>VDFB02373365.1:280589591-280627203 GCA_007258455.2 Sequoia sempervirens | reverse complement strand
GATACCTCCCCTTCAACTCCACTGCTATGCCACTAGGCTGTCTATCTACTGCTCTATGAAGGGCACTGATATTGATGAACCCCACCCAGGCTCACAAGATGACCACGCATACTCTGTTGTTCCTATTGGCACACCCTACTACTCCCCAAACTATTGAATTACATGATGTGGAAAATACATCTCTATGATAATCTAGCTCTACACCATCCAACCAATAAGATATCAAAACTATCTACAAAAGGGTAGGTGGTCACCCTCATTGGCCCATGGTGCACAATCCCTGTAAGGCCTCCACATGAATGATGTCACCAGATCAATCCTATGCCTCCAATAGCCTAGATCTCCCACTCTCGTCTGCTAAAGAGCTCCTGCATATAAATAAATATATGACATATCCACTGCCAATTGTGTCTTTTGGATTGGTGGATGGAAGACGACGATATTCTCCCATGCCCAGATCATCAGTAGAGTCGTACCACAAATAATGATTCTTGCCCCTCTGTATACAACCTCATGTAACTGGTGATACAACATTCCTAATAGACATGGCCCCCAAGTAAAAACAAATCTGTCTTGTTGCATCCGAATGAGTACATAACCCCATCTGATAGGAAATTCGTGTCCTCAAAAATTTGGAATGAGGACCCCAACAATCAATGTACATAACATGGTGTCCCATCATGGGTAGTACTCTACAAGGTAATCCCACCAGATCTTGTAGGCAATCACACCAAGGCTTGCAACATCATTAGCCTCATATACCTCTAGAATGGCCTCTACTCCCTACTGTAGATCATATGCAATCCACTCTCCTCTAATAGGAATGTGCAAAATCCAATATACATCCTCTAGGGTAATCATCACCTCCCTTGTCAGCAAGTGGAATGAACAAGTGTCTGAGTGCCATCGCTCAGCCAATGCTTTCAGTAACCCCCTATTAGCCCAAACAACGAGCATATAGGAAACATAGTATAAACCCAATTGCATCAGTCGCTTGACCTCTTGATTTGTCAGCTGGTCCTAAAATTTGTAAATCAATGACATACTCTCACACGTATAGATGGGGTCTACCTATCTCTACACAAGGCAAAACACACATCAACATCTTCTTAAAAGGTCATCATTATCAATTGTTTAAATTTGAATGCACTTAAAATTTGAAGTCAAACAACGTCAGCCTTGGTCAAAGTAAAATTCAAATGTGTTGCGTTGACTTCTCTTGTGTCGTGAAACAACAATTGCATCATTTTGTACTTCAATTGCATCTTGAGCCATCGATTGCATCATTCTATCCCGTGTTTGAGTCGTAGTAGAGCATTTGCGTCATGATTTCTGGCATATGTGTCACATCTTTCGAATGCATCATTTAACCTCGCAAATGTAGTGCAACATGTCAAATGCAACATTATGGACCTTGTTTGCAGCATGATTTTGTGATTGCATTGCATTTTCTTGCAAATGTGTTGCAATCCTTTGTCTTGACCTAGTGACCCCTTGCATTTGTGTCGCGATGCATCAAATGCATCGAACGTGAATGCGAATGCAGCTTACACGTGCGCATATGTTGCACAACGCATTCACTACTTGACATAAAAACATAAAATTTACACACAAATCAAAAAAGTGACAAAGTGGGTTCGATACACTCACCGTTGGGTCCATGCCCTCTAGTCGTCTGAAGGTCCTAACGATCTCCCCGCGATGCTCTATCACTGGAATCACCATCTCTGCTAAGGTCCTCTTTGCTCTGAGCTCTCCAAATTTGCAAAGGTAAAATTAAAATGAATTGACTTTTACCCCAATTTCAACCTATTTATAGGGTCAAATTGACATTTGTAAACTCTTTTATTACTGTAGGACCTTTTGACCACCTTTGACCACCCTTTTGGCTGCTCTAAACATGTCAGAATCTAAAACCATCTGTGCCATTGTCTTTTTGGCCATTAACTTGACTTATCAGGACAATTTCCAAATTTTTTTGTCCCCTGGCCAAAATTTGAAAAATTTCTCAAGGGCGCATCGATACTATGTAGCTTCACTGGGGCATGTTTTAGACTTAGTTTCTTTGTCACAACACGACATGCTACATTATGACAAAGAGGGGGGAAATGTAGACACTTAAAAATGACATAGGCCTACAAGCTCTATTTTACCACTTTTGTCCCAACATAATTATGACATTTTAATTATGTCCTTAGTCCACTTTCCACTATTAATTAAATAATTCATTATTATTTAATTAATTGATGTCTCTTTTATTCTTCATGATTATTAAATAAATAAATTTTATTTATTTATTTAATGTCACTAATTCTTAAATCTTCTTATAAATCAAATAGATTTATTAATTTATTTAATTATTGGTCACAATATCTAAATTAAATAATTATCTTTAATTATTTAATTGCCTTATTTGACACGTCCCTCATTTTAAATAAAATTAATTATTTAAAATGGCATCACATTATTAACTCACTTATTTTAGTAAATAATCTAAAAATCAATTATTTACTATCACACAAATCTTTATTTTTGAATTAATTTAATTCAAAAATAACAATCTTCTTAAAAAATCAAGTAATTGAGAAAATTCTTGATTTTCCAAATCTACTTTTTTTAGTTCAACCTTTATCCTCTTGATTTTTTGAATCTTACAAATCAAGCAATCTTTATGTTTTTTATTTTTGAAATCTTTATCGTTTTGGCTAAATTGTCACATTTATTCTCCACCGTTGATGTGATTTTCTAAAAATGCATCTTGGCCACTCACTTCAGGTTTTTTCCCTAACCCTAATTAGGGATTGTAACACATAATCTTGACCACTGATTTTAGGTTTCTGTCAACTTTTAATCTCGGTCGTCCGTCCAAAATTGCATTCTTCTATAAAATGTTGGTTGTGCTCACATGTTAGACTTACACACATGCTTTATTGACACAGGCATACTTTGCACTTAGAATATTTTTTATTATTCATTAAGTCTTAGGAATTTCTTGGCATAGGCATAGTCGTTATTAGCATAGTATTTTCCATTCAAATCCTTCAAAACTTGCATAGGACATGGTCATAGTCATTTTCTCACACACACGAATATGAGGGAAACAATCATACAACTGTTGCAAGCTAGAAGGCTATGGAGATGAATCATGGAGGCTTCGAGGAATCTAGTATAATCCTTCTTATTATTTTCTTTCATTTTACTTCATAGTTTCTTTGGGTTTTATTGATTTAATCATCTAATCTAAAAAATACCCATTGATACACCTCCAACTCATGATGCCTGACAAAGTTCTAAGTGTTGAAGCCTTAACTTTGACTCATGATGCATAAAACCTCTTTCATTTTTGGAGATTCTCCATACCCCTTCCAAGGTTGAATAAAAAGGTAAGCAATTCACCCAAAATCTAATGGCAAAAACCCTTCAAATATGGTAAGTCATTTTCAATGCATCTAGTAAGTGATAAGACCAACGATCGATCCTTGATTCTCTTCAAAGCTTCTAAGTCTTTTCAAGGTATTTTATATGTGATAAGCCTAAAATACAAAACCTCTTCAAGGTTCGGAGATCTTCCATACCCCTTCCTTCAAATTCCAAGGTAATAAATTCACCCAAAGTTTGAGGACCGAAAACCTTCAAATTTTCTAAGTCTTTTTGAATGCATCTAGTAAGAAATAAGATCGATGACCGATGCCTAATTCTCTTCAAAGATTCTAAGTCTTTTCAAGGTATTTGACAGATGATAATCTCAAACTTCGAAACCTACTAACTTAGTACAAATTTGACTAAGTCTTTTACACCTCTTTTGAATGATATTGCATAGATCTTATTTTGACTTCAATGACACCATTATGCCAACAATCTCATTTCAGAATCAAGGCCAACTCAACTCTGATCTCCTTTTTACATTAATGAAAACCACATGTGAACATGCACCTCATTTTCACCTTGGTACTCTTGATTATCACCAGTTGCTTAATGTGAAGGCAGAACCACATTTAGATGGATAAATTTAATTTTGTGAATTAAATGAATGCACAATTTCATTTGTTACTATCTCAAATAGGGTTGTAAAAGTTTCAATTGGGGCATTATCCTCTGATATAGTAACCTCTTGTTTTTCACATCCCATGTTCACAGGCTATTCTACCAACTTATATTCCCTTCGTGATATATGTGAGAGATTTGATAAGATTGAAAAGTATCTAACAATCCCTAGACAGTTTACAAAATGTATTTCAAATGCCAATTGTGACAAAATATTTGCTTACAAGCATTGATGATCAGTAATGAATCACCTTCCACATGAAGTTTTGTTATACCTAGATGTAAAGAAAGTTCCAAACCATGAAAAACTTCCATAGCTTCTACCACATTATTTATTCTAGTTGGAAGAGCAACTGATTTAGCTACCTTTAACACCTCTTCACAATCCTGAATACATATCCCTACACCTTAGACACCCAGATTCCCTCTTGGTGCTCCATAAAAAAAAATTTAAAATAGCCTGAAATAGGAGGTTGCCACCTAACTGAGTTCCTATCCAAACTTGGTTTTCTAGGTTGATGTAGACTACCTTTGAAGGGTAGACCAATACCTTTCTAGTATTTTAGAATTCCATCATCCCAAGATGTAAAGAGATAATTGAAACCTTTACGATTTTGTACATATGCATTAATTGCTTATGTGATTGACTTTTCAATTGTGAGTTGAATAGTATGCACTTATCGATTAACTTTCCTAAGGATATGCTTGTTCCTTTCCAACCATTTAGACCACAACACTGTAGCATGAATTATTCACCAAATACATGAGAAGAGTGAGGACTTATATAACATTGGCCATGCTGAAAATAGATCCCAAACTGAGTTTGGGAAAGGAGTATGGAAGTTTAACTTTTGTAGAATGAACAACCAACAAAGTTGGGCATAAGAAAATTGTAAAAATGAGTGATCTATATACTCCAAGGCTTCACCACATAATACACATTTGTGAGGCTCATCAAAGCCTATTTTAACTAGCCTATCACTTTTCAACACCCTTTTTCTTAATACTAACCATGCAAATTCTCTCAATTTTTGGTAAGACCATGCCATTCCAATAGAAAGAATATGGTCATTGGGATTGCATTTGAGATTATTTCTCGATTAATGCTTGATACCCCTATTTAACTGAATAACATCCATCCTTGGACAGTGCCCATATTATTTGATCTAGTTTTCCTAATATAATTACTAGTCTTTCAGATAAAACACCTTGTGATTAGGTGAAAAATAGGGTCCACCAAAATGAATCAACAAGATGACAGACCACTAGAAAAAAAATTCACACTAAATCACTACAATTTATGCAATATGAGGGCCTAAATGCGTGAATAGCAATAAAAAATTATGCCTAGCTATTATAGGTGGCTTGGTTCCATATCTAGAGAAACTTCATGGGCCCGATTCTATGGCTATGGACTACTTCGAGAAGAACTAGAACAATGGTGAAATAATTCTCTTTGGAAGGAAGGTGAAGATGGATGAGCAAATTATAGGGGAGATTACTGGAATGTCCACTGAGGGCATGAAGTTTTACTGCGACAGAAGGTTTTCTAATGAGGCAGTCATTAGATTTCCTAAGAAGGACAAGGAGAAATTGAAACTGGTTAAAATCTGTAACAACTATTTCAAAATTGACACTATCAAGGTGATCTGGAGAAAGGTACTTCATGTTATAATGGAGTATATCACATTGGATGAGAGATTTACCAGAGTGTATGCGCACCATTTTTCCATTCTTAACCACTTCTGCCATAAGGTACAAATTTCTATGCCTCACTACCTATTATGTTCATTGAGTAATAGCCTTGAGGACCATAAGAAAAATCCCAAGAGATATCTTCATCCTAGTCTTATTAGGTTAATATATGAACACTATCAAAGCATGTCAGCTTTATCTAACCCTGTTGCCTCTGTGGAGTCTAAGGACTATGATACTGATAGTCAGGGTTCAGAGATTCAACCAAACCAGGAGAGAATTGTTGAAATTCACCCGTCCATTGAGATGTCTAGCAAGAAAACCCAATCTAAAAAACCCCAGCTTGCTAAAGCTAACCTTGAGACCTTCCCTGACTACTCTTCCCCCTTAAAGAATCCTATTCTTAAGGGATCCCTTGTGAACAAGTTGGTTTCCTACTTCGTAGACTTCTTGGAAGACAAAGTGAGAACCCTAAAGCTAGTAGAAATTTTGTGCCCTCCCTTCCTGCCTCTTTCAAACTTGAAGGTACTAGATTTCCTAGCTCCCCCAACTCGAGTGATCTTAACCTCATATTAGACCAGGTTCAGTTTGGTGACATTTTGGCCTCTGTTAGAAATGACATCAGTGATATTTTCAAGGTCTTGAAATGGGCCTATCAGTAAATTAATGAGCTTAATTAAAGAAACATGGCTCTATATAGTAAATCGGAGGAGTTGGAGCTAAAGTTGGCCACTCTCAGCAATGAAGAAGGGAAAAAAAGAAAGAATAGTATTAGTAAAAAAGGAGGTGACATTGAGGAAAAGTACAAGTCTCTAGAAGAGGAAATGGCTAAAATTAAAAATAACTTAAAAAAAGTTGTGGAACAAAACATAAAATGGCTAGGCACAATGCCATTATTATCAATGCTATGTCTGAAAAGCTAGAAAAAACACAACAGGGTTCACTGGTTTTTGATTTGGAAGTGAACAAGGAAAGCAAGAATGAGGACCAAGGTATTTCTAAAAGGACCTAGGCCAATCTCAGAAGGAAAACACCTCCCACTACATAGATGGTTCAGATCTTAAAGAGGGGGGTTCAGGATATGAATGAGCTAGAAGTTGAGACTGTAGATCTTTTAAAGACACAAATTTAGCTATTGCTAGCTTTTTGGCTAGTTTTTTTCTTTTGTGGCCTTCACTGGCCCCTTTGATGGTTGTTGTCGTTTACTATTGTTATTCTTACAACCTTTCCGACTATGATGTCTTTACTGACTTTTTCTTTATTTTGTAAACTTCATGGTTTTAGGTCCATGTAAAACCTATTTTTTTGTCTTTCAAAAACTACGAGGGAATTTTTTCGATCATAAAAAGTTGTGTACCTTTTCAAAAAAAAAAATTAAGTTACAAAGGACTCATTTGCCTTCACTGGTGAATGGTTCCCTATTAGGGTTTCTAAAATTGAGATTAGGGTTTTGTTCCTTGATTTTTGCACTCTCAAAGTCTTGATTATTAGCTTCTTGAAGTCTGTAGGTAACTATGTAGCCTCAATTCTTTGATTTTTCACTTTATATGAAAACTTTTGCAATTTGACAACTTTGACAATTTTTCTCTAAACTTGCTCCACTTGATCTTCAACCTATAAATTTATAATTACACACTCAAGGGAAGAAAAACTTTTTTTTTAGTGAATGGGGGTTTGCCTTGGTCAAACCCCTTGTAGGTAATTAGACCAAATGATGAAATAAATGAATTGAAGCATGAAATATGAAATATGCAATTGATGTCACTATGAATGATGTCTTGTTTAATGCAAATATGTAATCTAGCATGTAGTGGCCATGAAGAATGTAGATCTTGATCCTTGAATAAAATGTGTATAATTCTTGCAAGTAGATCTTCAATTCTACATCCACTTTCTTAGCTCAATAACATGTATGAGTGCATCAAACCCTTGTCATGTTGAATTGATCTTGAATTGCTGCAATATACTCTTGAAATATCTCTTGAAATTCCTTATGAATGCTCTTGTAATGCTCTAATTTTCTATAATGCTTGATTGCTTGAAAGTCTAAGATGTCTCATAAAATTTCTAGGAGAAACAATATGAATTAACCCCTTATTTATACTAAATTAGGAGATTAACACCAAAATTCAAACAATTAAGGCCAACACCAGATTTGGAAGCAAACTTTATTAAATTCCCATCATAATGAAATTTGAAAAGGGGGCCCCCAATAAGGGAGGACCCATTCACCACCTAGGGAGAATGGGTCCTAGCTTAGTTTTCTAGGACCTAACCCTGGGGGATGGAAAGAGTGATAAAAACCCATTTCAGATCAACTCAAGAAACTTTGACAATTTTTCTCCAAACATGCTCCACTTGATCTTCAACCTATACATTTTCAATTACACACTCAAGGGAAGAACCATTTTTTTTTTGTTAGTGAATAATGGTTTTCCTTGGTCAAACCCCTTGTTGGTAATTAAACCAAATGATGAAATAAATGAATTGAAGCATGAAATATAAAATATGCAATTGATGTCACCTTGGATGATATCTTGTAATGCAAATCCACTATCTAGCATGTAGAGGCCATGAAGAATGTAGATCTTGATCCTTGAATAAGATGTGTATAATGATTGCAAGTAGATCTTCAATGCTACATTCAATTTCTCAGCTCAACAACATGTATGAGTGCATCAAACCCTTGTCATGATGAATTGATCTTGAATTGTTGCAATAGACTCTTGAAATTATCCTTGAAATTCCTTATGAATTCTCTTGTAATGCTATAATTTTCTATAATTCTTGAGTGCTTGAAAGTATAGGATATATCATAAAATTTCTAGGAGAAACAATGTGAATTAACCCCTTATTTATACTAAATTAGGAGATTAACTCTAAAATTCAAACAATTAAGGCCGACAATAGATCTGGAAGCAAACTTTATTAAATTCCTACAAGAATGAAATTTGAAAAGGGGATCCTCATTAAGGGAGGACCCATTCACCACCCAGGGTGAATGGGTCCTGGATCAGTTTTCCAAAACCTAACCCTAGGGGATGGAAAGAGTGATAAAAAACCATTTCAAATCAACTCAGAAAGGGGGGTCCTATTAAGGGAGGACCCATTCACTGCCTAGGGTGAATGGGTCATGGCACCATTTACAAGACCTAATTTTTCCCAATTAAATGTCATATTATTTGAATTATGAGTGTCAGGATAGATCTTTGGGAGGTGTCATAAATAAGGTCTAAATTTGAATTAAAGGGGGTTAATTAATCCAATTAACCACAATTAATCAAAACAACCCTAGATAAATGTGAAAGTGCTTTACAACACTTTACAATACTTAAATAAGGTACACATTTAAATAAATTTTATTAAGAAGGGGCCCATTAAGATTAATTAAGTAAATAAATCCTAGAAAAGTGTGAATGCGTGCTACAAAACTTCACAACACCTCTGCAAAGGATCAATTAAAGCATATTTTAATCAAATAAAGGGTCTAAAATGATGTAAATGTGTACAACACATTACAACACTATTCCAAGACACCATTAATTCAGTTTTAATGTCAATTATCAAACTAAGGGAAAAAGGCTACTTTTTCCATTACTACACCTTGTAACAATTATTTTTGAGAATCTATTATTAAAGGAATAGTGAAATCTTTTCATACAACCCTACCAATTATTTCATCTGTTGTGTGGACATAATCTATTAATTTATTTCCCCATAGCTGGTTGTAATTCTTGTATGTCCTTCAAAGGAGGATAGTCATTCCATGATTCATCCCAAAATTCAACTTCTTATCCTTTGTGCACCTCCCATGAAATGTAAGAAGTGATGAGTTTCCTATGTGAAATAATAAAATTTCACATAGCTGAGCCCATTAGAGGATTGGAGATAGTGAAAATTCTAACAAGATTTTGGTTGTCTAAATACTTATTTTGCATTATCTTACACCATTTTGAATTTAGTTTAGAAGATAATTGCCACACCAACTTCCCCCCAAAATCCATATTCCTTTTTGAGATATTATGTATACTTGCTCCACCTTTGAATTTATCTGACAACATACTATCTAGGGAAATTAAAGGTACCTTTTTGGGTATGTGCAGGATCATCATGGAAAAAATAGGCCCTTAAGTGGCGAAAAATTCAGAAAAATCAAAGTTAGGAAACTTGACATAAAAATTTGAATAAGTTATCTACATTATTTCAAAAATATGTAAGAATAGAATCTCTAGAAAATTTAATGTAGTTTCTAAACTACTAGGTTTTTTTTTTTTAAATTACCCCTCCATAGAAAATTCCTAATAATATTCTCAATCTGATTAACAACTGACTTTGGGGCCTTAAGAACTGCTAAAAAATAGTTTGGGATTGCTAAAAGAACAAATTTTATCAACATTATCCAACCAGATAGAGATAACCATCTATCTTTCCAAGCTAAAATTCTTTCCTTTATTATCTCTATAACATTTTTCCAATAAGAGATCTTGTTTGCTACCATAAAAAATGGAATTCCTAAATAAGTGCAGGGAAACTTAGCTAGCTAGAATTCTAAGATTTTAACAAATTTCCATCTAATTGTTGGCTTTCAATTAAAAACATAAATCTTAGACTTGTTTACATTTGTCTTTTGTCCTAAGACTAAAGAGTACTTGTCTAAAATTGACTTTATCTGAGTAGCTTCTGAGAGAGTTTCTCTACCAAACAAAAGAGTATCATCAACAAAGAGACAATGTGTGATTGAAATATCTATTTGTGGAATCTAAATACCCTGCCAAAGACCTTGTCATTCCTTTCTATTATTTCTCTTTTCAATTCTTCAGCCATAACAATGAACAAAAAAGGAGAGAGTGGATCTCCTTTTCTTATCCCTTATGAAGCACTAAAAAAACATGATGGTGGGCCATTATCACTAAAAATTTAGCTCATGTTAAGCAAGACAAGATCCACTTACACCATTTACCAATGAAGCTGAATTTAGCCAAAAATTTCATTAAGAAGCTCCAATAAACTCTATCATAGGATTTCATCATATCCAATTTTACAATGAAATAAGATAAGTGATTAAAATTGATAAAATGAAGCACTTCATAATTGACTAAGGCTCCGTTAGTTATTTCCCTACCTTGTATAAGTACCCCTTGCTCCTATGAAACAATTTTAGAAATGAGATGCTACAATCTGAGATATATTTCTTTTGTGATGATTTTATAGATTGTGTTACATAAGGAGATTGGTCTAAAATATGAAAAATTCTTGGGGTCCTTGATTTTTGGAAATATTACATTATTTGTAACATTAAACTACTTTAATATTTTCCATGTTTTCCTTGATTCTTCCAGGGCCAATAGAAAATCAAATCCCAAGAAATCCCAATACTTTTGAAAAAATAAATCTATAAAACCATCAGGCCCTGGAGCCTTATCGGGTGAAAGTTAAAAGACCTTTCTCAATTATTCTAATGTCAAAGGCTTCACTAGGCTCTCATTTTCTTCTTCAGAGACAATATTAGGTATTGCATCCATTAAAATTTGTTCAACCTGATATGCTTGTAACAACCTATCCCTAGGGGTAGTTAGAAGAATTTTAAAAAAAATTACCCCTTCCTCTTGTATTTCTTTTTTGCATGTGATCTGATTTCCATTTACAATTGAATAAAAAAAATGATTGTATTGCCCTTTTAATTTGAGTAGAAGCATGATTTTTTTTTGTGTTTTGATCCCCTTCTTTTAGCCATAACTCCCTCAATTTATGTCTCCAATAAATTTCTTCTCATTTGCTTAATTCCTCTTAGACCAACTACAAACGTTTATTTTTTTCATATGTGACTGAATCCAACCCGTTCTCTATTATATATTCATGAATTTCTGCTAATTCGTTCACAACTTTTTTTTTGCACAAAAGTGTACTTAAAAACTTGAACATTCCAAATTTTTATATGTTGCTTAACATGTTGCAATATTTTGCAAAATTGAAACATCTTCATTCCATTTGTTGTAGGTGCACTAACCCACCATTGATGAAGCGGTAAGAAATGTGGGTGCCTAAACCACATTTTTTCAAACTTGAAAGAAGGCTTATATTGGCTAGGTGTTTAACCCTGATATGTTTAACGATACTACATAATGATATGATCCTAGGGTATGTGCAGGATCATGATGGGCCAAAAAGTGGCAATATGATGGGTATTTGTAGGGTATGTGGCTGACGACTTTTTTTTACCTAAAATTAATGAAATGAAATAGGTTTTTAAAGGAGATTCTCAACTTTCCACCAATATAAATTATACTTTACTTTGAATTTAATAAATAATTATTATTCATTTTCTATTTGAATTACAACTAAAGTCATGATTGATAGGCTGATTGAAAATCATCTATAGCTTTCAAACGGTATTATATTTTTTGAATCTGAAACATGCATCACATTCTATGCTTCATATACTATAGGATTAAAAAAAATAAAAAAATAATGAAGTTTTGACCAAGTTAAGGTGGCTAGATGTATGAGTTTTTATATTTTTTAAAAGTTGTAATAAAAAAATCATAATTAATTATTTACTTGGAAAAAAATTATAAAAAAATATGCATCACATCAGGAAATGAGTCCTCTACTTATATCTAAAATATTATAAAAAAATATTATCATTTTATTGTGGTTAGGGTGGTCAGACAGACACCTACCTTTTTCCCTGAAATTTAAAGTACTACTACATTGAAATTTCAAATTTTCACCAAATATATTTTGTTTAAAAAAAATAAACCTAGTAGTTTAGGAACTACATTCAATTTTTTATAAATTCTATTCTTACATATTTTTGAAATAATATAGATAACTTATTCAAATTTTTACATCAAGTTGCCTAACTCTGATTTTTTTGAATTTTTTGCCACTTAAGAGCCTATTTTTTCCATGATGATCCTGCACATACCCCCTACATTGGGAAATATCTTTGAAATTAGATTATAGGTTCCTAAGAACTATTCTTTTGATACTAATAATCTATCTAAATGATCTGCAATCTGCAAAAAGTCTTTCCTACGATTTGTCCAAGTGAAGTTTCCTTTGATAGGGAGACATCTTTTAATGCATTGCCTGAAATGAAAGAACTAAAATATTCCATTGTTTTATGGGGTAGGAAATTACCTACTTACTTCTCATGCAATGAAATTATTGCATTAAAGTCTCCTGCCAACATCACATTTTCCTTTCCTAGCCCTT
The DNA here is from genome assembly GCA_007258455.2 of Sequoia sempervirens. Lineage (NCBI taxonomy): Eukaryota > Viridiplantae > Streptophyta > Pinopsida > Cupressales > Cupressaceae > Sequoia > Sequoia sempervirens. Next base: position 280,614,246 of record VDFB02373365.1, on the reverse strand, counting down.
AAGTGATATTTGTGAGAATGTCTCATAACTTTTTCTTTTCTGAAGTGGATGTTGGTCCACAAATATTCAACAACCAAAATCTGTGTCAAGACTTATCACTCTCATTAGCTAAGAGTTTTGACCTTGTTTATTGGCATCAATGGAGACTATTTTTGAGTTTCATAAGGTTATTAGTCCTCTAGATGCCCCTTGAGCAAGTACATGCATAGATTTCCATTTGCCCCATTTTTGAATGGATGCCTCATATGTCTCTTGTGATACTTTAGTTTCTTGCAACAAGATTACATTTTCCCTAGAAGCATCCAACTAATGCTTGATTTGAGAGCACTTGTCAAAGGAATTTATACCTTTGACATTCCAAGAAATCACTTTCATTATACTTGAGGAGAGAAACATGCTCTCCTCAATCTTTTACTTACTGAAACATTTCCATCCAAAGTAGTTTGTACCCCTACATCAATTTCTTCTTCTAATTTGGAAACCTTTGACTTTCTACCCCATTTTCTTGGAGACTTTTGAACTGTCATTTGAGATATTGGCATTTGTGATAGTGATATAGTTTGTGAATAATCAAACTCTTGTCCCTTCACTCCCTCTTTTTCTAAATTATCCTCATTTTCTATGATTTGATCATCAGATATTTGAAAATGAACTGTTTGTGTACGTAAAGAACCCTCCTCTTCATTCATTATCTCTTCTACTATCTCATCAATTAGGTCTAAACCTATTGAAAAAATTAGTTTCTCAGCTAATTATTCTATTTTATTTGGGGAAAACTTATAATTTGAAATTCCAGTGACAACTCCTTCTAAGAATTTGAATTAGGTGTATTGTTCACATTCTCAAGTGATAGTTGTGATTGGAAATGACCATTGTTCTTCAACGGGGTAGTACATTTCATTACATTACACATGGGGTTGAGAGTAATTTGAAAGAAGCTCCCACTAAACATCAATCTATTGGAAATATTTTCTAATTGCTTATTAGGGTTAGAAAGAAGATATCTAATAGTTAAATGTAGATTTGATCAATAAAATAGAGAAATAAAACACAAAAAATAATACTAGAAATAAGACAACACAGAGAATTTAACGTGGTTCACCTAATCCAAGCCACATCCACAAAACCGCGAACATCTAATGATTTTATTATCTAATGTAAAACATATTACAATCTCGCTAATAATGCCCTACTACAACCCCCATCCAAACCACTTATAACAATCTTTTTAGAAGCTTCTAGAAATGGGGTTTTACAAAGTCAGTTTTTTTTCTTTTTTGGTGTTTTTTCCTTTTTCGGTGAGAATGCGAAAAAATGAGAAAAAAGATTTATCGGGGGCTGCCTCCCTCAAACCCTCACTTTTTGAGGGCTACTAGCCTTAGACCCCGGCAAGGATACATGAAGAGTGTACAATATAGCATGCTCAATCACCACATACCAACAATCTCCCACTTGGAGACTAATCTTGGACGACACTGTTACACTTACAACTCCCACTGGAAATAAGCACCTTGGACCCTGCTACTCTGTTATACTTGAATTCAATCCCGAAGCTAAAGAGGAGCTCAATTTCTCCCTTGTCACTACGTTTGTAAACATATTTGTTGGATTGGCATCTATATGTATCTTTTCCAGCTTGACCTATCCATCCTCCAACACTGACCAAATAAAATGATATCTCAACTGTATGTGTTTGGTTTTAGAATGCAAGGAAAAATTCTTTGCAAGATGTATAACACTCTGGCTATCCATAAACAAGTAATTTTTAGCCTGTTGTTTTCCCAAATCTTCCATGAAGAGTCGCAACCATGTCATCTCCTTTTCAACCTCTATTGCAACAACATACTCAACCTCTATGGTGGACAAAGAAACCACCTTTTGTAACCAAGAAATTCAACTCACTATTGTCCAACCAACTATAAATACATAGCTTGTGGTACTCCACCTAGTATCTATATCCCCTGCCAAATATGAGTCAACATAGCCTTTTAAATCAGTATAAGAGCCCCCAAAACATAAACATTTATTAGATGTACCTCTCAAATACCTAAGAATCCATTTTACCACATTCCAATGCTCAACTCCAAGGTGACTCATATACGTACTAACAACTCCTACAACATGTGCAATATCCAGTCTCGTGCATACCATGGCATACATTATACTACCTACAGCTAAAGCATATGGTACCTTGGACATTTTTTCTTCCTCCTCATGTGTCTTTGGGCACATATCCTTAGTCAATTTGACATGACGGGGAAAAGGTGTGCTGACAACTTTTGCATTGTCCATATGAAATCTTTGTAACACCTTTTCAAAAATAATCAATCTGAGATAGAAACAATTTTTTTGTTTTCCTATCTCTTGTAATCTTCATACCAAGGATTTTCTTTGCTTCCCCCAAATCCTTCATAGCAAATGAATTTTCTAACTACTATTTTATCTCCCTTATGTGATCCATGTTAGACCCTGCTACAAGCATATCATCAACATGTAAACACAAGATAATGTAGCTATCATTATCTAACCTCTTAAAATAAACACAATGGTATGAATCACACCGACTATAGCATTGCTCATCCATAAAACTATTAAATTTAATATACCATTGTTGAGGCACCTGCTTGCTTCAAGCTGGATATAGAATTTTCTTCAATCTGCACACTAGTTTCTCCTTTCCTTTGACCTCAAATCCTTGTGGTTGTTCCATATATATTTCCTTTTCCAAATCACCATGGAGAAATTTTTTTTTTACCATCAAGTTTTTCTAAATGCAAATATTCAGTAGCCACAATACTTAAAATATTACAAATAGAAGCCATTTTAACAACTAGAGAAAAAATTTCATCAAAATCATTACCCTTTTTCTATGCAAATCCCTTTACAACTAATCTGGCTTTAAATATTTTCTTACCTCCATCCTCCTCTTTCATCCTATACACCCATTTTTTTGGTAAATCCTGTTTACCTATAGGCAACTTGCATAATTCCCAAGTCAGATTTTTCAGCAAGGAGTCCATTTCTTCCATTCCATGCTCACACTGAACCTTAGTATCCACCTGCATAGCTTCATCATAATATTCTAGTTCACTGGCATCAGTTAATAAAATAGAATACAAAGAGGGAGAAAATATTTTTGGAGGTCTACTTGTCCTTGAAATCATCTAACATTCATTGGAGTTTGTGGTATTTATTGTTGTTGTTGTTGCAGAGCATGAGGAACCACTAGAACATCGCTATTTGGTGTATCATCCAACACTACATAATCATTTTCTTTCTTCTCATGTTATTGCAACTAGTCTTTGTACAACACTTTCTCATTGAATATGACATCCTTGCTTCTCAAAAAAAATTTGTTTTCAAAATCCCAAAGCCTATAACCAAATTCATCAATGTCATATCCAAAAAATATACATTTCTTTGATTTTGCATCAAGCTTGGTTCTATTTTCAAAATCTACATGTGCAAATTCTTCACAACTGAAGGTCTTGAGAAAATAATAACTCACCTTCTTACCTATCCATGCTTCCTCTGGAATACCACAACCCAAGGATTAAAGGGACCTCTATTGATTAAATAAATAACAATGTTTATAGCCTTTGCCCACATGTTTAAAGGCAGCCTAACATGCAATATCATAGTTTGTGAATGCTCCATTATTTTTTTGTTCATGTGCTCAGTCACTCCATTTTCTTGTGGAGTCCTTGGAACTACTTTCTACCCATGAATAGGGTAAACTCACAAAAGTGGTTTACAATTTGAGTATGGAAGGAAAAATTGAAAAAAATGACCCCATGGAAAAAAATTACATTTTGGGGGTTTGAATGAACTAGATGGTTCGAATGAACCAAAAAAGGGTTCGCTCAAACTAGGGTTCAAGCAAACCCATTAATTGCATGTATAGATAAAATTCAAATGAAAACCCCTTTTGGGAAGGGGGTTCGGTCAAACCCCCTGGTTCGAGCGAACGCCCCATTTTCCTAATGTTTGACAAAATTCACAAAAAAATTTAAACTTTTGCACTTCGAAGCTTGGTTTGAACATGAAAATGGTGGAGACTTCACAAACCCAATTGGAATTAGGTAGTCCTCAAAACAAGCTATCCAATGAATATAATTTTAATATGTTTTGGTTTTATTATGTATTTTCTTTTTTAGTTTTATTAAACATAGGTTTTTCATTGAAAATGAAGGCTCTCTATTCTTTACATGTGGAAAAATAGCAGATTATCAAAAAAAAATTGAAAAATATGGGTGTACTAGATATTGAAGTCCTTGATCCAACAAAAAAAATGAATTTTGGTATATACAAAAAAATTTATGCATTATACTGTCGCACTATGTCTAAATTGTAATTGGTTTGACTTTGAAACTTTATTAAAGAAACAATATTTAATTAAAAACTATCTAACCAAGTGGAAGCACTAGATATCGGAGTTAAAAATCTAAATTTGAATGAATTAGAATTTTATCCTTCATGGAAAAAAATTATGCATTATATGGTGAGCGTCACTTTTTAAAAATCTTGTTTTATGAAAAAAACTAGTTTTCGAGGGAGAGGGAAAAAATGGCAATCTGATTCCAAATTTTTTGGAAAAAGTATTTTTAGAATCTACAAAAAAAATGTCATGAAACTCTAGTTTGCATCATCTTCAAATTCCTCATGGTTTAGCCGCTATAGGTGCCCGAAAGTGAAGATTTAGTAAAAAAAAATTATTTGTGTCCAATTTGGCCAAAAATTGTAAACCACTATTCTGGGATCACCCAATACCATTAGAGGAACAATAGTCTTCAAAATGTTTGCTACAATACTAACCACCATTATCAAATCTGATAAATTTTAACTTTTTACCTGTCTCATTCTCAACCAATCTTCTTCATTTCTTAAAAGTTCCAAATACATCAGATTTATGCTTAAGAAAATAAATCCATACCTTCCTTGTTGCATCATCAATAAAAGTGACATAGTACCGAGACCCACCAAGAGAAGATACTTGAGCTAGTCCCCATACATCCATATGCACAAGCTCCAATTTCTCATCTTTTTTTTGCTTCCTATCCTTGAGAAAACTAACTCTCTTTTGTTTTCCATACACACAACTTTCACAAAAAATCCATATTAACACATTTCAAACCTAGTAAAACATTATTTGAATGAAGTACTTTCATACCTTTCGCACTCATATGGCCAAGTCTATTATGCCACAGTGTTGATTCAAAATCCATAGCAACTGTTTGATTTTCTGCCTATTGAACTGCAACAACTATTCTTGAACATTGATTTTTATCTGCAATAGCTAAAGTAGAAGGAACAGTATCACTTGTACAAAGATATAAGGTGCCTACTTTCACACCTTTTGCTACCACTAAGGAACCTTTTGTAACCTTTCAATTTTTATAACTATATGTAACAATACAACCTTCATCTTCTAATTGCCCTGCTAAAATTATAATTCTTTTTAACTTTAGAATGTGCCTTACCTTATGTAGTAGCCAATGATTCCCATTCTGCAATTTAACCTTGATTCTTCCCTTTCCAACAATCTAACAGGGTTTGTTATCTCCCAAATAAACTAGCCCAAAATCCCCTTGGACACAATCAAGAAAATAAGTTTTATGGGGTGTAGCATAAAATGAAGCCCCTAAATCTAACACCCAAGAATCATTAGCATTATCAAGGGAAATAATCAAAGCATCCTCATCAAATTTATTACTTACCACATTTTCCTCTTTATTGCCTTCCTTTTTGTCCCCTTCTTTACTTTTCCAAGACCAGTAATCTTTCTTTAAATGACCCGGCTTACCATAGTACCATCAATCCCTCTTGTCTCTAGAATGGGACCTTTTTTCCTTTGATTTTCCTCATGACTTCTCACAACTTCTAGAATTGTTTCCTCTCTCCTTTGTTCTACCCCTGCTTTCTGCATTCAAAGCACTGCCTAATGTGGATGTTCCACCTAAGCTTTTCCTATGAATTTCCTCACTTAAAATAACACCAACAAAATCATGAAATTTCAATGTATTTGAACTAGAAACATAATTGCTAATAGCCATTACCAAGCTATTCCAACTTTCTGGAAAAAAACACAGAATCAAAAGAACCCTAACTTCTTCATCAAAGTTTACATTTACAGAAGTTAATTGACTGGTAACCATATTAAACTAATTTAAATGATCAACAACTGACCCACCTTCTACCATTTTCATATGAAATAATCACTTCATAAGAAAAACCTTATTCAAAGTGAAAGGCTTTTCATATAACTTCGTCACAGTTTCCATCAACTCTTGAGTTGTCTTTGCTATTGTAATATTGAATGCCACCGATTGTGCCAGGCATAAACAAATGGATCCTAGTGCCTTTCTATCCAAAATATTTCATTCCTCATCACTCATTATTCTCATTTTCTTCACTATTCCTTCCAATAGCCTCCATAAATCCTTCTGATAGAGATAATCCTCCATCTACATCTTCCATAACTGATAGTTCTGCCCATTGAATTTATCTACTTTCAATTTACCCTTGTCCATCATTGCTCCCACTTAATCGTGAGACTCCCACTCAAGCATGAGACCTTCCTACAAAGGATAATTGAAAATAACCCACTTTGATACCACTTGTTAGGGTTAGAAAGAAGATATCTAATAGTTAAATGCATATTTGATCAATATAATAGAGAAATAAAACACAAAAAATTATAGTAGAAATAAGACAACACAAAGAATTTAATGTGGTTCACCCAATCTAGGCTACATCCACAAAACCACAACCATCCAATGATTTTATTATCCAATGTAAAACATATTATAGTCATGCTAATAATTACCTACTACAACCCCCATCCAAACTTCTTATAACAAGCTTTTTAGAAGCTTCCAGAATTAGGGTTTTACAAAGTTTTTTTTCTTTTTTGGTGACGATGTGAAAAAAAGAGAATATATGAAGAGTTTATAGTATAGCATGATCATTTGCCACATACCAACACTTCTTGAGTGTGATATAAAGGGCAAAAGGCATGCTTAAATCCACCCTATTGTTTTTCCTAATGTATTCAACCCTTTCATTGGGTATCAAAAGTCTAGTTAATACTTTTGTGCTTCACAGTGTCATTGAATACCCCTTATCAACAAATTCTATGAGATTTCCATTTACAATACAAGAATCTAACCTCTATGCTTCAACTTGGAAATTTTTTGGCATTGGTTCCAGTTGATCTGAGTGTGCCTTAAATTTACCCAACTCTTGATAGGCTGTTTGTTTGGAAACTTTGTTTTGGTATTCAAAAAAACTTGGTGATTTAATCCTTTTCTGACTGGCATCTCTATCTAGAGATTTTTGAACTTTTATTGACATCTAAAATTCATTAAAAATAAATATTGGTGGACATTTAAATTGCATATTTTTTTAATGATATTAAGTCTTATTATATAGCACCCAATTTTGTTGACTCATCTCAGCCTAGCATGGGAATTTGGGGCATATTTTTATGCACCCATTCTTGGCAAAGAAGTCAAGACAAAATTTCTTTAGGAAGGTGTGAGAGATAGGGAGTTTGGAAGAAGAAAAGACACAACAGTTTGGAGACTAGAAAGAGATACTGGAGTAGGAAAAATCACAACAATTTGAAGGCATCCAAGGAATAAAATTGACCCAAAGAGAGTCTAGTGAATGTCTATAGATATAATATAGTTTTGGAGGCATGAACCTAGTGTGATTTGGAAGGAATAAAAAGAGTTATAATTTGAGCAAGAATAGAGGAAATAAATAAAATTTTGGCATGTTAGTAATGGCATATGTAAATGTGAAGTTTTCAATTGGAACAAAAAAATAAATTATGATATTTTCTCCAAAAGTTTGTGTGGTTAATTTTTTTTGGTGAATTTATTATTTAATCTTTTTTTTTTTTCTTTAGCTCTTGGTCTAATAAGACACAAAGCTCTTGGTTTGCATTACATAGCTAGCTTTGTTGATAATTATATTTAAAATTTGAATTTGTAAAGGAAAGTGTCTTCTAGAGAATTTGGAAGAAGATTGTCAAAATTTGAAATTGATTGGAGGAATTAATATTTTTGTAAAAGTAATTTGGTGTATTTATTTTCTTGAGATGGAAAATATTATGGGTACATCAAGATTATTGATTCCTATTTTTATGCGACATTTTTTTCTTATTAGAGTACATGAATGCAAAATTTTTTAAATTTTAAATGACAATTCTTAGAGAAATGAATAAAAGGAAAATGAGCTTTATTTCTCATTTAGAGTGTACTAAGTCAATTAATATTTCCTAGGATAAGTGGTGTACATTCAAAATAGGCATGAAATATTCTTGTAAATGCATAAAAAGGTGCTCATACAACTACATTTCAGACACTAAGAAAGAGTTTTTTAAATGTTAAAGTGAGTCCAAATGAGATTTTTAACAAATTTCTCATAAAATTTGAAAGGATGATAAATCAAATGAGAATTATAGAAGATGATGTAAGTAATCAACATGTGATTGAGATTTTTTTAGGAAGCTTACTTTCCAAATTTGAAAATTTTGTTTCCATAATATAAATTTCAAAATATCATACATCCATTAAAATTGATGAATTATGTGGCATTCTATTACCAATAGAATAAAAAATAAAAATTAGCGAAGAATCTTTAAAATAAGCATTTGTATGAAGGTGAACATAGGAGGAAAAACAAAAATTTCTAAGGGAAATAACTATCATTCAAAAAATGAGAATAGAGGTGAGTGCAGTCACAACTGTAGAGGAATGGGTCATGATCATGAAAAATGTTTTAGTTTTCAAGGAAGAAATAACAATTTAAAAGCTAAAAGTAGGTATATTATTAGAGATAAAAGACATGTTCAATATTTTTATTGTAATAAATTTTGCCATTATAAGTATAAATGTTTGTAATAAAATAACTTGCACAATAGAAGAATATGATAGGAAATATGCTACAAATACTTGATAATAAATGAGAAGAACAAGCCACTTCAAGGGGGGAAATCTCCAAATATCTCTAATGAGAACAAAATTCATAATATGATGATGAAATAAGACTCACTACCTCCTATATACCTATTTAATCCTACGACATCACCTAAGCCAACTTAGATGATCATATATAAGCCCTAGGCTAACTTAATTAACTAAATAACAATATAATAATGATAATATGATGTAGTACGAGGATGGGAGTTTTGTCAAACAACCCATCCAAGTATCCATAACACCATAAGCAATCTCATTTCATAAGTGCAAACATTTGCAAATAAATTTTCAATAGAAAATATTAACAAGCCTTCTTTATTCGAATTGAACAATCTAATTTTTACACTCAATTTGCAGCCACAACAGTAACATATGCTACTAGAAATCCATAGGATAAACTGAAATCAAATGTATAGGTAATAATACCTAGCAATCACAATAAGCTTCACAACTACAAGCAAGATTACCTTCAACTATTTTGTTTTATGATTTTCAAGACTCAATAATCAACTACATACTCCATGAAATCAACAACATTTCCTCTCCAAGAACAATCTTCATTTTTAGACATTCTTCTTTTTCTTGTCAAAACTTCTTTAATTCGTATGCAGCTAAAAAATTCCTACCATATTCATCATATCCCTACTCCCTCATTTTTCTGAATATTCTAAAATGGTTTCTGGGTTTTGTGCATCTCCTTCCCAAATTTCTAGAACATTTTGAATTTTTTCATTTTGTTAACATATGAGAAAGTTATGCCACTTTTTTTGAGACTAGTCCTCTTAGTTACAACTTGTCACCATCTTCCTCTATCATAAAATGCCAGTCAAACCTTTGTCTCCTCCATTTTGGGCATGGAATTCATGCATTCATCCCCTTAATTGTTCTTTCCTAATAATTTTCTAATATTTTCCTTAATTAAAATCCACTATATCTTCTTGCACCTACAACCAAAGCCCAAAATCAAAGGAGAATAAAATAAATATTTTTTGGTGTGCAAAATTTTATGTGCACCTAGATGCTCCTACATCATAATATGACTTAATTACTTGAGTTAAGATGATGCAGGAGCATCCAGTGGTGTAAGGGCAATCTTGCATCACCCAAAAAAATAGTTAGATTTCAAGTTTCTCAGTTTTTAGATGTTTTTATATTTTTGGATACCCTTTTTGTCATAATGAAATTCCCAATTTATGGTTTTTATTTTCTATTTATGGGTTGAAAGATATTACAGTTTTAGTTTCCTAGATTTGCACTTGAAAATCTTCCGAGTTAGATTTGAGGCACTTAGATTTCCCGAAATGGCCCCAAAACTTTCCAAAATATTGTAGAAGATTTTGAGTGCATTATTGACTTTGAGACCTTTCCAATGGTTCAAATAGTTCACGAATTAGAGTCCCGGATCAAAAGTTATGGCCTCGGGAAGTTGGCGCACTTTCTAGAAGATACAATTGCAAATGTTCTTTTGAAATTTGAACTTCAATTTGTAATTTTTTGGCCCCAAACCACCTAAACTCAAATTTGAATGTTGTTTTGGCTCCAAACAAAAGAGGAGCTCTATTTATGGGTGGGTTTCTAATTTTTGGGCAACTTTTTGGGGACAAGCTTACATATTGCAAAAGGGTGATTCTGTAGCTTTCTGTAACTTGCATGTGTTGTAGAACTTGGGGATTCGAGATCTTCAGCATGTAAGAAGCTCCATCTTCTGAATAATAAAATTATTCTCTAGTTTTTAGATTATTTTCTAAGTCTCGGGCTGTGCCTTCATCAAGTAGTATCAAAGTAGGTTTTCTTGAGCATGTGGAAAGATCGCCGATTGTGAGGCAGTTCATACTAGGACCGTGGTTGTGGGTCAAGGTCAACAAAGATGCCTCCAAGAGTGATGCCTGGTAGGCATGGTGGTGCCAAAGGTGGTCGAGGCGGCAGAAATGCTGGTGGAAGAGATGCACTGGAAGCCCTCCAAAGATAGATTGATGCGTTACAAGAGCAGTTGAGAAGAGGGTTAAACCTGAGGGAGGAAAGTGAGGATGAAGGAAAGGAAGAAGGTTTAAATGTAGAAGAGGAAGAAGAAGCAATTGATCAAGACCAAATGTGGCTAATAAGGGCCATTTCGAAGATTGGGAAAAGACCTAGAGCAGAAGTCCCTAGTTATTCCGGAAGTCCGAACCCGGAAGAGTTGATCGACTAGATCAACGAGCTAGAAGAATATTTTGAGTATGAGGAAATAGAGGACCTAGATTGGGTTAAGTTTGTGAAAATGAAGCTGAAGGGCCATGCCAGTATTTGGTGGAAAGAGGTCCACTTGGAAAGAAATTGAAGAGGAAAAGGAAATATCACCAGATGGGATCGCATGGTAGAGAAACTGAAGAAGCAGTTCATACCAGTGGACTATGAGTTAGATCTGTTGAAGAAATTGCAAGGTTTGAAGCAAGGAAGTAGATCTGTGAAAGAATATACTAAATATTTTCACAAGATAATCATCAGAATGGGCCACACAGAGGCCAATAAGGAGAAGGTATCCCGATATCTTAATGGGTTACGACTGAGCATTCAGGAGGACTTAAGCCTAGTAGAATGACCACCATTGAGGTGTGTATCAGTTTGCTTTGAAGGTGGAAGAGAAGCTGAACAAAAGATTTGATGGCAAGCAAAAAGGATGAGGAGGTCAAAGTGGAAGGGGCAGTGGAAGACCTTCAAGAAGCCGAAATGATGATGAAAAGAAAAGTGAAGATGTGTGTACCAGCCGGAGCCAAAGGAATGACAACTTCTACCGCCGTCGTGATCAAAACAGTGGTGATCAAAGAGGTAGAGGATGAGGGAAATATGGAAAAGGATCTGGAAGAGGTGGTTTCAAAGGAACATGTTTCCAGTGTGGTGAAGAAGGGCATCGAGCCTATAAATGTCCACAACACCAAGGAAGGGCAGACAAAAGGTTAGAAGGTTGTGGAAGGGTTGCACATGCAGATGAGGAGGCCCAATCTGAATATTCAGATGATGCTGAAAGGGGAGAAGCCCTAGTGATTAGGAGAGCCCCAGTGACTAAGGAAAAGGAACCAGAATAGAGGAAGAATCTGTTTTGCACAAGGTGCAAGTGTGAAGGAAAATGTTGTGATGACATTAATGATGGTGGGAGCACTGATAATCTGGTGTCAGAAGAGATGGTCACAAAGTTGAAGCTGAAGTGAGAAAGGAACCCACATCCGTATCGGATTGCCTGGTTGCAGAAAGACCACAAAGTTTTGGTCAATGAGTAGTGCCTAGTAAAGTTCAAGATCGAGAGCTACCATGATGAGGTACTCTGTGATATCATCCCCATAGATGCATGTCACATGTTGTTGGGGAGGTTGTGGCAGTTCGATAGGCGAGCTATACATGATGGCCATGCAAACACTTATTCCTTGACAAAGGATGGGGTTCATCCCAAGTTGAAACCCTTGAAGGAGACTGAAGAAAAGGTATGCAGTAGTGATAGAATTTGTTATGTAGATGGAAGAAATTTTTTAGAAGGTATGAAGCATGAGTGTGTGTGTTATGCATTGATTCCTAGAGTGAGTAAGGAGGACAGTGAGAATGTTCTAGAAGAAGTTTTTGGGATGTTGGATGAGTTTTAGGATATTGTTTCTGATAATGTACCTAAGGGTTTACCACCAATAAGGAAGATCAGTCATCAGATTGACTTGATTCCACGGAGCAGTTTTCCAAATAAGGTAGCTCATAGAATGACTCTAACAGAAAATGAGGAGTTGAACAGACAAGTTCAAGAGTTGTTGAGAAAGGGTTTGATATGGGAGAGTTTGAGTCCATGTGTAGTACCTACAGTACTAGTACCAAAGAAGGATGGGGAGTGGAGGATGTGTACAATTTCTCAAGCCATAAACAAGATAACAATCAAGTACAAATTTCCCCTGCCAAGGATGGATGACCTGATGGACTGTTTGAGTGGAGCTCAGTACTTCACAAAGATTGATCTAAAGAGTGGATATCACCAGATCCAGATTCGAGAGGGAGATGAATGGAAGACTGCCTTCAAGACCAAAGAGGGCCTGTACGAGTGGTTAGTCATGCCTTTTGGGCTAACCAATGCACCGAGCACATTCATGCGGCTCATGAACGAGGTACTAAAAGAATTTCGGGAAGTTTTGTTATTGTGTATTTAGATGATATTTTGATTTTTTAGTAAGACGTTGGATGAGCATCTAATGCATATTTGGAGAGCCTTTGAGAAGTTAAGAGAAGAGAAACTATTGATTAATCTGAAGAAGTGTAGTTTTGTGAAGAGGGAGTTAGTGTACTTGGGGTTTGTTGTCTCAGCAGAAGGTCTCAAGATGGACCCAAAGAAGGTGAAGGCTATTATGGAATAGTCTACCCCAAGAACTGCTACCGAGGTGAGATCTTTCCATGGTTTGGCTAGTTTTTATAGAAAGTTCATTAGAAACTTCAGTACTATTTGTGGACCCTTGACTAAAACAATGAGAGGGGATAGAAAATAATTCAAGTGGAGCACTAGAGCAGCACAAAGTTTTGAACTGTTGAAGCAGAAGGTAACAGAGAAACCTATTCTAGCCCTCCCAGATTTCAACAAGGTGTTTTAGGTGGATTGTGATGCCAGTGGTTGTGCCATTGGAGCAGTGTTGAGCCAAGAAGGTAAGCCCATTGCCTATTTCAGTGAAAAGTTAAATGATGCCAAGAGAAAGTATTCTATATATGATCAAATTTTATGCAATAGTTCAATCATTAAAGAAATGGAGACATTATTTGTTATCGAAGGAATTTGTTCTATATACTGATCATCAGGCCTTGCAGTACCTAAATAGTCAGGGAAAATTAAATCAGAGGCATATGAAATGGGTAGAGTTTTTGTAGAGTTATACCTTTGTTTTGAAACATAGGAGTGGGAAGTCAAATAGGGTTGTGGAAGCCTTAAGTAGGAGGCATACATTGATGAAAAGATGCAGATTGAAGTGGTTGGGTTCAATGAACTTAAGACATTATATGCAGAAGATCCTAATTTCGCAGAGGCTTGAAACGCTTGCAAGGAACTTGTTACAGTGGACAAGACAAGGTGGCTAGATTTCATAATCCAGGATGGCATGTTATTTAAAGGAAGTCAATTGTGTATCCCGAGGAGTTTCATGAGGGAGAACCTGATAAAGGAGAAGCATAGTGGAGGAATGGTAGGACATTTTTGTTAGGATAAGACCATTGCCATTATCAATGAGCATTATTATTGGCCTCAGTTGTCAGAGGATGTGAAGAAGTTTGTACAAAGCTGTAGGGTATGTCAAATGGCTAAATGAGTGAGCCAAAATATAGGCTTATATCAGCGCTTACCTGTACCAGAAAGGCCATGGGAGGATATAAGTATGGACTTTGTTCTTGGTTTTCCAAGGACACAATGAGGGAGTGATTCAATATTTGTGGTGGTTGATAGGTTTTTGAAGATGGCACATTTCATTCCATGTCAGAAGACCCATGATGCAGTCCACATTGCTGACTTGTTCTTCAAAGAGGTGGTGAGGCTACATGGCCTGCCAAAGAGTATTGTTTCAGATCGTGACACCAAATTTGTAGGGTACTTTTGGATGACCTTGTGGAAGAAGCTAAAGACAGAGTTGAAGTTAAGTTCTGCACACCATCCACAAATAGATGGGAAGACAGAGGTTGTTAATAGGAGTCTGGGTAACCTACTGAGATGTTTGGTAGGAGATAAACCCCAAGGGATGGGACTTGATCTTACCCTAGGAAAAATTTTCTTACAACAATTCTGTCAATAGAAGCACTGGTAGATCACCATTCTAGATTGTGTATGGAGATAGCCCCAGAATAGCTCCAAAATTAAGGAAGATGGACCAAGAGAAGAAAATAAGTGTTGAAGTTGAAGATTTTGTAGAGAACATTAAGAATATACATGAGAAGGTATGAGAACACATTAATAAGATGAATATGCAATATAAGGCTAAGGAAAATCAGAGAAGGAGGAATAAGGAGTTTTAGACTTGCGATGAAGTAATGGTCCACTTGAGGAAAGAAAGGTTTCCTATGGGAACCTATAACAAATTGAAGATGAAGAAATTTGGTCCCTATAAGATTTTGAAGAAGCATGATTCGAGGAATGCATATGAGGTAGAATTGCCTGATGGAATCAACATTTCCCCTATGTTCAACATTTTGGATTTGACAGAGTATCATGAAGGTGGAACGGAGGAAGCACCAGCAATAGGGCAGTATGGCATTCCAGCACCTACTTCAGAAAGGGAGGAAATTGAAGCAATCTTGGATAGTCGTGTGGGAAGGAGTACCAGAAATAGGCAGTATGAAGAATATCTGGTGAAATGGAGAGGAAGGCATGTCAAAGATTCATCCTAGCTATCTAAGGCAGTGGTTGACCGGTTGGGTTTTCCTCAAGCATCTGAGACGTGATGGGTCACTTCTCAAATTATCCTAGGTGTCTGATGTAGGAGCATCTAGTGGTGTAAGGGAAGTCTTGCATCACCCAAAAAAATAGTTAAGTTATGGCCCTGGGAAGTTGGCGCACTTTCTAGAAGATACAATTGCAAATGTTCTTTTGAAATTTGAACTTCAAGTTGTAATTTTTTGGCGCCAAACTGCCTAAACTCAAATTTGAATGTTTTTTTGGCTCCAAACGAAAGAGGAGCTCTATTTATGGGCGGGTTTCTAATTTTTGGGAAACTTTTTGGGGACAAGCTCGCATATTGCGAAAGGGTGATTCTGTAGCTTTCTGTAACTTGCATGTGTTGTAGAACTTAGGGATTTGAGATCCTCTACATGTAAGAAGCTCCATTTTCTGAATAATAAAATTATTCTCTTGTTTGTGGGTTATTTTCTAAGTCTCAGGCTACACCTTCATCATAAGATAGCCTCAATTTCCAAGCTATTTTTCTATTCAAATATTGTTTATGTGGATTTTGGGGATAGTTTTTAATAAGCCAACTATTCATAACTTGAAGTACTCTAATATTAAGGGTGTACAATTCCCCCTTTCTTCAAATAAGAATTATCCTTACTGTTAATCAAGCTTCAATGATTTTGAATGAACTCTTTGTCCTCCCATGTGGAATCTTCAATTGATAACTTCTTCCATTAGATGAGATACTAAATGAGTGTTTCGGTCGTTAGCTTATTTGAATTTTTTTAAAGAATAAACTATGGTTCCAATATGATTCATCCTTCTTCATCAAGCTCAAGTAATATTGTTTGAGTAGGGACATTATTCCCATTTACCTTCTTCAGACAAGAAACATGAAAGGATGGATGTATCTTTGTTATTGGAAACAATTCAAGATTGTAAGAAACACTACATATGTTTTTGCATGATTTGGTTGGGCCATAATATTTTGCTGACAAATTGTTCTTTTTTTGTTGCTTTAGTGACATATTCTTGTAAGGTTGTAATCTCAAGAAATCCCAATCCCCAACTTCAAAACTTCTTTTACTATGATGTTGGTCCACATGTTGATTTATTAAATTTTGTTCCATGAATAGAATCTCTTTGAGTCTTAAAAGTACTCATTGATGAATCATGTGGGCTTCCACAGTGTGAAATCTTGGTGACACCTTCAATGATGATGTGATGGAAGGGGAATGATATCCATATAGTTCCATAAATAGAGATATTTTTATGAACTATGAACGGAAGTGTTATACCACCATTCTATTTGTGGAAACCTTTCTACCCATTGATAATATTTATCTAACATGAAATAATGTATATTTCCTTCCAAAAAAATTTAACAACCTTAGTTTGACCATCAGATTGAGGATGATAGAAAGAAATTTGGGCCAATTTAGTTCCCAAACATGAAAATAAATCTATCCAAAATTTACTATTAAAGATAGTATCACGGTCACTAACAATAACCTTAGGTATACCATGTAGCTTTTGAATATTCTCAAAAAAAAAATTCCACTATACTTTTTGTAAAAGGATGTGATAATGCAATAAAATATGCATATTTAGTGAGGAGATCCACTACTTCTATGATGAAATTCTTACCAATATTAGCTAGGAATAACTAAGGGTTGCAAGAGACCTAGTGTCTTAATTGTCTCCCCTTTATTTCATTGAAAAACCAAACATTTTGCCACAAATTTTTGAACATCCCCTTTTAGCTCTTCCTAAAAGGAGTCTTTCTTGACCTAATAATATTTCTTCAAAAATATTGAATGACCACCAAATGGAGAGTCATGAAGCTCTATAAGAATATTTTGTTTGAGAGAGGAATTATTGAAAAGATACAATTTCTCTTTATACCATGAAACATATCCCTTCCAACAAAAATTATTGGAACCACTAGGATTACTTTGTAATTTTTGAATGAGATTACTTGTAGCAACATCATTTTGCTACTCTACTTTGGCTTCTACTACCCAATGTTATTGAAATATTGAAATGACACACAATGAAGCTTCATCCTTCTCATCCTTTCTAGATAGTGCATCTTCCACAACATTCTCCTTCCCTTTCTTATATATGATCTCAAAGTCATATCCCAATATCTTAGTATCCATTTTTGTTTCTCTTCGAAAGATAATATTTGGTCTACAAATTATTTTAGGATATCATGATCTATCTTAACCTTGAAGTTTCTACCCATTAGATAAGGTCTCCATTATTTTATTGCATGAATAATAGCTAACATTTCCTTCTCATAAATAGGCTTGAGTTGATTCTTACCCTTTAATTGATGACTCTCAATAGTAATGAATAAACCCTCTTGCATGAGAACTGATCTGATACCATTTCCTAAAGCATCACATTCCACAATAAAATCCTTAGTGAAGTATAGAGTTTCAAGAACTAAGGTTGTACACATAGCCTCCTTCAATCTATCAAATGCTATATTAGCAAAATCATTCCAATGAAAAGAATAATTCTTCACAAATATTCTATAGTGTCTAGTCAATCACAAGAAACCCATTAATTTATTAATGGTTTTAGGAATAGGCCACTCCATGATAGTCTCAATTTTGTTAGGATCCACCTTTACTCCTTCATGTGAAACTATGTGTCCCAAGTACTCCATCTTGTTGAGACCAAACACACACTTTGATGAATTAGCATAGAGTTGATGATCTTTGAGAACTTGTAACTCTTGATCTACATGTTGCAAGTGTTCTTCCCATGTCTTAATATAAATCAATATATCATCAAAGAAAACTAATACAAAATTCCTCAATCATTTCTTAAATATGAAACTCATCAAAATTTGAAATATATATGGTGCATTAGTAAGACCAAATGGCATCACCAAATAATTATAACGACCCTCATGAGTCCTAAATGATGTCTTAAAAATATCTTCTTCCTTAATTCAAATTTGGTGATAACTTGATCTAAGATCTAACTTTACAAAACACATAATTCCATTCTATTTATCTAGAAAATCATCAATGACTGGAATAGGAAAATTATCTTTGATGGTTTACATGTTGAGAACTATATAGTCTGGGTACATGCATCAAGTTTCATCCTTCTTACACACCCTCACAATGGGTAAGGAGTAAGCACTTTATCTATACCTGATAATTCCTACCTTTAGAATCTCCTCAAAAGTCCTTTCAATCTCACTTTTTTGTATAGGGTATGTGCAGTGGAATCATGGGGGTCTAAAAAGTGGCAATGTGAAAAAAAAGACATTTTTTACTTGCCCAAAAATGCGAAATTTTGCTTTGATTTTTTCTAGGCTTGAGTAGAAAGTAATGTCATAGAAAGCACCAAAGAAAAATGGCTATCCATTTAAAATGGATATATGTTTCCTATGTATTAAATGAGAGTCATTTTCACTTGCCTTATTCTCTACTAAATGCTTTGGAGAGTCATTTTATATATTATATTATATCATTTTATAATATTATTATATTATATATATTAATATATTAATTTTATATTATATCATTGTATATATATAATTAATATATAAAATTAATATATAATATAATATAATATTATTAGAATAAAATATAATATAATATTATTATAATATAATAAATTATTATATATATAATAATATAATATAGTATTATTATGTTATATTATATTATAATACAATATATTATATATTAATATAATATATATTATTTTAGAATATTAATATATATAAATGATTTTTTTTAATAATATAAAAACCCTCTTATTAGTCAGTCTATGTTGTCCCTTATACTAAGGGACAGGGTGGACCCCACTTAATTAAAAAAAACAACTTAAACTAAATGGATATCTTTTTACTGTGTAATAAATCAAAAAAAAAGTTTACTATGTTATAAATGTATATATCATAATATGTTTAATATATATATATTATATATTATATATTATATAATATATACTAAATACTATATATATTATATATATTACATGGTATATAAATTATATTATATATTAGTAGGTATGCATAGGAGAAGCTTCAAATCTTATACAATAAATAATGGATATATGTTTCCTTTAGATTTTTATAAACCAAATAATACATAAAACCAATATTATGTATTATTAATATATAATAAATGTATTATATATTATTATATCATAATATATTATATATTATATATTATATATTATGATATATATATATATATTATATAATATATTACATATTATATATCTTATACTCTCTCTCAACTCTCTCCCTTTCTCTATCCCTCCCACTCTCTCTCTCCCTCTCAACTCTCTCTCCTTCTTAGCTCTCTCTCTCTCTCTCTCTCTCTCTCTCCCTCTCAAGTCTCTCGCTCTGGTATGTCCCTCTCACCCTAACTAGATAACTCTCTATCTCTCTCAAGTCTCTCTCACACTCCATCTTCCTCTAAAATATATATATCTCTCTCTCTTTCTATCTCTCATCTCTCTCTCTCTCAGGTCTCTCCCTCTACTTCTATCCCTCTCTCTCTCTCTCTGGTCTCTCCCTCCCACCCTAACTAGATAACTCTCTCTCTCTCTTGTTGGCAAGAGACACTGAAAACATTTTTAGGTGTTGTGATTGATGGCAACCCTAGTCAGTTAGTCAATCCACACATCATTTTCCCATACCAATAGACAAATCGAAGACAGACAAGCTAGAATATAGCATCTGACAGTTTTGTGTTCAATCAATTCACATAAAAAAATTTGTTGTTATTTTAAATTGTGGATCTCAAGAAATATTGCTTGATGTATGATCTGTGTTATCTATGAATCTTGTTGCCTTGTATCAATTTGTGTGCAAGTTAGAAGATTCAGTTGGCTAATTTTTTTGTTCATTGTGCATGAAGGCTGACTAAGTGGATATAGCATGTTGTAGATATTCGAGGAGTAATTATTTAAGTGTTTTTGTGTTTGATCATTTTTATTTGGGTCCTAACTATGTTGTGGCTGACTTTGGTGGATGTCCATTGAATATTATTCATGATTTGAGCCAATAGTTTGTAAATATTTTTCATGTTTTGTTGAAGCCAACATGTTGCGATTAAATATTTAGTCATGGATATATATACATGATTGATTATATCATTTAGAGGTATGTATGATGTGAGTTGATGTGTGTTGTGAATTTCAGAAGGCTTTATGTGCAGTTTCACTTGTGCATTGAGGATTTGTGAAGTGAATTAGAGCAAAACATAGGAGAATCATACAAAAGGTCAAAAAATCCATTGATGAGCCTAACCGAGACTGTAATCAGGCATATGTAGATGCTACTATCTTAGTTCAAATCTTTGGATGTAATCCAAGATTTTGTAAGGTAGTGTGCCTAAATGTAAGTGCATTCCCATTTTGTAAAAAATATTTTTGAGTATACTCAGATAATATTCTAGATTGACCTCCACCGTGGTTTTTCCCCTAATAGGTTTTCCACATAAAAAATCCTTGTGCTATGGTGTTGTGGTTATTTTTATTATGTTCATGCATATTTCTTTTTGTTGAATGTTATTATCACTAAAAGGATCAGTTTAATAAAGTTAAAAATTCCAAAACATGGATTCACCCCCCTTCTCAGTGTTCCTCATTTCCAACAATTGGTATTAGAGCCTATTTCCTTCAAAGAAGTTTAACAACTTGGGGAAGATCTTGGAAAGTGTTTCAATGGATTCAAGTAGTCTTCAAAAATAACTTGTGGTGGCCCTAGATGATCTTGATCAATCAAAATCTAAAGTTTGGGAATTGCAAGAAAATCTTATGAATGGTGAAAGATTCATTGAGTCATTGAAAGATAAAATTAATAAGTCTAGGGAGAAGAGAAGGGAACTCTCTTATCAAATCAAGCAGGAAGATAGTAAACACATTGTAGATGAAAAATTGAGTCAAGCCCTAAAGGAAAAGATAGAAGAATGTGAAAAAATTCCAGAGACAATGTAGTCCTAAAGCATGAGATGGAATCTATTATGATGAGGATGAACAAGGAGATTGAAGATAGAAAAAGGAATGAAGAGAAGCTTGCTCAGTCCTTGAAAGAGAAATATGAAGAATGTAGCTAAATTATTGACGGATTCAATCAGTTGTAGCTTGAATTGGAACAATCTAGAAATAATGAAGAGCTTGAAAAGAAAATTGATGATCTTAGAGATGAACTAGCTACTACAAATGAATTCAAGGAGAAGTTCAAGATTAGCTCAGCCAAGCTTGATGAATTGATTAAAATTCAGAGGACTTAAGGTGACAAATGAGGTATTGGATATGAGAAAGGAGAAAGTTCTAGATCAGGACAAAAGAAGATTTAGGCAAGAAAATCAAATGAACAAAGTTAGAAGGTATCCGGTAAGACAACCTAATGCTCAAAGATTCAATGGTTATTGTTTAGTTTGCAATAAGTTTGGTCATATGGTGGCACAATGTAGAAGTAGAATGAATCCAAGTGGTCCATCATTCTCAGTTCAGTGCTATAATTGTAATAAGTATGGTCATAAGTCAACTGAATGTAGAAATATGATGAAAAACTTTTATAGAGATGTCAAATGTTATACATGTAATAGATTTGGCCATATTTCTAACTAGTGTAGATCAAGAGAAAATTAGTGGAACAACTAGTTTGGACAGAGAAATGTGGTGTGCTACAATTGCAACAAATCCGGTCACATTACTAGATGTTGTAGAAGAGGTTTGGTAAATCAAAGAAACATGTAGAAGGATGAAAAAGTAAAAGGAAAAGTCACTACAGATGAGATCAAGAAGAAAATAAATAATACATGGGCGAAAAAGAGTCCATTTATTGTAGGAAATGAGCCTACACCAGAACCCACTTCTAGTAATTCCTCTGAGAATTAGTTTTTGGTCTTTGGCCTAGGGGGAACTACCACAAAAATCTCTTAAACCCTTGATAGAAATTGACACTATGATGTGGATGAGTGTAGTGATTGTAGATGCAGTTGATGAGAGTATTATGCAGTGTTGAAGGTCCACATAAGAGTTATCTTTCACAGTGTATGGAAATAGGGTATCTAGATTAGTTAGGGTAAAAGAATTTATTAGGACAAAAGGTTAGGTGTGAAAATGATAAAATTTTATTTCTATGTTTCATTTGTCACTTTTCATTTTGAGGAGAAGAAGTTTGGAGAGCTCTGAAGTGAAATTTGGTGAATTGTGGCGAGATTCAAGTGTGAAGGAGATTCAATGATGAAACCCTAATCTAGCAAAAGGGTATTTATTGGGAAAACTTGTGAACTTGTGAATTTGTAAAAATGGCTACTCCATAGGTAGTTGAAGTCAAGGATAGACCCCGAGGTGATCCCAAAATAGTGGTTTACAATTTTTTGCCAAACTGGACACTGATTTTATTTATTTTTAACTAAATCTTCACATTCGGGCACCTATAGTGGTTAAACCGTGAGGAATTTGAAGATGATGCAAACTAGGGTCTTGTCACATTTTTTCTGTAGATTCTAAAAATATTTTTTTCAAAATTTTTGGAATAAGATTGCACTTCTTTTTCCATCTCCCATGAAAATTGGTTTTTTTCCAAAAAACACCATTTTAAAAAAGTGTTGCACACCATATAGTGCATAAATTTTTTTCATTGAAAGATTAAATTATAATTATTTCAAATTTAGATTTGTAACTCTAATATCTAGTGCTTCCACTTGGTTAGATAGTTTTTTATTGAACATTTTTTCTTTAATCAAGTTTCAAAGTCAAATCAATTACAATTCAAACATAACACGA
The DNA here is from genome assembly GCA_007258455.2 of Sequoia sempervirens. NCBI lineage: Eukaryota > Viridiplantae > Streptophyta > Pinopsida > Cupressales > Cupressaceae > Sequoia > Sequoia sempervirens. The sequence continues at coordinate 280,591,113 of VDFB02373365.1, read as the reverse complement.
CCGTATAACACATAACTTTTACTATATGTATCAAAAAAAAAAAAAAAAATTTGTTGGATCAAGGACTCTAATATCTGGTGCACTCATATTTTTTAAGTTTATTTTAAGTAATCTTCTATTTTTCCACATGTGCAGAACAAAGAGTTTTGTTTTCGGTAAAAAACCTATATTTAATAAAACTTAAAAAACAAATAGATAATATAATAAAAAAATATTAAAATTATATTTATTGGATAGCTCATTTTGAGGGAAACCTGGCACCAGTTGGGTTTCTAAAATATCCTAAATTTTCATTCTCAAATTGAGCTTCGAAGTGCAAAATTATGAGCAATTTTTGTGCCTGAGAGGATGTGGGTTAAAATAAGCAGGTTCGGTAGAACCACTGTTCGGTCGAACAAAAATTTAATGTTTGATCGAATAGGGGTTGACCTAACTAGTGTTCAAATGAACCCATTTAACATACAATGAAAAATAAATTTGAATGGGGTTCGGTCAAACATTCTAAATTTTTTTGGTCGAACCCCCTCTATCAAAAACTAATATATAATATTAATATAAATATAAATTATATTCATTTTAAATTATGACTTGAGAGAGAGATATGGAGGGAGTGCAAGAGAAATGGAGAGTGGGGGTAGGAGGGAGATACTTGAGAGAGAGAGAGAGGGGGAGTGGGAAAGAGAAAAAGGGTAGGGCGTATAAGGGTTTAGGGTTTAAAGGTTAAGGGTAGAGGGGAGAGAGGGAGAGGGGGTAGGAGGGAGATACTTCAGAGAGAGACCGGGGGAAGTGGGAGAGATCTAAAGGGTAGGAGGTCCTAGGGTTTAAGGGTTAAGGGTAGAGGAGCTCGAGAGGGAGAGTGGGTAGGAGGGAGAGAATTTCAAGAGGGAGAGGGGGGAGTGGGAGAGAGATAGAGGTTAGGGAGTAGAAGGGTTTAGGTTTCAAGAGTTAAGGGTAGAGGGGAAAGGGGGAGAGGGGGTAGGAGGGAGATACTTGAGACAGAGAGGGGGGGAGTGGTAGACAGATAAAGGGTAGGGGGTGCAAGCCAAGGGCTTAGGGTTTTAAGGGTTAAGGATAGAGGGAGAGAGGAGAGGGGTAGGAGGGAGATACTTGAGAGAGAGGTGGGGGAGTGGAGGAGATAAGGGTGGTGGCTTCATGGCTTAGGTAGAGGCGAGAGGAGAGGGGTGGGAGGGAGAGCCCTGAGAGCCAGAGTGAGGGAGTGGGAGAGAGATAAAGGAAGGGGTAAAAATTAGGTTTAGGGTTTAAGGGTTATGGTAGAGGGAAGAGAGGGAGAGGGGGGAGAGAGAGAGAGGGTATGTGGGAGAGAGATAAAGGGTGGTGGGTTTAATGGTTATGCAGAGGGGAGAGAGGAGAAGGGGTGGGTGAGAGACTGAGAGAGAGTGGGGGAGTGGGACATAGATAAAGGGTAGGGTTTAAGGATTAAGGGTAGAGGAGCTTGAGAGGGAGAGTGGGTAGGAGGGAGAGACTTTCAAGAGAGAGAAGGGAGGAGTGGGAGAGAGATAGA
>VDFB02373365.1:280576133-280589491 GCA_007258455.2 Sequoia sempervirens | reverse complement strand
ATGAGTCCTTTCTACCCTAAAAATAGGCTTGTTGGAGCAAGGTACACACCTTTTTAAGCTCTAAAAACTCGCCTCATAGTTGTTGTAATAGTTAGGGTCAATTTCTAATTGTTATTTACATCCTTTGGCCCACATAAACGCATTAATTATAGTGATTTTTGTGGAAAACTCTAGTGGTTCGTTATCTTGATTCATTTCACTTTGATGAACACTACTCATTTTTCACCCTAATTGCATGTAAATAATTATATAGTTTTCATGTCTTTTTATTTTTGTGTCTTTTTTTATCACTTGAATCTATTCCCAATGCATGGAGGAAGGAACTTAGAGTTTATATTTCTTCTCCCTTTGATCATTTCAAATAATGGCCAAAGGAAGCTCCCTAGCTAGAGCTAGCTATTATCCTCAAATCCAGTTGTGCTTGATTCACGAGATAACCCCTACAAAACTTGTTTGTTTTGTAGTCCCATTCACTCTAAGCATGCAAAAAGAAGCATATTTTCACTTTCCTTTGTGCATGTTCCTAAGCCTCGAATCATCCCCTTGAGTGCTCACCTCTTGTTGTTTCTTGAAAATCTACAAAATGAGTATTTTGTTGATTTTCAATTTTTCCAGAGTTAGAATTTTTTTTTGCCTATGCAGGGGCACTATTTTTCAGTGCTCCTACATGGGATGATGGAAAGTTTTCTATGTAATGGAATTTTTTTTAGTGCCACTACACATTGTACTTTTTAAAAAGTGTACCAACATTATTTTTTAGTGTAGGTACATATTTAATTTCAAATGTCTTTTCACTTTCTCTTAACTTGTGTGTAATTAATGCAACTTCATTAATCAATTTTTAATGTCTTTTTAAGTCATTGTAATCTCAATTGTTATAATATAGCTTCATTCATTGCTCTCCACCTTTCATGATTTTTGTTGGAACGTTTTTCACATTTAAGTGCAGAGTTGTGAGGATTTGATGGCCGATTTAGACCAAGGTCAAGTCTAGGGTTTCTATTTCTCTGAGCAAGTACATTCTTGTTATTTACTTTCTTTTTTTTTGGTAATTAAGATTCTTTCTCATTTATATGGTGAATTTTTAGTTTTTTACAATGTTTTCTTTTGAATCATATCCATTTTTCAAGTGTGAGTTATTTGTTTTTCATGTGTCTCTTCATTTCTTCATTTTGAAAATGGGCTTGTTAGTTGCCCGTGCCCTATTCTAGGTTTTATTTTATTTACATTTTTTCATTTAGCATTTATGTCTGATCATTCATCAATAAATGGTACTCATTTTGAAATATCATTGAAAAATGTTGAACAAACCATCTAAACATGTTCTACCCATGTGGGGTCACGGTTTTTCTTGGACCCTATTATGAAACCTTTGTTTCATATCTACATATGTAGTGGCATGAAAAAATCCCACCACTGCATCATGATTTTTCTTGTGTCCCTCAACATGTAATGGAACTAAAAAATAGTTTCGTGACATGTCAAACCTGGGTGAGTGTAGGATCATGGAGGTCCAAAAAGTGGTGATATGACAAAAAGTGGCTAATGACTTTTTTAAATCCAAATTTGATGAAATGGAAAGGGTTTATTGAGAAATTTATCAGATTTCCAAAAATATAAGATATGCCTTATTTGGATTTCAATAGATAATTATTATTTATTTTCTACATACATTCTAACTAAAGTCCTGATCGATAGACTAATTGAAAAATATATATAATTCTTGAACAATTTCATATTTTTTAAATCCAAAAAATGCAGCACATTCTATGCCTCCCATACTATAGGATAAAAAAAGAAAAATTAAATTTCATAGAATTTTGACCCAATTATGGTGGTCAGACAAACAAGTTTTAATATTTTTTTAAAAATTAATTATTAAATTTTTTTACTTGCAAAAAAATACAAAAACAATGCAACACATCTAGATATGTGTCCTCTACTTATATTGAAAGTTTAAAAAAAATATATTATTTTTTGCTTGTACTTAGGTTGGTCAGACATACACCCGCTTTTTATTTTCCCTAAAATTTTAGTACTATTGCATTGAAATTTCAAATTTTCACCAAATAGATTTACTTTTTTCCAAAAAAGGAATAGTATCTTAGAAACTAAATTCAATTTTCTACAAATTTTGTTCTTACATATTTTTTCAAATTAAATAAATAACTTATTCAAATTTTAATGTCAAGTTGCCTAACTCTATTTTTTAAATTTTATTGCTAGTTAATAGTCTAGTTTGGACCCCCATGATCTTGCACTGATCCACCTACCAGTGTTACATGCAATGGCTCTAATTTTTAGTGCTATTATATGTCAATTTTCTAAGTATGAAGTTATAGTGTAATGGTGGTATTTTTTACTGCCTTTACATAAAGATATGTTCTAATATATGCAATGGTAGTGAAAAATCTTGTTGTTAGATTTTTTATTTACCATGCCTTACTCCTATGGTGTACAAGTGGACTTTTTCACTACTCCTACATAGATGAACTTCCCAAAATGCACATGCATTAAAAAATAGCACCCTTACACTCAAGTCGACAAACTCCATGCAAAAGATGCACAAGCGCTAAAATTTATTGCTACTACACTTCCAAAGAAAACATGTAAGCTATGTAATAGAACTAAAATTCAGTTACTATGCACAAATAGACCTTCTCTCAACATGCAGTGGTGCTGAAATTCAGTGCCCCTGCATAAAATGCAAAAAAAATACTAACTCCTAGAAAATTTCAAAAATGTTATCCAAGCTCTTTTTACCTCACAACCACTTTATTTTTCTTTCTCCATTGCTTCCATTTACTTTCCCCAATGTGCTCACTTGGATTTTCCACAATCATGTGCTTACATATGCATATTCTTCTAATATTAGAAAAATTTGATCCTGTTTCTTTGCAGTTACTTTGCAAAGTTCCTTTTAGGAAATTTTCAAAGGATTTTTCATGTCAAGAAATTAGTGTTTCATGGTGCATTCAATGACAACTCATGAATCTCTTTCATCAAGAAAGATGGCTAATATGAAGTATAAATACCAACATGTTTATCTGTGGACAATGGATACATCCAAGATCGATGAGATCAAGGACACATAGATTGGATACCTAGATATGGATGATTTTGTCAAAAGAACATAGAAGTATCCTCTAGAAAAATAATTGGAGGTAATAGTTCATAGTAATCTCCATTGGGTTGCCTCATTCCCAATGGAAGATCAGTGCTTAGAGTTTGTTTTGCAAGTAGCTTCGCACTACATCAGGAAGGATATAATGTTAGAGACTCCTTAGGTCAATTGATGATAAGGCTTGATGCTGATTTATTTGACATGATTTCCTATTCCCAACTATGGAAAAATACACATATATGACCATTTAACACACTCAAGAGTCTTATGACAAAAATTGGAATGAGGCCAAGAAACTAATCAATACAAAATGGTTGAAGACCCAAGGCCTAGCATTGCAAGATGGCCTAAGAGATTTCCTCATAGTGATTTCAAGGAGGATGTGAATTATATGATTAATCTCCTATGTAGAGTGAAACGCTTTCCAACTTCTTCAACATTCCAAGAATGGATGTATGAATACATTAGGGTTATCAAGAGAAAGAAGAGTCACTTTGACTAGGGTGCAAAAAATTAGTAATGAAATTCATGAGCAACTCATCAAGGTACCCAATACTTTGAAGTTATATATGACTTCATACTTGGTATATGCTGCAACTACAATGAGGCAATATCTAGGTTTTTCAATAGAAGGAGATAGAATATATGTACCCATGCACAAGTATTATTCCTGTAGGCATCCTTTTAAAATCTGCAAACAACTAAACTTCAAGAATGGGTTAGTATTATGCAAACTCTATCAAAATACCTCTATGGAATCCATTACAAATGCTTTCTAAATGCCACAAATGATGATAAAAAGACTAAAGCATTATGAAAACAAAAGCAAGCTACATATTCCATAGTTGGATTGGTGTCACATGTGCTAGTGACCCTTTCCCAATCCTTGATTAAAGCTCAAAATGATAAAATGCAAATGGAGATGGTGGAGTGATGATGAACAAGATCAAATCTCAAATGAAGAGAGTAACCTTGCATAAAATTGTGAAGGATTTGCTCAAAGATGAAGCACCTATTTAAAGATTTTCAAAATGCTAAGTGTTGAAGAGGGACCAATGTGGGATCAAAAACAAGCCAATGAGTTGAGGACACTTGTCATCATGTGATTAGTCAATGGTTGTGCAAGATTTGGGAAGAGTGCCCAAGAGGGGGAAATTTGAATTCAAATTTGCAATAAATTTTGAGAGGGGGACAAGAAAGAAGAGCAATAAATGCCATGTTTGACTTGTCATGTTGAGGGAAAATGAGTGTTTTAATAAATCAATAAAATTGATTTATTGTGCAAGTGGCTAGATCTAGATAATGCAAGTGGGGTGGGATTAGCATTAGATTAGGATTAGATGATGATTATGCTGATTTAATGCTGATTAGATGATTTGACTTTCAAAACTTTGATAATTGATTTATTTAAATCAGAAAATGATGGAATACAATTTAAGATTTGATTTAAATGAAGTCCTGATTTATTTAATTAAATGGATGATGCAAGATGAAGGTTGAATGATAATGTTTATTTGATAAATGAGATTATTTAATGAATGGATTAAAGTCATGAATTTGCTTAATGTGAGACCTAATTTGACTAAATCCGATCGAATGCATAATGTAAATTTTGCATGTCTACATTTTGCCCCTCTTTGAAGCAATGTACTTGTTACGTTGGTTCAAATAATAACTTGTCGTGATCGAAATCCAAAAATTTCTGATTTTTCGGATGCCCCAGTGGAAAGAAGTACACTGGTACAATTCCCAAATCACCCTAAGAGGAAATATCAAACACTTTAGGAGGGTAAACGATGCTTCCTTTACACCCTTGTTATCCATGTTTGATTTGTCATTGGAGAAGAAAAAGAGTTTTGATGAAGCATGGAAAGTAGTAAATAAATATGGATGCATCTTCTTACAATTTCCTACTTTCACATACCTTAGGGTGGGTTGCTACATGGGATATCCTTATATGTTTCTAAGGTATCCTTCTGATAAATGGGTATTGATGGAACTATGTAGATATATTATTTCTATGCATAATGAGTGACAAGCTATCCATAAGCCAAGGATCAATTTTTTGATCTCCATTGGAAGGTTTTCAGTACAAGCAATGCCCAAGGCTAAATTTGTAGCATTAGAGATGCAAATAATGACTCTAACGAATTACAAAAGAAGACTTGATTTTGATTACATAGGAATTGAAATAAAGATTAAAAAGAGACATACACATGTCTACCAATTAGAGGAAATCTGGGTTGAGTGCAAAGATGAAGAATCCATTAGAAAGATGGATTTCTATAGGCCCATTGTGTATAATTTTTTTTTATCTTGGCTTGAAGGATCTTCCTAAGGACATTGAAGATACTAGTGATATCCTTAATGTAGTACATGATGAGAAGGAAATACCAAACAAACCATTTCCTCTCATTCAATGGTCTCAAAAAGAAAATACATCTATCTAAAAAATTCTTATTCCTATTCTAGGTAATATCAATGTACGGTTGCAAAGGTAGGGTATTTAGTTGAATCCTTTTAAGATGGGTTCTAAGGGTGAGGAACCTTAAGGAGAAGAAAGTAGACGACAAGAAATTATAACCAAGAACAAGGAAAGTGTTTCTCCCTCTTCCAAATGCAAGGGAACAAAGATCACATTCACTTGTGGGAAGAGTATAGCACCAACTACTGAAGAAGAGAAAATTAAGGAGGAAGAACATAATGAAGACGATGAATGGGATGAGAAAATAGAGGAAGAACAAGAAGAAGAGGAAGGAGAATAGGAAGAAGAAGGGTAGGATGAATGAATGCAAACATCTCCACAGAAAAATTTCATTCAAGATCCTTCACATACATCATCACCTATTGTTTTCACAACACCTCATACTCCTCCTATTCCTACCTCTCCTCAACCTCCTCTTCTAACTTCACCTTTTCCTTCAAAAAATTTTCATGCACTCAACAGAACCATACTACCAATAGTACATTCAATTCTTCCATCTCCTTCCATGGGATCAATATGCAAAATGCAGAGGCCATTTCAAGATCTCTATCATCAATCCATAGGTTATCATCTCCTTCATTTGATATATCTTCACAGGCCAAATTTGATCGATTCATGAATGAATCACTTCAAGATAAGTCAAATGTACAAATTCTAGGTGCCATAATGACTGAGACACCAACTATTGTAACCACCACATTTTTTCCCACAAATACTAGTGTGACTCAAGAAATAGTGACAGTTCTACAAGGTGATGCTTCTTTTCTCCCTCCATGGATTGCTTCACAAGATTCCAAGCAAAAAAAACAAGTAGTTTCTCCTAGTGAGTTTCATCTTGAAGAGTTAGCTCTGCAAATTCCTAAGCAGAAAAAGAAGCTAAATGTTCTCTCAAGGATGCACATTGATAAGTTAGGATACAAGTATGTGGAAGTGGCAAAACCAACTCAAGCTAAAAGACACAAAGAAATTAGAATAGAGGACTACACTATTACTAGGGTTGAGCTTGGGAAAATCACACATGCAAGCACAAAGGAGGATGCTCAAGCATCTTTAACTACATTAATGGAAAAGTTTCAAAAGCTTAAAGAGACCAAGGAAATGTATAAGGAGAAAGTTGAGCACCTCACCATTGTGTTAAGGAGAATCATAGAATCTTCTAAGAATGTGCAACATGTTGTAATGAGTATTGAAGAACCTTTGGTTTAGAAGGTTGAAAAATATTACTCAAATGGGAAAATTATGTATGAATTTGTGGATAGGATAATTGAGCAAGGTTCCCAATTCATGACCATTGGAGTGGAAAGGATCACACGGATATCCAAGATAAAACTTGAGCTAGACAAGATAGTAAATACACTCTCCATTAAGCAAAAAGAGATGGAGAAAAATCTTGAGTCTTGTACATAGTTAAAGAAAGTGAAACTAGGCAAGTTGTGGAAGTTGGGATTATTCCTAACAAGGATAAGTATGTAGAAATCAAAGGATCAATAAAAAACCACATACACATTATCAAGAACCTAATGAAGGATGCACAAAATGTTCAAGAGGATGTTGAAGAGCATTGTGTTTCCTTGGTGAACATAATTAAGGAATTGTTGGGAAGGATTCTTGATTATGATCAAACATTTCTTCTAGGTAGCAATATTATTCAAGTATTCAAGGAAGCATTTTAGAAACAAGTGGAAGATAAATCATTTTCATTGGCTTCAATGGACACTTTGTGTGATGTAAAATTGACTTTGGATAATCTCAAAACACATCTGGATAGATGCAAGAAGGTTTGTTCTTCTGCAAAGAAGTCTTTCATGAAGGTTCATACCATTATTGATTACACTTTAGGACCGGATGAGATTGTGATGTAGGAGATCCTAAAGACGTATGAATATTTCCAAGCCCAATGTGAGGAACAATAAAACTTTATGTATATCCAGAGACAATTTTTATGCTTTTTCACATGCTTTATGTAATTAGGCATTGACATTTTTACACGTCATTTTGTACTCATGCAACTACATGTAAAAATAGAGATGTCCTCCCTTATTATTTGGCATCAAATTGAATAATTCAAGAGTTAGTTAGGTTTTTCCCTAAAATAAATCTTAGCTCTCATCTATAAATAGGAGAGAGATCTATTGTATTATTTACCTTTAATCTATTGCAATGAAGTGCTACCAAATTGAAAAGCAATTTTGAGACTTTGAGTTCATATTGTGATACTATATTCAAACAATAAAGAAGGAAAAATTGCATGCTATACTTTGTGTTGGGATTAATTTCGAATGAATGTGAATGTTCTTATGTCTTTCATGTTGATTTATCTTATTATATGATTGGGTTAGTGGTATTTTATTAGTTGTGATTGAAGGGTGTTCAAGCTAGATTTTATAGAGTTTGTGCTATATCATTTACTTAGGATTGTGTATGTGCTATGGATATCTTTTTGGTGAATGATCTTCAAGACTTTGTGCTTGAAATAATTCATTCTATTCATAGATCTATTCATGGCATAGAATTAAAGACATTGTGCTTCAATCGGCATCACGAGTTACTAAAAAATCATCATTGAAGATAAAAAAATACTTTGTTCTTTCATTGGTTTTTCGGTTATGAATATTTTTATTATGTTGGTATTCTTAGATTATGCTTTGAAAAAATAAGAATATTCAAAATTACTGCTTTAGTTATCACTTAGAGTTGAAAATCATCACGAAGTAACAATGTGGAACATTTTAAACATATTCTCTAAAAGAAGAGAGAATTATGAAAGTAACACATCCCCATGGTTAGAATAGTGTAAATATTGTTAAGTCTAGAATAGTTTACTTTCATTCCATTAAGTAGTAAGAAGGGAGCCTCACCTTTTCAAGAGGAGAGATTTGATCTCATAAAAACTATGGCTGAAATTTAAGTTTTGTAATCTCTAAAGGGATTACAAAATTTTCACCCAATAACTATATAATATATACAATATCTAGTATATATTATACTATATAATATATATAATATATATTATATAATATTTAATATATGATATATAGTATGTATTAAAGATATTATGATATATTAATATATGATACATTTATTATATATTAAGAATACATAATATTGCTTTTATGTATTATTTGGTTTGTAAAAATCTAAAGAAATTAAATACCTGACTATAAGATATATCCATTATTTATTTTATAAGACTTGAAGTTTCCCCTATGCATATATATTAATATCTAATATAATTTATATACTTTATAATATATATAATATATTAATATATAATAAATATATATAATATTTAATATATAATATAAAATATATCATAACATAATATATATCATGCTATTAATAATTCATAAAACATTTTATGAACTTTAGTTTTTTTAAAACTAAAGGAAACATAGGGAGAGAGAGAGAGATAAAGGGAGGGAGAGACCTAGTAGAGAGGGGGAGAGGGAGAGACCTGGGAGAGAGAGAGAGAGAGAGAGAGTTGTCTAGTTAGAATCAGTGGGAGGGAGAGATCTAAGAGAGAGAGGGAGTGGGAGAGACCTATTATAGAGAGTGGGGGAGAGGGAGAGACCTACCACTGAAGAAAGAGAGAGGGTGGGAGGTATAGAGGGAGGGAGAGAGGGAGAGAGGAGAGAGAGAGAGAGAGAGATAAAGGGAGGGAGAGAGAGAGAGAGGGAGGGAGAGAGGGAGAGAGATTGAGGGAGGGAGAGGGATACTTGAGATGGAGAGAGTTTGAGAGAGAGATATAGGGAGGGAGGGAGAGAGAGAGACTTGAGATGGATAGATGAAGAGAGAGATAGAGAGATAGATGGAGGGAGAGAGAGACATAAGAGGGAGAGAGAGATCGAGGGAGGGAAATACCTAAGAGAGAGGGTTTTGGGAGGGATAGAGGGAGGGAGAGACCTAAGAGAGAGAAAGGGGGAGAAGGAGAGACCCAAGAGAGAGAGAGAGATAGAGAGAGAGGCGGGATAGATAGAGATAGAGGGAGGAAGAGAGAGAGACTTGAGAGGGAGAAATTTAGAGAGAGATAGAGGGAGGGAGGGAGAGATAGAGGGAGGGAGAGATAGAATTGAGAGGGAGAGGGAGAGAAAGAGATATAGGGTGAGGGAGAGACCTGAGAGAGGGGCAGAGGGAGATGGATAGACCAAAGAGAGAGATATTTATCTAGTTATGGTGGGAAGGAGAGACTTAATAGATATAGAGGGAGAGGGAGGGACCTAAGAGAGAGAGAGAGAGGGAGTGGGAGACACCAGAGAGAGAGAGGAGGGAGGAGTGGGTGAGACCATAGAGAGAGAGGGAGTGGGAGAGAATTGAGAGAGAGAGTTATCTAGTTAGGGTGGGAGGGAGAGATTAGAGAGAGATAGAATTATCTAGTTAGGGTGGGAGGGACCTAAGAGAGAAAGAATAGGAGAGACCTAGAAGAGAGAGAGGGGGAGGGGGATGAGTGGGAGAGAACATAGATAGAGGGGGATAGAGTGAGGGGGAGAGACCTGAGAGAGAGAGAGAGAGGGGGGAGGAGTGGGTGAGAATTGAGAGAGAGAGTTATCTTGTTAGGGTCAGAGGGAGAGACCAAAGAGAGATAGAATTATCTAGTTAGGCTATAAGGGAGAAACTTGAGAGATAGAGAGAGAGAGGGAGGGACCTGAGAGAGAGAGAGAGTAGGAGAGACCTAGGAGAGATATAGGGGGAGGGGGATGAGTGGGAGAGACCATAGAGAGAGAGGGATAGAGCGAGGGGGAGAGACCCGAGAGAGAGAGATAGAGAGAGAGAGATAAGAGGGAGATGGAGAGAGAGAGATCTAAGAGATAGAGATTTATCTAGTTAGGGTGGGAGGGAGAGACCAGAGAGGGAGACCTAAGAGGGAGAGAGACTTGAGAGAGAGAGAGGGAGGGAGGGAGGGAGAGAGGGAGAGAGAGAGAGAGGGAGGAGAGAGAGACCTGAGAGGGTAGAGGAGAGAATCGAGAGCTGAGAGAGGAGAGATAGAGATAGAGGGAGAGAGAGAGAGAGACTTGAGATGGAGAGAGAGAGAGAGAAAGGGAGGGAGAGAGGGAGAGAGAGAGACTTGATAGAAATAGAGGGAGGGAGAGGGAGAGGGAGAGAGAGATATAGGGTGAGGGAGAGACCTGAGAGAGAGAGTGGGAGATGGATAGACCTAAGAGAGAGAGAGAGATTTATCTAGTTAGGGTGGGAGGGAGAGATTGAGAGAGAGAGAGAGGGAGGGACGTGTGTGTGTGAGTAAGAGAGAGAGAGAGGGGGGAGGGGGAAGGAGTGGGAGAGACCAGAGAAAGAAAGAGAGTTATCTAGTTAGGGTGGGAGGGAGAGACTTGAGAGATAGAGAGGGAGTGGGAGGGACTTGAGAGAGAGAGAGGGAGTAGGAGAGACCTAAGAGAGAGGGGTAGGGGGGAGGCATGGGAGAGACCTAAGAGAGAGAGAGAGAGATTTATCTAATCAGGTTTGGAGGGAGACACTAGAGAGAGAGAGTCTAGAGAGAGAGGGATAGAGCAAGGGGAGAGACTAGAGAGAGAGAGATGGAGAGTGAGAGAGACCTAAGAGAGATAGTTATCTATTTAGGGTGAGAGGGAGAGACCTGAGAGAGATAGATAGTTATCTAGTTAGGGTGAGAGGAGATACCAGAGAGAGAGAGTTGAGACAGAGAGAGAGATGAGAGGGAGAGGGAGAGAGATGTTGGAAACAAGGAACACTGAGAGGGGGGTGAATAAGTGTTCTGCAATTCTTAACTTTATTAAATTGATCCTTTAAGTGTTGATAACATTCAACCAAAATAAAGATACATGACCATAAGAAAAATAACCACAACACCATAACACAAGGATTTTTTACATGGAAACCCTATTAGGGGAAAAACCACGGTGGAGGTGAATCCACAATATTATCTGAGTATACTAAAAAAGATGTTTTACAAAATGGGAGTGCACTTGCATTTAGGCACACTACCTAGAGCTCACTGCTCAAAAATAGAAAGGAACACTACTTTACAAATTTTGGATTACATCCAAATATTTGAACTAAGATAGTAGCATCTACATATTCCTTACTATAGTTTTGGTTAGGATCATCAATGGATTTTTTACCTTCTATCTGATTCTACTCTTCTGCTCTATTTTGCTCTAATTCGCTTCACAAATCCTCAATGCACAAGTGAAACTATGCTTAAAACCTTCTAAAATTCACTACATACATCAACTCACATCATACATACCTCTAAATGAGATGGATGAGATTGATGATGTGATATGTTGTGATTATGCAATGGATGATTTATGCAGATGCTTAGACTAACAGATCTATATTATGATGATGATTATGCAATGCATGTGAAATGATCGATGTTTCCTATGATGTATGATATGAATGATATGTGGTATGTAGTATATTGATGATTTGCAGATGCAGGATGGATGCATGATGGATGCATGACGGATGCATGATGTTAGTGTGGAAATGAGATGATGACAAGAGGATCCAACAAGTCCATGATTGGTTAATACTTTATTAGAGATGGTGATGATAGATGATGATGATTTTCTCATCAAGGATTGGGATTTTCAAAGGGTCGCTTACTTTATGTTTGATAACACGCCTAAGTACGATGCATCAAGCTATAAAGGACCAGGATGGCATTGTACTTAGTGTGATGGACTTTGACTCAACAAGCAGATAGGAGTATTCTTGTTCACACCTGACATACGGAAACCTTGCTAGGATGCACTTTAGAAGTCTCAAACATCTCGGACCAAAACACGAAAGGTATAACCAATCAATGCAATAGTCAACAAGCTATCTGAAACATCCTCCATACATATCTAACAAAGCAAGTATTCGCCAAGTTATTTTACAAGAACGTCCAACAAGGACAACAGACAAAAGAATAATGATCGTTGCCCCATTCCTATCTCTAAATCCTTTGTTCGGATATCATCGAGAGGTCCTTGGATGAGCATAATAAGATAAGTCAAAAGAAAAAGACCAAGCATACAAAAACAAGTTGATGTTCTTCAATACCGCTAACCAAAAGGGAATATGCTTTTAAGGATAAGAATTGAAACTTATTGCCAAAAGATAATGCCCATTGTAGGAAGGATACATCCTAGGACATGTTAGTGGATGGCGGCACGTCATTTTGTTTATCCATAATGTTCTTTCTGATAAAAAATGCCCCTTGTAGGAAGGATTCATCCTACGACATGATGTTATCAGATGATTGATATGGGACTGTTTGGATGATGGGTTATCGACACAAAGACTTGACCAACTTGTTTACGTACTGACTGAGACTTGAGACTTGACGCTTTTGAGTTTTTACTTTTAACCTGCTAGACTTGTTTCTAACTGTTTCACCAAATGTTGATGACGACGATCAGTTCATTATGAATGGTGTTTATTGCGAGTGCAAGCGAGATGATGCTGATGGATTTTTTTTCAAATATTTGGATGTTTTTGGAATTTTTTAATGTTTTGAGGTTGTTTTTCGTATTTTTTCGAGGTTTTACAAATGTTTTGATTTTTGATTTTCCAATTTTTTTGGGATTTTATGAGATTTTGACCAAGAGACTAACCTAAAGACCTATCCTAGGGGCCTCGGGGGCTTATCAATAGATTAGCCTTGCCTACGTTATACACGCAGAGACCACATAGTTCGACTGACGACTTGATCGATTTATAGATGAGGATATACATGATGAGATGTTAGTTTATTATGACAGACTCCTATAGGACTGACCTAAATGT
>VDFB02373365.1:280388371-280576033 GCA_007258455.2 Sequoia sempervirens | reverse complement strand
GAAAAATGATTTTAAAAAAAATCACTATGTTTCAAATAAACATTGAAAGCATATATGTGGGTTTACATGCCGCCAAAAAAGGTGAGAGATGATGCTATCAAAGATTGTTGAAATTAAGAATTTTCCATGGAACAAATATGTACATATAATTTTAATCTAGGCAAAATGATTTTAAAAAAATTCACTACGTTTCAAATAAGGTCAAATAAGAATTGAAAGCATATATATGGGTTTACATGCAACCAAAAAAAGTGAGAGATGATGCTATCAAAGATTCTTGAACTTGAGAATTTTCCATGGAACAAATATGTACATATAATTGTAATTTACACAAAATTATTTACAACTATGTACAAGTTACTATAAGTTCTCATTTGAACATGTATAGGGTTACAATTGAACTTGAAAAACATGGATATAATCTAAGTAAAAGATTCTAGTTCAACCATCTCTTCAATAACATGTAGAATTTTTTGGTGATCATCACTATCTAGTCTCCATTTTCTTCGGCCACATGCATGTGGACCTGCATGAAGATGTAGAGTTGTAGCAATTATTAAGTGACTATATTGATATACCTTGTTATTAGGTTGATAGTCAACAAAATGAATCCCATGCTGAACAAATTTGACTTGTTTTAGATGTCCCTTGTACTACAAAAAAACCTACATGGTAAACATGAACCTAAGGTAAGACATATGAACGTGCAACATTTTTGTGCTCAAGGTTTGTACAATATATATTTAATGTTTATAATGTAATGTGCACATGTGAATACAATGTTTATTAAAATTTTAATTCAAACTCACCTATGGGAAATGACATTCCACCACTTATTTTAGGTTCTATTAGCTTATTCCTCTCTTCTATGCAACACAACTAATCTAGGAGGATCCAGAAACCTCAAAAAAAAAATCACAGTCTTAGAATATCTTAGAACCGACATCATTGGATAGAGCTCGCTGACATGATCCTGATGCAACTTGAACGGGCCTAGGAGTCCTTATGCAAAAGTTATGTTCAGTCAAAGGTTCAATCAAACAGGTGAATCAATTGTTCAAAAAGGTAAAAATTGATTATCTCAAATCAAAGAAAAAGTAACACCAAATCATAGTGCTCATTGTGTTGAATCTGGAACTATCCTCGGTTTCAAAAATGGAGTTTGTATGAGCAAAATAGAGCCAGTAAAAGTTTTAGTCAAAATGATGAAGTCAACATGTGACATGGCAATTGACTGGATGGTGATGTGGAAATTGCAGGTGATGTGGCAAAAGTATCACAAAAAATTCACGTACCATACTTTATTTATGAAAATAAAGTGTGGAGGCTTATTTTATCTCACAAAAATCCATCGGATTTTGTGGGATCCCAACCGGATTTGGTGGGATCCAAATCTCCTAAAAATCAACGAAAATTAACTCATAAAAAAAACCTTCTAAAATAACATTAAATTGTTATTTTAATTTTAAACTAAACCCCCTAAACTAAAATAGCCTGTGAATATAATAAGACAAGGGCTTAAAAAAACAAATTCCAAATTTTTTATTAAGGGATTGTTTATTGTTTTTTTATAAACGGGTTAGTGTGTTTTTTGTAAGGCTTATAATTATAAAAGCCAAACGAGGGGGTTAATTTGTTATTTTATTTATTATGGTGGTTTTTAACCCCATATGAAAAATTTATGTATAAACGGAGGTGATGTGATAGAGTCTTTATGCATTTTTTTGAAGAAATAATTTAGATGTTTTTGAGAGAAAAATTTATACTCTTTTGAGGAATTTTTGGGAGAGAAATTACAAGGTGTTGTTACACCAAGAATTGTGAAATTGTAAAGAGAGAGATTCTGAGTGATTAAAGCTTGGATATTGTAAGAAGGCTATTGAAGCTTGGCGATATCAATAAAGCAGTCCAACATTGAGAAGCGGACCCAGAGATGTAGTCCTCAAGGATGAACTCTATTATCAAACTATTTGTCTCTCTCTTCCATCTCTTTATTGTTCTCTAATTTATTTTGGTGTTATGTTCTCTCATGGATGTTATTATAGATAACTGATTAAAAGTGTTTGAAAGCATAACTCAGTTTCATAATCTCAAGAGGTTTTTTTTTTGCATAATCACACATTATTGTTGGATCGGGAATTAAATATGTAATTGGATTAAGTTTTGGAAAACCTTAACATCCTAGTTTACAGATCAAGTTGGTATCAGAGCAATTTAACAGGAAAAATTGCAAGTGGTGAATATTAATGAGGTTGAAACTAAAGCAAGGAGAAGGTGGACTTATAGAGTTCAACCCAGAGATTGGAAAATGAAGGACCTTTCCATGATCAGAGATGGAAACTGAACAAAGTTCTATAGAGCTCGATGAGAAATATTTCTAGAAATATTTTCTAGAAATGAAGTCAATGGTGGAAGTTCTTTTCCAAGAGAGGAAAGAACGACAGAAGAGAAAGGAAGACAAGAATAGAAAGAAGAAGGAAGTTGAATCCTCGATAAAAGATGAAAAAGGTAAAGGAGTAGGAGGTGGTGGTGACCCTCCTAAACCTCCATCCCCATCCTCTTCATCTTCTTCATCGTCTTCTTCTTTGTCTAAGTCTTCTAAAAAGAAACAAGTTGTGCAAACACCTTTGTTAAAAATGGATGTTAAATTTGAATTGCCTTTATATAATGGTGAATTGGATGTAGAAAAATTGGATAACTAGATTAAGCAGACCGAAGTGTACTGCAGGATTCAACAAAATCTTGGATGATTCTTCCAAAATCCAGCTAGCTACCCTTAGAATGGGAGGCACTGCATTGGTTTGGTGGGAGAGTAAGATTCAAGATGATCTTGTTATGCACGGTAAAATCATTTCATCTTGGTATGAATTTAATTTTGCTTTAAAGAAATAGTTTTATCCTTTGGGTTATATGCAATAAGCTATTATGGACTGGAAAAATCTAAGACAGGGTAAAGGAAAAATTGTGCAAGATTATACACAGGTGTTTAGGAAGAAAACACTCTCTTGGAATTCCTCTTTATACACAAGAAAATTTATTAAAGTATATAGGTGGTTTGCATTCACATTTGAAACATACAATATTGATGTTTAATCCATCTAACTTTGATGAAGTGTGTGTACAAGCAACCCATATTATAGCAGGTGGAAGGAACATAAGTTTCAATTCAAAGAAGGAATTTGTTCCTCCAACTGAAGACAATAAAAAGGGAAAGGAGAAGAAAGTAGCCACCATGAAGAAAGAGGAAGGTGAAAATCCTACTTGTTCACATTTTTAGAAGAAAGGGAATGATGATGCAAAGTGTTGGGAATTGCATCCAAAATTGAAACCAAAGTGGTTTAAGGATTGTAAAGGAAAGAAAAAGGCTACAACTGTCATTCAGGATCTTGGATCGGATTTTGATGACGAAAAAAATATAACAATTGTGGGTTTGAAAGGTAAATCTTTTGTTGGTAATGATTTTTCCACTAATGTTTCATGTGCTTCTACTTCTAAAAGTCATGATGTTCCTAAAGATAGAAAAAGATGTGAATTGTTTCATATAAGGGTGATTTCTAAGAATACTAAGATTGATGCACTGATAGATAGTGGGTCCCAAGTTAATTTAATTTCAAAAGAATTTGTTAAACAGTTGGGATTGAAAAGAAAGCCACATAAGAAACCTTATCCATTAGGTTGGGTGTGCAATGATAACAGATTGCGAGTAACAAGGCAATGCAATTTAAGATTTGCAATAACATCTAAGTTTATAGATGAGGTTGAATTTGATGTGGTTCCACTTGATATCTATGGGATTGTGTTGGGTAGCCTGTACTTATATGATAGAAAAGAAATCTTCTATAGGGAACATAATCAGTATCATTTATTTAAGGAAGGAATTGAATACATTGTGTATTCTCATCCAATTAAGACTGATAAATCTTTTCTGACAATGGGACAATTGAAAAGGGTAGTTAATGCAAGAAATAATTTGGCACTTATGTCTATACCACAAGAAGTGTCATTGAATAAAAACATATCTAATCCTGAGGTTGTTCCAGTTATGAAAGACAAGCATGATATTGGTACATTCTTATTTCTCATCCGCAAATTTAGTTTTGTTATTGAACCTTCTACTTTTTAGCAGTGTATGGTTGGTAGCGGCAAGATAAAATGTGGATGTGTATATGGCTAATGTACTTAACAATATTAGTGTAGTTTTGATTGTTGTTGTGATGAGTCAGATGCATAGGTTCCAAGAAGGAAGGATAGATGATACTGGGCAAGTGAGGAAAAAATTCCCTCACTTAGATTGTAAATAAAAATAAACCTTTTGGAGGTCCAAAAGCTTCACAATGGGGAGGAATGATCTAGGAGGATCCAGAAACCTCAAAAAAAAAAAATTGTAGTCTCAGAATATCTCAAAACCAACATCATTGGATAGAACTCACTAACACGATCCTGACGCAACTTGAATGGGCCTAGCAGGAGTCCTTATGCAGAAGTTATGAAGTCAAAGGTTTAGTCAAACAGGTGAATCAAGTGTTCAAAAAGGTAAAAATTGATTATCTCAAATCCAAGAAAAAATGACACCAAATCATAGTGCTCGTTGTGCTGATTTTGGAACTATCTTCGGTTTCAAAAACATAGTTTGTATGAGCAAAATAGAGCCAGTCAAAGTTTTAGTCAAAATGATGATGTCAACATGTGACATGGTAATTAACTGGATGGTGACGTGGAATTGCAAGTGATGTGGAAAAAATCTCACAAAAAATTCACGTACCATACTTTATTTATGAAAATAAAGTGTGGAGGCTTATTTTATCTCACAAAAATCCATCGGCTTTTGTGGGATCCCAACCGGATTTAGTGGGATCCAAATCTCCTAAAAAATCAACGAAATTTACTCATAAAAAAAAAAGCCTCCTAAAATAACATTAAATTGTTATTTTAATTTTAAACTAAACCCCCTAAACTAAAATAGCCCATGAATATAATAAGACAAGGGCTTAAAAAAAATTTTCAAATGTTTTATTAAGGGGTTGTTTATTGTTTTATTTTAAAATGGGGAAGTTATTTTTTTATATAAACGGGTTAGTGTTTTTTTGTAAGGCTTATAATTATAAAAGCCAAAGGAGGGGGTTTAATTTGTTATTTTATTTATTATGGTGGTTTTTAACCCCATATGAAAAATTTATGTATAAAAGGAGGTGATGTGATAAAGTCTTTATGCATTTTTTTGAAGAAATAATTCAGATGTTTTTGAGAGAAAATTTTATACTCTTTTGAGGAATTTTTGGGAGAGAAATTACAAAGTATTGTTACACCAAGAATTGTAAAATTGTAAAGAGAGAGATTGTGAGTTATTAAAACTTGGATATTGTAAGAAGGCTATTGAAGCTTGGTGATATCAATAAAGCGGTCCAACATTGAGAAGTAGACTCGAAGATGTAGTTCTCAAGGATGAACTCCGTTATCAAACTGTTTGTGTCTCTCTTCCATCTCTTTATTATTCTCTCATTTATTGCTGTGTTATGTTCTCTCATGGATGTCATTATAGATAACTGATTAAAAGTGTTTGAAAGCATAACTCAGTTTCATAATCTCAAGAGGTTTTTTTTGCATAATCACACATTACTGTTGGATTGGGAATTAAATCTATAATTGGATTAAGTTTTGGAAAACCTTAACATCCTAGTTTGTAGATCAACAAAAAATAATAGCTAACACCTTTGATGTTTCCAGGCTTTGCTATGACTGCAAAAACATCTCCTCTACACCAAATTTACACAAAAAAATTCTAAAAAAATTAGAAATGTCTCTAAAGATCATTAACTAGATATGTATAATATTTAAATTATTGAAAACTTACACATGTGTACCTTTTCTAACCAATCCTGAAATATGGTCATAATTTATTGAAATCAAAGGAATGTCTTCAAATATTTCTTCCTCATTTTCATCATATGTTTCTAAAACAACTAGTGGCACCATATCCCATTTACCAACATATCCAAGTTCTTGATTATTGCATGCATAATCAGAGTTTCCCTCAATGCACTCAGTGCAAAAACAAGAGTAATCCCTTGTGTCTAATATCCATCCATGGCAACTATCTGAACTCATAACACAATGCAAATATCTTATTTTTTCTACCCTCTTGCATCCATTCATCGATCTTCTATTGACACCTAGATACATATTTACAACAAAAAACTTACGTGAACAAATATGTGTGTATATATATATTAAATTTAAATAAATTGAAAATTTTGATTTAATGTAATTTATACATACCCAATATCTCCCAAAAGACTCTATGTGGAATGCGTCGGTTTGTTCTTGAAGATGTGTTGACCACATTTGATGCAAAGTGTTTCTTGCACCATTCAACAACATCATGTACATTTTCTAGATGATCTTCTGGATAACTCATTTGATGCTTTCTTAAAGCTCGTTTGATGCAAGCTCTTGCTCCATCATGCTCACCCTTTCCATGCCCACTCTCAAAAAAACTCCAAACATGTGGTATTTTGTAGATTTTATGATATCTACAAAGTGCATAGAATGGCTGTGAAGATTTGAATTGTGTCACACATCCATCTGACCATACAAAATGATTTTCAAATTTTACACCCTTGCTTCTCAAATTCTCAAAAAATATTGTAAAGCAATGTTGGACAAAAAGTGTGTCATGCTCTTCATCATCACTAATATAAAAGTGATATTCTTTCTTAATAGCTCGTTCTTCATCTGTACTCTCAACACCATCCAATTTTGATTGTGCATGTCGATAACACACATCAACCATAATAGTGATCTTCTTTGAAAAGTAATACTCTGATTGAATCTCCTTTTGATGTACAAAGGAGTAATTTTCTTGCAAAGTCAACTACTGATAGAACTGTTCCATGTGGGAAAGTATCTCTCAATGTTTGGAACTTTTGTGCTTGCCACTTAGCAAAAAAGGAATGTTGTATGTAAGGTCGTATCAATTTTTGAAAATCTTCCATAAATTTTCCAATGGGAATCTCCTCTTCTACATAGTTCAACCTTGTGGATTCTTTCCCAAAATTTGTTTGTAACTTTACATACTTGTACTTGTGTGAGTAAAATATGTGAATAGCTAATAAACCACACAATCAATGAAACATTACATCAAAGAGAATCCAAATAACAATCTGTGAGAAATTGAAACAAATAAAATCTCTAAAAATAGTACTTACCTCTTGCAATTTACTGTCTTTGTTAGGTTAGTAACCTCAATTCTTGAAGGAAATTTAGCCAAATTTCCACATGTCTCACAAATTCCTTTTATGCAGTTTATTTGAGGTCCTTTTTCATGATCACATAATAGACTTTATGAACAAACTTGCCTATTTAGGAGGTGCATTTTGAAACCCACATCTTTCTTCTCTCATCTTTCGAAACACCTGATAGTAGAGATCAAATTCAATATGATAACGACAACAACAAGTTTCAAAAAACTTGTTTATCTTCACATAATATGGCTTTAACGTTTGAAACATTGTTTTCCCAATCTTTATATGAGGATATGCATTACAAAAGTTCATATACATCTCAAATTGTGTTATGTCTAGCCAATGTTTGATATTATTTTCATAAATACTAGGTCCAATCTGTGTCTCATAAAATCTCTAGGTATTTGATGATGGACGAGTCTGATCATGCCAAAAACCTGAGACCAAGTTCCTAACAACATCTTCAATCCTGTCAGAATGGGGAGCTCTACACATAATTTCCCAATTTCCTTCTAAACTCTCATCCAAAAACTTTCTCTTTTTCTCATATTTTATCAATGTGGTTCTACTATAACCAATTTCAGTTGAAAGTGTAGACATTTTTCTTTTTCTTGCGATATCTTGATGTACAATAGATGTCAACATCACCCTTCTTGTAGTGGCCTTATCCATTGATTGAGATCCTTTCCCAATGGAATCTAAACCCTTTTAACATTTTGAGCAATATAATTTTGTAATCCCACGTGTTTCTTCTTATTTGATGTTGAATGTACACCCAACAATTGTAATGACTCTTTGAGCTCTTCACCAAGAAGTAAACGTGATAAAAATTGGGTTTTTTCAAGTGTATCAAGATGATTGAAATAATGATTGATCATTCCATTTACAAATTTAGTCATTGAACTCTTTCTCTTATTATAAGGTTGGTTGGCATAATATTTCAACTTCTCCATATCCATTTTAAGTAAATGATCTAAATTTCTATGAGAAATTTGTTTCCTCACCTTCTCAGCTAGTTTTATATGCTCATCCATAACAGTAGGAGGAAGTGATCCCGACCCCTCTCCAACATGCATTGTTTGAACTTGTGCCTCATCCCTATCTTCAAGGACCATGTGTTCTTGAGTGGATTCATTTGATCCAATGTCTAGATTTGGCTCGACTTGAGCATGAAAACTTCTTGCTTGTTGAGCCCTTCCTACATGTCACAAAATATTTTGCAAACAAAAGTGAGAGATGATGCTATAAGTGAGAGAAGTTTGTGCTAGTTTTATATGCTCATCCATACCAGTAGAAGGAAGTGATCTTGACCCCTCTCCAACAAGCATTGTTTGAACTTGGGTCTCCTCCCTAACTTCAAGGTCCATGTGTTCTTCAACGGATTTGTTTGATCCAATATCTAGATTTGGCTCGACTCTAGCTTGAGGAATCCCTAGAGCATAAAACATAAAAATAATTTGAGAACATTGAAGTGATGAAAAGAAAAGACCAAAGACACAAAAAAACTACATGCACATGTATGAAAACAAATCCATAAATGCATAGCCAAGGATAGGATACACATAGGTCAAATTCCATGCCAAGCATCAAAGTTTGAGGATTATGCATACAAGTGACTTAGAACTTTTAGGCTAGTGATATAGCAAAGGAAACCCTTAGAGTATAACAAGGTGATCCAAAGAACCCCAACAAAATTGGGCTATAAGATGTTTCAAGGTTTCAAATAAATTTCCAATATGTGCTAAGATGAAAAAAGTTAAAAATTTATGGGACATAAAACACAACCCAAATAATCAACTAAAACCAAACACAAATATTGAAACAAAAAGAATTGGCTTAAGGAATTGGAGTCAAGGATCATATAAACATTGCAACTTGCATGACCAAGATTACTTGAGGACATTTAAAATTATTTATAGTCATTCAAGTGCAATGATGGTTAGAAACCTTCAAAACAAATGTGTGTTAAGACATAATTTAAAGAATAATCTATCATATATAACTATTATTCCTTGGCACCATATAG
The DNA here is from genome assembly GCA_007258455.2 of Sequoia sempervirens. NCBI lineage: Eukaryota > Viridiplantae > Streptophyta > Pinopsida > Cupressales > Cupressaceae > Sequoia > Sequoia sempervirens. The sequence continues at coordinate 280,566,766 of VDFB02373365.1, read as the reverse complement.
CTTGAGTTTTTATGTATACACGTGCTAGTCTCTAGAAAACTTGAAATTGCATTGGATTTAAGTATAATTTGAGTTCTAATTTTCAAATAATTCTAGAGCTTAGAATTGGGCATTTATTAAAATATTTAAAAAATATTTTTAAGGAACTATTGATCATTAGATTAAATTCAATGGGATTTTAGAAAAATATTAATCTAATTAGATGTTGCAATGTAGATTGGATAGGGGATATTGATCACCAAATATTAACATTAGAATGCTACTTCATTGTACATGAGGGTGTAGTTTCATGAATAATTAAGAAAAAATAATGGTTTCTTTCAAAGTGAAAAGTTAGAATATATAGGAATTTGCAAAGCCATAAAATAATTAATGTGGTTGAAAAAATTATGAAAATCAAAGTGGCATAGTGAGGGACACAAAGTTTAAGGTTTCATTGGAGAACTAAGCATTTATTGAAGTACACTATCATTTTCTTCATGAACAAAGTAAAGAGAAAATTGTGTAGATGCAATACTCAACAATGATAATGTGATGACAAAAACATTAAACAAAGGTATTGGTAAAAGATAAGTGTAAGGTTTGTAGGGAAGGATTTAATGTACAATATTTTAGTTTAAGAGTACATTTTAATTTGGGGTATTGTAAGTTGAAAAATGGTCATCCATTAAACATTTCTAATTTTAATAAGAAAGCCAATGCAAAATGTATGCGCATACAAATTTTTGTTTAGGTGTACTAACCAAATTATAGGGTGGAGTAATGCACATTATAGATTCCATCCCATCAAATGAATACTCATGATTTTTCAAAGTAAAAGTCCTAAACACACACTTGAAAGTGAGAGAGAGAAGAAATAAGCATGTACCTTGTTTCTTTCTATGATAATTTTTCAATCCTCTTTTGTTCTTCTTCTTTTGACAATTTTTGTTGAGATGCATTTTTTCTTTTTCTTTGTTGTCCCATTTTCTTCTTCAACTTGAAGATGACTCAAAACAAGTCCTCTACCAACTTAGTTAAATTATCCTCCAAATTTTTCCTTGATTGATAAAAATGAAAAGTTGTTGAGCTCCAATATTTTCCTCCTTGATAAATGTGCAAAAACTTCTCCAAAATCTGCGCTCCAAGTGATATAAATGAGAATTAATCTTGCAATTTGATATCCAGAATAATGAAAAATAAGCTTCTATTTATATGCATATGGGATGGGAAAAAAATTATTCTAGTGTACATGGAATAACTAGATCCTAGTTTAAATGAATCAAGTAGTAAACAAACAAGGTATTTCATTGTGGAGTTTGTTGTTATTTAATTCATAGGTATGCACAACATATCTAGTAATTTTAGAATTTTTTTAAAGTGCCAAAAATGTATATTAGAGGTATAATTTGAATTGAATTTTCTTAATTATATTTGAATTGAATTTCAAGTTACTTGTCAAAAATATTATATCTTGTTCTCAACTCAATGGTTCATGTTTCTTAAGTCATTTTTTTAAAAATATTTATTTTGATCAACATGAATGAACTTAATTATAAAGTGGCATTGATTTCCCTAAAATTCTACTAGAGATCAAATGTATATTGAATATAAGGAAATGTAAGTTGTAAGAGATCATAAAATAAGAAAACATGTATGTATATTGAATATTTAAAGCAAATGCATACATATATTATGTGTAAACATGTTTAAACCATAAGAAAACACATGTACATACATGTAAATGGATTCAATACATATAAACATAACACATATTATAAGCGAAGAGGAAAATGTATGTATATAGCATATAAGAAAATATATGTACATATCATATAAGCAAAATGTAAATTAAAGATCATAAAATGTCAAATAATAAAGATCAACAAATAAGCAAATGTAAGTTAGAGATCATAAAATCTCAAATACTAAAGATCATAATATAAGCAAAGACATGTGGTAAAGATCATAAATCTAGTGTGCATGGCCTAATATGAATTTCTACTCCTAGTCGAATGGCCATCTGAATGAGAATGGTCCTACTTTGATGGATGTGCTGAGCCCTGCAAATAAAATTGTGTACATGATGTGTTAAATACATATAATTTATATTAAATAAATTTTATGAAAGTTATTTTTAAATGAACTTGTATTTTTAAATATCAATCTAGATTTATGCATACATGAATATTGCATGTACATATATATGTGTGATTATATAAAAATGTAAAACTCACATGTCCACTGGCAGCAAATTCATCCACAGAGTCACATCGATCATGCACATCATCTGGACCAAGGCTAGGAGTGATATGAGGTATGTCCACCTGTAACAATAAATATACATATATTTATCAACTTACATGAATATATAGTTAAAAAAAATTTAAAATAATGAAAAAAGAATTGAAACATGCACATGCACACATACATGTACATCATCTAATATCAGATGACCTAAGTCCTCTGAAATGGTTGCCTCCACCATATCCACCAAACGATCAAATGAAAAATCAACATCTGCATCCATCCGATCTATCCCATGTCATGCCATAAATGATGAATGTAGAGGACTATGAAGGTGAGATGGCATCGATGATGATGAACTAGAACCAATCAAGATATTAGTAAAACCCATAGTCTATGTGGCTGCCGAGTGAACTGTAGGTGGATCCTGATGTGCACTAGTGCTCGGCTAAGAGTGATGGGATCCTAGAACTAAATGACCTCTGCATCTCAAATGATCTCTAACATGCTCTACACTGATCCCATTGTCTGATGCAATGTGGGTATATGCCTCCAATAGGTCCTCATCCAGACAATGCAGAGTCATGCATTCCATATCTCCTGTAAGTGCATCAAATTGTGTAGGAGTAGGGATTCTGACCAGTGTAAAAGGATCCATGGTGGTCCACTGTGCTGAAAATGGTGCGGATTGAGAATTTTTGGACATCAAATACTGACCTACACGATCATTAGATATCCTAGTGGTGGTAGCTGCAATGTCACCTACAATGTCAATTGCTTCCTTTTGGGAAGCAACGACAACCTCATCTGCTATGGGGGCTAGAGTTGGGGTGAGAGAAAGATACCTCTCACCAACCAATACCCTAAAAACTAGGGGTGGTCTATCTTCTCGACGATAGGTGGGCCTATCAACAATCCTACCACGCCCCTAACCAACATATGGTGGAATGTCCAGGTAGTTAACTTTGAGGCCCAAATGAACCTTAGCATACAATTGTTGACCAAAATATAATGGAATTTGGTTATTGTTTGGGTATAGACCATGTGCTATGAGAAATCGTGGGTAGATCAATGAGGCCATAACATGATCGACACATCTAGTGACTTGGTATCCCCTAACCTTATGCACATTTTGGTAAAATGGAAAACAAGTGGCTTTTATCATTTCTTTGGTGACACTATCCTGTATTTTCTTAAGGGGAATGTCACCATGTACTTCTTCCCGCATGTGGGAAAGAATAGTAGCTACTCTATCTGGGGAATATGCACTAGTCCTCTCAAGTTCATCTTTTAGTTTTTCTAGACTATGCAATATTAACATGCATGGTTCACTATATATCCCCGGTTTTGCACCCTGTGCTAATGAATCTCTCAATTTTTTAATCTCATTAGTGGTATTTCCAAACAAATTTTCTATAGGTGGAACATCTTCATTTTCCATGTTATATATGTATGTACACCTAAAGAAGCAAAGAGACCTTAGTAAATAATGTATCTAGATATAAAGAATATATTTATCTAAAATAGTTCTAATAATTCATCTACTCATCAATAATATTTTCATACCATTAACAATTTAAAAAGAATTGGAAGACAACTATAATCTATAACATAGCATCCTTAAATGGTTCAAATTTTAAATGAAACAATGAAAGAAAGAATAAGAAAACAAAGATTAGTGTAAAATTATTTGAAAATAATTGGGGATAAAAATATCTAATCTAATAGTTGTTAACATAAATGAACTTCAAAATAGGATTATGTAAGTGAAAAAAAAGTTCTATTGCCTTCATTGAACCTAAATTTATCTAGTTAAGATATGTCTAAAATTAAGAATTCACACTAGAATATTAATATTCCATAAGAATCTCATAAAGAGGATGAATTTAATGAAGATAATATAAAATCTTCCATATGAGGATGAATTTTATCATTACATTATGAGTGAATCATCTCAATTATATAGCCAAGAACATCAAAATATTATAGATTGGAAAGAAAAATAATCAAACATTTATCATATTTTTATATGTATAAAGTTTAGATACCATCAAACTATTTAAACTTATAGATTGCATAAAGCTATAAATTGAATTGTTAAAACTAATTTATTAAGAATTAAATCTAATAAAGTTTGACTTCATATTGCATATTTGTTATAAATATCTCACTAATCCAACCATACATTTTATATATGTTAAAAAATATATAATTGTTATGCCCATAATTTTTCACTAGAAAAACCCAATAATTTTTTTTTTTTAATCCTTTAATTACGCTAATTAATGCTTTAAATGATGCAAAAATAAACATCTCCAATATACTTAACATCCTTTCTTTAATTAATTTGTTGGTTTAACTTGCTAATGCAATACTATTATTAATGCATCTCTCACTATTAACTATACTTTAAATATTAAATTTGCAAGTATCACAATTTAATGGTTACAATAATAATATTCTCATTATAATGGTTATGTCATTGTAACCCACAATGAGTTGTTCCTACTTCTATTTCTTGTTGACAGTAAGGTCAATATGGTATTATGATTATTAGGATAGTTCCTCATGACCCAATGATGGCATTTAAAGTACTAAATATGTAACTTTTGATGGTAATAACAACATGAATAATTATATGTTTTGCATTTATTTATTTATTTTCCTATCATATTTCAACATCTATAAAAAGTTTTTCCAAAAATGTTATCCAATTATCGATGAGCATTAATAAGGTTAAGTATGCTAACATTAGTATTAAGGTAACTATCAATATGAATATTGATAAGAGTATTAACAATACTTGATGATATGAAGGCTCCCTCTACAATTAATACAAACATTCTATCAATTTTATTACTCACAAATAATATTAAACTTTACTCATAATAGAAATGTTAATGTGATAGTGATATCATGTTTACATAGCACATAAACACTATTATTTTTCAGCTCATTGTTGCTTGCAAAACTTTTATTACCATCTTAGCATCCCTAATAAGATTATCAATAAAATACTTTTCTTACTTGGGTGATTTTATTTGCAACTTATTTTAGTATGATGACCCCCCTTTATATTACCATCAATAATAGTATCACTATTTGTTATTAATATATTTAATTTTAATTCTTTTATCTAACTCTTATATATTGTTATAACATTTATTTAATTATTCATCTCTATTACAAAAATAATTATATGATTAAATATAATGTATACTTGTTATAAATATCTCACTAATCCAACCATACATTTTATACATGTTTTTGAAAAGGAAAAAACAGGTTTTACAGGGACCTGAAACCACAAAGTTAAAACAACAAAAGATAGAGCAAAACAAGTCCAAACAAACAGACAGCTATCCCAAAAAAGAAACAATGGCACAAAGAGACAAAAGGGTCCAAAAAAAGGACCACCAAAAAGCCAGAAACAAACACCACCGCACTACTCCAAGGTGTTCATCAACTCCTTGGCCTCCTTTTCAACATCCTTCATATCCTGTAACCCTTGCTTGAGGATTTTAATTGTATGTGAAGAAATTGGGGTCTTCCTCTTCGTATTAGCCCGGGTGCGAGTCGAAATCCCTTCAACAGTAGATCTGCTACAACCTCTGTCCTTATCCAAATCCATGACAAGCGAGCCCTTTTGATTTTTTTTGAGCTTTTCCACCATAGCATTGATGATAATGGTGTTATGCTTGGAAATTTTGTGATTATTCGCCACAGTGGCCCTAATATTTTGCCCTATCTTGGACATATTACACTCGAGCCTGGTTAATCTTTCCTCCTATGAATGCTATCTTTTCCTTGGTAAGGGGGTTTCATATCCCTCATTTTCTTTATGACTCCAGCTAATTTTCTGCTCCAAATCCATGACTCTGTTGCTACGATCTCTATTATAGCCTTTCAAATCATAAACTTCCTTCTGGGTCCACTTAAGAATAGTGAAAAGGCCATCCGTACTTTTTTCTGCCACACTCACAATGTCCTCTAGCTTGAGCTTATTCAGGGCAGAATTAATTTCTTCCTGATTAGGGGAATCATTATAGGCATTCCACAATCTTTGAGACGCAGGGGCACTAGGGGCCAACTCTTTACTGACCATAGGTTTATCAAAAATAATTTCCATAGAATTCCTAGAGTATGAGACTAATTTCATAACTAAGGTACCTTTAAAACCAGAGACCAAACCTGGGGTAGGGCAGCCAGGAGACAGCTGGGGATTAAGATAGGGCGGCGAGGCAAAACTCGGGATAGGGCTATCATGCAAAGGCTGCAGATTAGGACATGAAGGCAGAGTAGAATCCATAAGGGCATTTCGACAAGATAGGGATTGGGGAGCAATGGTATTAGGACCAACAGGGGCACAAGGAGGGGCCAAGGGGTCGTTCTCCCTGCTACTTTCAGTATCCTCATCATCCAATTCCCTAATATCAACAATTTTAGGAAAAGCAGGTAAATTTTGATAATGCTCATAGATGAGCCTGACAAGACCAGGGTGAATAATAGAAGTCCTCCTAGGGTTTCTTTCAACTTCATCAAGGCAATTCTTCAAAGAAGAGAATAAGTAAAAAGGCAAAGAGATACGAACCTTGTGACGGAAATGGTTTAGAATGGCAAAGTGATAACCATACGCCTTGGTGAAGCGCCCGTCAACCGTGATATACTCCATTATTACTCTTAAAACTTTCCTCTAGATTGATTTAATGGACTCCACATCAAAGTAGCTATTGGAAACCTTAACCAACTTAGCCTTTGCCTTGTCTTTTTTAGGAAATCTTATGACCGCTTCATCAAGAACCGACGGTCCCGATAAAATTTCACACCCTCAGTCAAAAGACCAGTAATCTCACATATTATTTTCTCATTCAGATTAACATTCCTACCAAACAACACAATCTCACCATTTTTCCAATTTTTGGAAAAATAGTTCAGCATCCCCTCATTAGTACCATGGAGCTTTTCCAAAAATGGGACTAAACCTCCCTTTTCAATTCTTTCCCAGGCTTTAGCATTCTTTCTATGCTCTTGAAAGCTGCTTGGCTCCACATGTTTTCTCTCTCCCCCCATCTTCAAAGCTCTGTTATACCACACCCTACAATTTCTTTGGGTCCCGTTTAAGCATATTTTATCAAACACCCAGAAAGCGTGCCGAAGACTCTTCTTGAAAAATAAAATAATGTCGGTCCCATCAAATCTAATGAAATCGACGTACCTAATCTTTATCCTCTTCATCATGATGAGGACAAGCTTCTCTTCCATGCATTGAATCATAATAAATTAGTGCTTTCACCTCAAAATGGAGGTAGTCATTCTTCCTCCACTTGTTTTCCCTGCCCTTCTTAACCCCTTCATTGGCAAAGTAATCAGCCACCCTATTGGCTTCTCTGTAGGTGTGGGACACTTTCACCTTATCGAATTTACTTAATAAGATTATTGTATCTTCGATCCACTTTTTAATGGTCCACGAGGGAGGGGTAAGCCCAAGAATGCAATTTATTATATTCATTGAATCACCCTCCAACCAAAGACATTTCGTGTTCATCTTGAAAGCTAAGTTAACCACATGATAAGCCCCTACAGCTTCCACAACATTATTAGTTTGGGTGCCGATGTCCATAGAAAAAGCCGCAATAAAAGCCCCTGAGTTGTCCCTTAAAACACACCCACTGCCAGCTTTCCTAGGGTTGCCTTTAGCAGCACCATCAAAATTGGCTTTCAACCAACCCAAAGGTAGCAAAGACCAACTAGCATTCTCCCTCCCACAAACATCAGGCGTGGGGACATTTAACACAGCTAATTTTGAGTTCCACTTTTCAGCCGTAGCAATATCGAAAGGAGACCAATTAGCTTTATCAACCATTTTTCTTGGGATTAAAGATAAATTTTCCTTTATTGCCCTTATGATATTTTCAAGCAAGTCCCCCTCCAACTTCTCTTTTTCCCTAAACACTCTGTTGTTCCTTTCCTTCCAAATATTCCATGACACAAAAGGTAGAACAAAAGACCAGAGCTTTCATACAAAAGGATTTTTTGAATGAGCTTTCCATTGCAAGAAAAAGTCTTTGACAGAAGCAGGGGAAACCCAAACCAAATCAAGAAGCACAAAAATTTTACCCCATATGTGTGAAACAAAAGGGCAATGAAGAAAAAGATGATTAACAGTCTCAACATCATTCCTGCACATGTAGCACCTGTTAGGTAATTGAATTCCTCTTTTTCCAAGATTTTCCAAAGTGAGAATCTTATTCTGTAGCATTATCCAATAGAAAATATTGATTTTAGGAATCAGGTGATTAATCCAAGCCTTAGCCCAAAAGGGCGGAGGCTCCATCAGACTAGCTAGCATAGAAGTAGCAGAAGAAACTTAAAAAATGCTAGACAGGTTGTCTAACCAAATAGCAAGATCATCCACCTGATGTTGAGCTAGTCTTAGGGCCCTGAAGGCTGACTGAACAAGGCTAGGATCATAACTAATGGTCTTCAAATCAACCCAACCCACATTCCTCCTGTAATTTTTAACCAAGACCCCAAATTCCCTTTTACAATCATTCATCCATTTACTGAATTTCTCATTTCTGATTAACAGATCTTTAAAAATCCATTTGTCTTCCCAAAACCTAACATAATTTCCTTTTCCAACCAGTCAACCAGTTCCCATTTCCAGCAACTTTCTACCTCTGCTCATATCATTCTAGCAAACAGACCCATGAGGTAAAAGAGAAGAATTTATAACCTCATTAAGAGAATCACAGTTGCTAAAATATTTGGCTTTTAAGGTATCTCGCCATTCCCCTCTCAAAGTAAGAGTTCTCCAAAGCTATTTAGCAAGAAGGGACAAATTTAGCACTTTAATTTTCCTTAAGCCTAGGGCCCCTCTCAATTTAGGTCTACAAACCAGATCCTATTCAACAAGTGGCATTCTCTTCTTATCCTCCACACCAGACCAGAGAAACCTTTTCTAAATTTTTTCAATGGCCTCAGCATACTTAGCATGAATTTTAAATAAACTAAGAGCATACACAGGAAGATTTTTCAAAGAAGCCTTTAGGAGCTAGATTTTTCTAGCTTGACTGAGAAGAGCTCCTTTCCACCCTGACAGCTTCTTATTGAATTTTTCAACCAAAGAGATCCAGAACGAGTCCAAGGGTTTAATGCAAAGAGGCAAACCAAGATAGGTTGATAGAAGAGGCTCAATCCGACATCCAAGAATCTGAGCAAGTTTAACTTGTTTATGCTCCAGAGTATTGAGGAAGAAAATTGAACTCTTAGCCCTATTAACAACTTGCCCAGAAGCAGATTCATAAATATTTAGAATTCTTTTGAAAGTATTAGCTTCAACCACAGTAGATCTTCCCATGAGAATGGTGTCATCAACAAATTATTGGTGGGAACAGGTTAGAAGAGAAGACGAAGGTCTTAAACCAACAAGGGATCTTTGATCAATAAGCTTTTTAATATTTCTTCCCAAACTCTCAGCCAAAATTGTAAACAGAATAGGAGAGATAGGAACTCCCTATCTGAGGCCTCTGGAAGTCTGAAAAAACCTTGAAGGTGACTCGTTCACAATGAAAAAAGAAGTAACTGTCGAAACTAGCTGGTTCACCAGCTGAATGACTCTGTTATTAAAACCAAACTTGACTAGGATTTTAAATAAAAAATTCCACTCAACCTGATCATAAGCTTTGGAAATGTCCAATTTAAGAATGAACCCTTCAGTCTTTATAACATTAAAGAATGTAAATTCTCATGAACAGTGATAACAGAGTCCAAAATGTACCTACCTGGCACAAAACCATTCTGTTGTGGAGCAATCATTTGAGGAAGCACAAAAAGCATTCTTGTAGTTAAAACCTTCGAAATAATTTTATAGATAGAATTGCACAGACTGATTGGCCGAAAAGCTTGAAACTCTAAAGCCCCAGGTTTTTTTGGAATAAGGACCACAAAAGTAGCATTAAGTTCTTTCAAAGACATCTTGATCCAAAGAATTCCTTGACAACATTCTCAACATCCACCTCAACAATTTCCCAAAACACTTGGAAGAAGAATAAGGGAAAACCATCTGGTCCAAGAGCTTTGTTTCCATCAAAAGAGAAAACAACTTTCCTAATTTCAGCCTTGGAAGGAATAGCAGTGATCATAGAATTTTCATTGTGACCAATCACCTGGGGTATAGCCTCAATCAAGGATTCTTGAGCTTCAGGAACAATCTCTCCATTACAAGAAAGAAGGTTGCTGAAAAAAAGGACAACCTGTTTCTTGATATCATCTTCCTCCTCAAACCTCATCCCATTAACATCAATGTAAGCGATTCTGTTAGCAGCCCTATGTTTGGAAGCAGACAGATGAAAAAATCTAGTGTTCCTATCTCCCTCAGTCAACCAAGACACTCTAGATCTTTTCTGCCAAAAAACTTCCTCTTTAGCAATGATGTCATGCAATTGAATGAGAAGTTCATTTTCCTTTTCTCTGTAATTGTCAATGTACCCCCATTTCTGGATATTATCTTGGATCCCCTGAATTTTACCCTAAATTTCTGTCTTAGTTCCAAAAATATTCCCAAAGGCATCCTTTTTCCATCTCGAATTAATTTTCACTTCCTTTAATTTTTTAGCAATCCTGAACATAGTTGTGCCAATAATATCAATATTCCACCATCTACTGATTTCCTTGAAGATTTGAGGATGAGATAGCCAGAATTTTTCAAATCTGAAAGGGGAGTTCTTTTTCACCTTAGTAGGATCTGCCATTAGACAAATGGGAAAATGATCGGATCTTACCCTTGATAAAGCTCTCAAAGCACAAAAATAGTCTATAAACCATTGACCAGAAACAAGGGCCCTATCGAGTCTCACTTGGATCAAATCAGGTCCTAACCTCCTATTAGTCTAGGTATAAGAAGCACCTTGTAGGTCAAGGTCTATCAAGGCATTATTGTTAATGAAATCAGAGAGACTTGAAATACTATCCCAGTTAATTTGAGAACCTCCAAATTTTTCATCATTCAGGAGAGGAGTATTGAAGTCTCCCATGACCACCCAGTGCTCATTAGCAAAACATTTTTGAAAACCAGACAACTCACACCAAAAGGAATTTCTAGCATTCTTACAATTCAGGGCATATATATTGGATTGAATCCAGCAAAAAATGTCTCTTATGTGGGTAAATCTGGTGGCTACTAAATTACCACTCTCCATTAAGGGATCACCTTTAATAAACAACTTGTTCCAAAAAGTAACAATTCCCCCCGAAGCACCTGCAGAACTATTTCCGTGAGCCCCACAGTTCTGAAAATTTTTAAAGCATTCTACTTTATCTTTAGGAAATTTTGTTTCTTGAACAAGAAGAATATCAGGTTTGTGGTCCCTAACAAAAATTTTACAAAACATCCTTTTTATGATGGCTATTCAACCCTCTTATATTCCATGACATGATTTTCATTTCTTACCTGGGGATTGAAGTATCTCCGGGATGGTCATTTGGATCCCATCTGCTATATCCTGAAGGCTGCCTTGTTCCCTTTGCCATTTTTTTGATCTCCTTCCCTGGCAAGGCTTAGTATTCCCACAGTCCACCTTGGCCCTAGTTTTGGTGATCATTCCACTTGAGGTTTCCATCCTCTTTTTTTTTCCTTCTTTGACCTTGAATGTGAAATAACCTCCTCCCATTAAGTCTCATCTTGGCTTTCGAGCTCTCTTCCTGATTCACAATCCTTCTCAGGAAATAGCCTCTGATCCCAAGGAAGGGTTTCCATTAAGCCATTCTTGGCTTTTGAAGTATTGACATTAGGTGTTTTCATTTTCATGCTTTGGGTCTCATAAGTATCCCTCACAACTTCCAAAGTGGCGTTCTCCAGTTCTTGTTCCCCTTTTGAGCAAGGGTTATCAGCAGGAAAGTGAGAAGGGACAGGTATTCCTATCTCCAGGGACAAGCCCTTAATGGGTATTTCCTCCAGACCAGGTACATTCATACTACCAGCCATCACCAAAGGTGAAGGTGAAACAAATCCCATTTCTTCACCTCTTATTTCAGCCTTCTTCTGAGTATCCCGGGCTCCCTCCACAAAATAAGTTTCTACCTTTCTATCCACCTGTGGTGAAATCAAGTATTTAGGATCCTTAGGATCTAAAGAGCAAGTGCAATCTAAACCAGGGCAAGCATCCTTTTGCGAACATCTATGGTTCTGCTTCAGATCTTGAGCAGAAGTGTGTCTTTCAAGATTCTCCTTCGCACCTGGGACATAAATTTGCTTCTCCTCCTCATATTTTTTTCTCCAAACAGTCTTAGGGTTGGCAATTTTCTCTTTTTCACTTTGATTATTAATCGAGCACTTTTGCACCCAATGCCCAGACTTTCAACATTTAAAGCAAACAAAGGGTGTGGTCTTGAATTCAATAGCTTGCTTCCAAACCCCCAGCTTGGATTGGATGTCAATTGAAGAAGGGAGATCAACATTTTGAGAAACCCCAACATAGATTCTAGCAAAGACCAAACGCTTTCTAGCCGCAGTCATTGAGTCAATGGACAAAAGTTCTCCAAAAGAACTAGCAATCCCATTGAAAATATCCATATTCCAATACTCCAAAGGAAGACCAGGCAATCTAGCCCAGACCAGCACCATTTCAAAGATGGATTCAGACAGATCAACCCTAGAAGACCACTTCTTCAGGGCCAAGGAAGACTTTCTGATAACCTAGGGGCCACCGCTCCTGACAGCCCTGGAGTCCTCTTTGCAAGTGAACTGAAAGGCAAAAAAGCCTCTAGGAAGCACCGCCACCGAAACCAGTCCACTGGTTTTCCATTTATTCTTAACAAACTCCCTTACAACTTCAATATTAGGTCTAGGACCCAAAAATTTTCCAACCAAAACATTCTCCATCTTTGCAATATTATGGTCTATGATTTCATCCGGCACAAAAATAGAAAAATTTCTAGACCCCAGGTCAGAAAGAATACACACAGGGGGAAAAGATGATTTTTCATTTGCCTTAACACCAAACAACGAAGTCCACGTTTTACCCTTTTCATCCCCTTTTTCTAACATTTCGACGACAACCTTGGATTCTGAAATCCCATCCTTTCCACCTGGGTCCACTTGGACTTTTTCGCGGACGTCCTTTTCAACAGAGCCTAACTTACCTTTCTCAGAACTCAAAGAAATCTTTGCATTCGCCTGAGATTTCCTCAAACCCCCACCCGCTACACTATTCGAAGATTCAAAACCAGAATTTTCCCGCTTGCTCGCTCCTGTTAAAAAATATATAATTTAACAATTTATATGACTTCTAATTATGATAAAGACAAGAATCTTAATCTATACCATTATTTTGAGTTTGGCTTAATTGAAACTGAAAAAAATTATAATCATAAAAAAAAATAATGAATAAACTAAGGATCATTTTAACAATGGTGAATTAGTGCCTAAAGATTGGCCTAAAAAAATATAATATTCAACATTCTCATCACAAATTATATATGAAAACTAAGGATCATTTGGTTATATATATTTTCATAGATTTAAAATTTGAATATTTATTACTATAACATACAGTTCATTACAATTAGATTTTTAAATAATATTGTAATAATTTATTGTCTTTGAAATTTATTTTGTGGATTTTAATGTTGTTTTTTAAATTTAAGTTAGAGTAAGTAGAATCTAATGAGATACCTTAAAAAGATTCAAGTTTTATAATTTAAATCTCCCTCTTATAAATATAGTTTTTTCTAGTCTTACAATTTCTTATGTCATCTGTTCAATTATTTTAGCTATGGATTTAGCCATAATCTTGTAGGAGGTATTAAGAAGAGTAATTAGTATCCACCCTCAGATAAAAAATATATTTTTCCTTTAGGAATTAATTTATCAACCCTTGATTAATAGAATTTAAATGATGGATCCCTTTGATAAAGCTACTTTTTATACCTCATAGAGTCCTCCTTGATGAATGGACATATTGTTTTAAGGAATTGTGTAGATAAACCATCTATTCCAAGACTTTTTGAGTATTCAAATCCTTCAAGGAAATATCAACCTCCTCAAGGGTGAATAAATTATCTAAATATGCCTATTTTTTTAGACCAATTATTTTGGGTATGCAAGTGCCAATCAATTCCTCAACTATATCTTGACGTGGATCTCCTTCAACTAGATCAATTAAAAATTATTTGTAATGTTGGAGGAAAATGGATTTAATATCATTAGAGTTGTCATGGAACTACCTCTCTTGATCAACGATAGATATTATCCACTCTCGAGAATGTAAATATGTTTGAGATAACTAAAAAATAATTTGTATCCCTTATATCCTTTCATCCAATGTAGCCTATCTCTTAATTGAGATCCTCTACCACAATTAAGTTCAAATCTTCTAGTTTTATTTCAATGGAAGCAACCACTCATTGTAGAAAAGTTATTAGTAAGTGCTAAAGCCAAAACAAGTTTTTTTTTTTTATTTGGATCCATATTTTTTTTCCATTCTAGATCTCTTTCTAGCCATATTATTATTGTAAGATCATAGTAAGGTAGTGCAATAGATTTAATCGTATCATTCCACAATTGTATCTACTTACCATTTTTATGAGGTCTGGGAACATCAACCAAAGGGATATTAGGGAAGCAATGTGATCAATTTGATTGAGGTGGGAAGTGTTGATCTTGAAGGATAGATTATTAGGTATGAGGAATAAGAAGTTTGAAAAGTTTAAAGAATTGGGAGGTGATATGTGAGATAGGTTTAATAGAATCTACTTAAATAAGGGTGTTTTGTGGAGAGGGGACAATGGAAAGAGAAATAACTAAGTTTTAATCTATCAATACAACTAAGTTTCCCTTAGTTCACCATCTCTTTAGTTGGTCCAAGTGAACTAGTGATCAATATAAGAATATTTTTTGTCTAAAATGGGATCTAAACCCCTCATGGTATTTCTAGTTAGGATGTAGGAATTCAATTATTTTTTAGAGAGTTTATGAGAACTAAACCAACTTGTATCTTGGTTTTTTCCACCATATCATATTCACCTCCTTGTAGCTTTTAGTCATAGGGAGGGCATAAAAATCCATTCCCACAATTTAACTTGAGATGAGGAGTCATTAGGCATACAATAAAGAAAAAATGAATAGGTATTCCTTGGATTAGTAGTAAGCACTAAGCACAATTGTTGTTGGGATCCACTCCTCAATAGATGATAAACTTAGCCAAGTATTGGGAAAGGTGGGTCAACCTTGCATCATAATATTTTGATTTATTATTTTGTCCTCATATTAGGAAATGAGGTATCTCACTTTATGTTGGTAGTTAATTGTCATTTGTTGAATGATTCAAGGGAGGTGTCTAAGATGTTCTAAGATCATATAATATCATTATAGCTTTATAAGATGAAACCCTCTTATGACATATTCTTATGAAATTTAAAAGCATGACTATAGAATATTTACAGTAAAGTATTGACCAACATTATGAAAAATCATAGGAAATCTTTTAAGAAATAGCAACTGTGTCAATGAAAAAGATGTGAACATTTACAAGAAATTTTTTTTAAAGCAAAAGTGGGAGACCACTTATAATTTTATTTATATATAATATTTTACATATAGCTGGTTTAGGAAAACATACTGGCGGGAAAGAACCAACAAGAAAACCCCCAGTTGCAGTCCGAGTAACAAATTTTACAAAATATCAAAAAGACCAGTGAGGTCCTAGTACAAATGACAAATTGTCTGATTACAATGTTACAAAAGCACATTGGTTGAATACATCAATACATATGCACATTCTCTTATGCACCCAAAATACCCAAAAGAAGACATCATACTAGATATACCTGTGACTTGAATACATAACAAATTGGAGATTACAAAAGCTTACTAAACATAAGACTAATAAGCTAGGAAGCCACTTTCAAAAAGATGCAGATTTTCCACCAACATGGTGAAAGCCATTAACTGAGCTTTCTTTTGTTTCCACTTGTTTACCTTTGTGTTGGTGATCATGCTCAAATGAAGGTTTTGATTTGTTACTATCAGGAACATAACGATAACAAAATTTATTTTTGGATGAAGATGGAAGTTGCAAATCATGAATGCAAACATGAATTCTCAAGAAAGAAATGGCATGATATTTTCTTTTTAAATCATCAATCTCCTCCATGGAAATGGAAGATCTGTATCTGTTTAGAACTTGGTAGAGATGTGAAGAAGTGTCATGCATTGTGGATAATAACATGCCTTGGAATATGTCAACATAGGTCTCTTCTTATGAAACAAAACCTTCTTTGAATAATTAGCATTAGAAATTAATACAGTTTGACAAGCATATTGTATAATCACACTAGAAACCAACAATGAAAGATTGAGAGTCTCAACTAAGAATTCCACCTTATAAATAAAATTTATACTAGAAGCCAACAACTAAAGACCAAATTTCATAAATAAAATTCATGTGTTATATATCATGCCTTTGAGGGGTCCACAAGTACCATGAGACTTTTGAAATCATTCCCCATCTAAATGCATCCATTCCAAGACCATTGGGAGGTGGGTATAAAATATGATCCAAGTATTAGTTTCTAATGTTAATTATTGAAAGAAGGTATATAAATTATTCGAGCATCTTAATTCTCATACAAAGTTACATCTTAGTCAATTTCTCAATGTATGAGTTCCATATATTTGTAATTTTTTCTTATTATAAAAACATATTTTATTTCATTAAAATTAACCTATCTATTCCATGTTACAAAGGATGCTCTTATTTTAAATTATAAGTATATAATTAAAAATTAATTAGTAATTTTCAAGATAGAGTATACACAATTTCTTTAGTTAAAATAAAATACTATTCTTATTTCCATGTGAGAGTTATGTAGAATGATAGTTTGATGTCCCAAAAATATTTCATTCATACATACTAAATTTTTATCATTACATTATGAGTGAATCATCTCAATTATATAGCCAAGCACATCAAAAATTTATAGAGTGGGAAGAAAAATAATCACACATTTATCATATTTTTATATGTATAAAGTTTCTACCATCAAACTATTTATACTTATAGATTAAATTATTTTTGAATTTGGTTATTTGGGTTCAACAGGTCATGTTATAGGATTTTCTTGTGTTTTCACCATGTTGTCATGTGTAGATAGCTATGTATTTTATAGGTTTAGGAATTTTAGAGGAAGGAAAGGTTGAACAAAATGCATAAGGATTAGATGGAGCCTTTTTTACCTTAGGATTTAGTTGAGACTCCCTTTGAGCATAATCGAGGGGTGGTTGGTCCTATTGTAGACATGACTAATTTAGAAGGTCTTGTCAAGAGAAATTTAGAGGAGATTGGTAGAGACAAGAATCATGTTACAGATGGATTAGTTGGAGTTCATTGCCTCTACCATTATCTTGAATTGCAACATTCACCTCTTAGAATTTCTTCTAATAATTTTAAAATATGAAGAAGGTTCAAGTTTAGAAGATTATAATAACCCTTTACTCCCTTTGGTCTCAAGTTTGGAAACTAAAGATGGAAACTCCATTACAAACCTGAACTAGGTTTGAATTCACGGAAAAGGATAAGGTTCATAATAAGATATACTTCCTTGAATAATTTTGGATTCAAGTTGTGAAATGATAGATCTACTAATTTTTTTGGGAAAACGACCCTCTTTATTATATACATTGCCACTATTGGTGGAGTATTTCTAATTGGATGTTATTTTTCTAACTTACAACTATATTTTTCTTGTTGTTGTTCCATGCCAATATGATTGATCATTTTTTGTCTCTTTATTGGTCTTTGTAAAAGGGTGGGGCCCTTTCAAAATTTCTATTTCTAATTCATAAATTCAACCAAAATTATTTACCCTAAAATTAAAATTAAAATAATTTAAACTTTAAAATAGTCTTTTTTGATATTATATAATAGCCTCATGTATTTAATTTATAAATCCTATTATTCTTTATGTTTAATTTCAAAATTTTAATGCTCTCAAGTATAGATTACAAGCACACATTCTTTACATTTTTTCTCTTTCTTTTGTACTATTTTGTATATGGGTGTCTTATATGCATTGCCTCAAACATATAATTTTGATGTCCTATACCTAGTTCTAAATGTAGTTTTATGAATGTATTCCTCCTTTATTCTTTGCTAATTGTAATTGAATATTAGACCTATTTTTTAAAATATGGCCACCCCTCTCAATTAGTAAAATAAGTCATCTATTTTAGGTGGTGGATATTAATGTTAATTGTTTATTTATTGAACATACATAATCAAGACAACTTGGAAAAGTGTCTTATCTTTCTTTTTCATAAAAATAGTTGGAGCATCCCATGACAAGACACTAGAACATATAAATCCTTTCTTTAAAATGTCATTTAGGTTCAATCCTTTAATTCATGCAAATATGAAGTGTTTGTTTGATAGGGATCTCTAGATATAGGGGCTAATTCATGCATGAACTCTATTAAAAAATAAAACACCCATTTAGGAGGAAACATGAGGAATTCATTCTAGGATTTAGACATCCTAAGACTTTTGTAATGGAGGTTTATTTTCATTTGAATGGTTCTCATTCACTTTTACTAAATAAAAATTAACAACAAACAAGGCACACCCTTTTCTTTATTCTCTTTTGAGTTGTAAAATAGAAAATTTAATAATACCTTCATTCCTTCTAATCCTAATAGAACTATTTTATTATACATTTCATTCAAACAATCTAGTTTCTTTCCTCTAAATTTATTCTTCGATTCATACATTTATTTCACCAACCATTTTTGGAGTAATGTCATAAGACTCAAAGGCAAAATATGAAGAATTTTATCCAAGTTTCCATTGTATTCACCCTAAACTTTATATCATGAACTATTTGATATAATGTCTCAAATAAATTTGTTAATGAACTATTTGATATAATGCCTCAAATAAATTTCCAATAGTGTTTTTGACAGAGTATGATAGAAATAGTGTTTTTGATATAATGCCTCAAATAAATTTCCAATACTGTTATTGAAATAATGCCTCAAATAAATTTGTTAATGAACTGCTTGATATAATGCCTCAAATAAGTTTGTTAATGAATTGTTTGATATAGGATGCATACAATGGAAACACTATTTCTATTATACTCTATCAAAAATTACCATGAACTGTTTGATATAATGCCTCAAATAAATTTGTTAATGAACTATTTGATATAATACCTCAAATAAATTGGAGGTTCCCTCATAGAAATGTATGCAAAATGTGGAAGCATAGACAGGGCATGTTAATTTTTTGACAGAGTAGAAATGTATCATAGAAATGGTGTATTTTGAAAAGGCTTTAGAAACTTTCAAAAAAATGTAGTTTCAAATCAGAAAATTTGAAAAAAATTGCATTTAGGGTTTATAAATTTAACAAAAAAATGCATTTTTAAGTCTATGAAATTCGAATTTGACAAACCTAGTGAGATATGCAAGTCGGGTTGATGAATTGTGGATAGATGAAGTCAAGTTTTCTATTCGCCAGAGAGATGAAGTCAAGTTTTCCATTCACTGTTTGTTGTTCACGTTCACCATTCTCTACACGGACAGAGCACAGGGAAAGAAGAAAAGGAAAATAATGACAGTGACAAGTTTGGATTTTTTTATGCCTTATTTGAGGGGGTGACCGAACACATATGTTTGGTCAAACATAAAAGGTGGTTCAGCCAAACCATAGAGTTTGACCGAACCCATTGAGTTTGCAGAAAGGAAGAAAAATCAATTTTCCTTATAAAATTTGTAAACCACTATTGTGGTTTGACCCCCCATCCAAAATTCAAGTGCCATCCTTTCAAGTCTGTTGAGACTAAGCCCTTAGGTGCTTTTTTTTTCATTTTCGTACAACGTCTTGCATATTGAAGAAATTAGGGCATACATTCATGCAAATATTGAGGAGTTAGGGAGCTCACAATTGTTGAATTTGTAGTCCAATCATATAGTTGGAGAGGATTTTTGTCTTAAGCTTGAATTCAAAATCCTATAGGAGAAGAAATTCACACAAATTGTAAAATTCCCTATGTTTGATGAGAGTGAATGTGTCCAGTATGTTTTGAGTTGGGTTCATTCTAAATTTATGTGGTTGAGTCAACATTTTATGATTAAAAAATAAGCTATAAGCATTGTTACAAGTTTGAATTCCTCTGGTGGGTTGCTGATCTTGAAGTCTATGAAGAATTAGACAGTCACTGATGCAACTAGTTCATTGTTTGATAAATGAGCTATGACAATTGGTGATATTATTGATGTGGATGTTAAATTTTCCTCGATGGTAATTGGTTACAAGATTTATCACTGTATTTGGGATAATTCAGTATCTGGTACAACTATTTATGCAGCATATCAGATGGTGAAGGAAAATGTAGATTATGATCTATGTGGATTTCTTTAAAGTTAGCTGATAGAGAATCTTGGTAAGATCAAGAAAGATAAGAAGAATTCCTTTAAGTATGATAATTTGTTTCTATGTTTGTTCTTTTATTTCATGAATTAATTTATGGGAGTTGGGAAAGTGCATTGGCAAGGTGGTAATCCTGTAGCTATTCATATTAGAGATATTTTGTATAGAGTTGGAGATAGTTAAGCCAAGAAAACTACCTAATGGAAGCTATTGATCCTATAATGGTCTGGATTATGAAAATGGGATATGAAGTTGAAGGGAACATCTTGGAACTATATGCACAACATTTGTTGAGTAAGCCTCTAGCTATGATAGAAGAAAGGTTTAGAACATATGCAAAAAAGGATATGCAAGTGCATGAGCAGTTGAAGAAACCAATGATTGTTCAAAGAGTAAGGAAAGAAGTGGAAGCATTTGTAGAGAGCATGGGTATATCTGCAGAAGCTATGAGAGAAGCCAAAAGGAAGATAGAACAAGCTAAAGTAGAAAAAGAGACAACTAGAATTGAATCCACTAGTCTGGTAGCATCCTTTGCCCAAACTAGATCCACAAGGAGCTTTGCACCCCTATCTGGTCATGCAAAGAAGTCATCCCCTGTAAAAGCTCAAGTTAAGGCATCTAGTAAGAGGAAGAAGGATAAGAGCACTAGAGTGTATGCAACTGTTTCAGAAGATGAAGAGACATAATCTAATGAAGAAGTTAGAGAAATAAAGCATATGGGCACCCAAGCAACAAAAATCACTAAGGACAAGCCCTCTGGTGAAGAAGAGAAAGAAGAGAAGAAGGTGAAAACTGAAAAACCAGGTATTTCTGTAAAGGAAGTTGAGAGACGTATAATCAAGGATGGTGATCTTAAGCCACTATGTGAATGGTATGATACCTTTGATAGTGTTGGTCAAAGAGTTCTTGAGGAGGCTCCAATACAGTATTTGAAGAATTTCAATATGGCTCTTATTGAAATAATGTCTCAATTACCCAAAGGTCTATATGAAGTTCTAGAAATGAGGAGAGAGTGCAAGAACAAAAGAAGGGAAAATGAGAGAATAGATACTTGTTGGTCTGTGTTTGGTGATTTTATTGAGGAAATGAAGATAATCTTTAATTTAACTAAGAAGGATTTCAAGAGAAAAACAAGAGTAAACAAGATGATGATTGGTCAGACTGAAGAGGTGGCAAAGGATACTGAGAAAATCCTTAAGGAAGTTTTGTTAAAGAACATAATTAATGTTGTCTCTAAAGAAGTGCATGTTGAAGATTTTGCAACTGATTTGGTAAATGAAGAAGGAAAAGAAGATACATTTTAGAATACTCTAAATCCTCTAGATATACATAATGTTGAAATTCCTATGGATATTGAAGCTCCTAAAGTTGTATCAGGTTGAAGAAAAGGAGATGTGAAGTGAAGAAGTTGAGGTTCCTAAAGGCATGTAGGAATCTGTAGCTGAGGAAATAGTGATTGAAGAAAAGAAGGTTGAAGTAAAGGAAGTTCTAGTGGAAGCAAGAGACATTGTAGAGGTAGTGAAGAAATTTCTGGAAGAGCAATAGGAAGAGTTTGATCTTGAATTGGGTGAAGGTCCTATTAATTTGTGTACTTTTTCTTCAATTCAAAAATTGAAAGTTGCATCATTTTCCTAGGTGAAGGATATGGAAGAAATGTTGAAGTCTCACATTGAGGATAGTGAGCTTTTGAGTCTTGCATCTGGTGTTCTAGAGAGAATCGTGAATACTCATGTTAAGGATCCATTTTGTTCTCCCTCCCGTGAGCTGAAGAAGCTTATTAATTTTGTAAGTACTCATTTTGAGTCCCTTGAGAAGTCAGCTATGGTCAAGTTATAGAAGGATTTTTATGCTAAAAAGTTTAGTAGGTTGAAAGGAATGATAGCTAATGATAAATTTATGTTATCTACTTGTGTGAAGAATGTTCAAAGTGCACTATCTGAAGGTGGAAAAATCTATAAGTCATGTTTGTATTTGTCAAAACTTACTGAAGAAAATGAAAATAAGATTAAGTATCATGAGAAATAGTTAGCTCCTATTTTTAATGCCTTCAATCCTTTAATTGTTTCTATTGGAGAGCAAGAAGGTTAGGTTATATCCCTACTTAACAAGATAAAGAGCTTGAAGTATGATAATGACAGAATTGTGGAAAGAGCATGTGAGCTTAAAGGGCTATTTTGATCCAAATATGGAAACAATGCTTTGAAGGAAGCACAAGATGCTATCACAATCAGTGATCTAGTGAACCTTGAATATGGATAGATGAAATATTATCTATTTTTTGGTCACATGAAAATTTTAGAGAGTCTCAAGAAGGGTTGGGACACAACTTTGAACTTGTTGAAGTCAAATTTTGCAAATATTTTCAAGATTGTGTAAGTTGAAGAAACAAGTTTGTACATATGTAGTTTGAAGTTTTGTTTGAATTTTGGTATGCAGTTTCCCCATCTTTTCCATTTATGTCAAAGGAGGAGAGTAGTACAGTGAAAAATGTATATTCATCTCAGGGGGAGTTGTAATTTTGAGCTGTGAATTGAAGATCTTTTTGGATTTTTGAAGGTTGGTAGTGTATTTATGTTGGTACTGATCCAACACTTAGTCATTTTTCACTAAGTGTTGCCATCAATGCCAAAGGGGGAGATTATTGGCAAGAGGCACTGAAACTTTTTTCAAGTGTTGTCATTAATGGAAACCCTAGTTAGTTCGTCGATCCACACGTCATCATTTTCCCACACCAGTAGACAGATCGAAGATAGTCAAGCTAGAACAAAGCATCCAACAATTTTGTGTTCAATCGATTCACATGAAATTTTATGTTGTTATTTTGAGTTGTGGATCTCAAGAAAGATTGTTTGATGTATTATTTGTGTTATCCATGAATCTTAGTGCCTCATATTGATTTGTGTGCAAGTTAGAAGATTTTGTTGGTTAATTTTTTGTTCATTAGTCCATGAAGGCTGACTAAGTGGATATAGCGTGTTGTGGATATTTGAGGAGTAATTATTTAAGTTTTTTTGTGTTTGATCATTTTGATTTTAGTCCTAACTATGTTTTGCTCAACTTTGGTGGATGTGCATTGAATATTATTCATGATTTGAGCCAACAGTTTGTAAATATTTTTCATGTTTTGTTGAAGCCGACACGTTGCAATTAAATCTTTAGTTGTAGGTAATATAAGCGATCGATTATATCATTTAGAGGTATGTATGATGTGAGTTTATGTGTGTAGTGAATTTTAGAAGGTTTTAAGCATAGTTTCACTTGTGCATTGAGGATTTGTGAAGCGAATTAGAGCAAAACAGAGCAGAAGAGTAGAATCAGATAGAAGGTAAAAAAATCCATTGATGAGCCTAACCAAAACTATAATAAGGAATATGTAGATGCTACTATCTCAGTTCAAATATTTGGATGTAATCCAAATTTTGTAAAGTAGTGTTCCTTTCTATTTTTGAGCAGTGAGCTCTAGGTAGTGTGCCTAAATGCAAGTGCACTCCCATTTTGTAAAACATCTTTTTTAGTATACTCAGATAATATTGTGGATTCACCTCCACCGTGGTTTTTCCCCTAACAGGGTTTCCATGTAAAAAATCCTTGTGTTATGGTGTTGTGGTTATTTTTCTCATGGTCATGTATCTTTATTTTGGTTGAATGTTATCAACACTTAAAGGATCAGTTTAATAAAGTTAAGAATTGCAGAACACTTATTCACCCCCCTCTCAGTGTTCCTTGTTTCCAACATCTCTCTCCCTCTCCCTCTCATCTCTCTCTCTCTCAACTCTCTCTAGTATCTCCCTCTCACCCTAACTAGATAACTATCTATCTCTCTCAGGTCTCTCTCTCTGGTCTCTCCCTCTCACCCTAAATAGATAACTATCTCTCTTAGGTCTCTCTCACTCTCCATCTCTCTCTCTCTAGTCTCTCCCCCTTGCTCTATCCCTCTCTCTCTAGACTCTCTCTCTCTAGTGTCTCCCTCCAAACCTGATTATATAAATCTCTCTCTCTCTCTTAGGTCTCTCCCACACCTCCCCCTACCCCTCTCTCTTAGGTCTCTCCTACTTCCTCTCTCTCTCTCTCAAGTCCCTCCCATTCCCTCTCTATCTCTCAAGTCTCTCCCTCCCACCCTAACTAGATAACTCTCTTTCTTTCTCTGGTCTCTCCCACTCCTTCCCCCTCCCCCCTCTCTCTCTCTCTTACTCACACACACACGTCCCTCCCTCTCTCTCTCTCTCAATCTCTCCCTCCCACCCTAACTAGATAAATCTCTCTCTCTCTCTTAGGTCTATCCATCTCCCACTCTCTCTCTCAGGTCTCTCCCTCACCCTATATCTCTCTCTCCCTCTCCCTCTCCCTCTCAAGTATCTCTCTCCCCTCCCTGTTTCTATCAAGTCTCTCTCTCCCTCTCTCCCTCCTTTATCTCTCTCTCTCATCTCAAGTCTCTCTCTCTCTCCCTCCCCTATCTCTATCTCTCCCTCTCTGCTCTCAATTCTCTCCTCTCTCCCTCTCAAGTCTCTCTCTCCCTCCCTCTCTCTCTCTCTCCCTCTCTCCCTCCCTCCCTCCCTCTCTCTCTCTCAAGTCTCTCTCCCTCTTAGGTCTCCCTCTCTGGTCTCTCCCTCCCACCCTAACTAGATAAATCTCTATCTCTTAGATCTCTCTCTCTCCATCTCCCTCTTATCTCTCTCTCTCTATCTCTCTCTCTCGGGTCTCTCCCCCTCGCTCTATCCCTCTCTCTCTATGGTCTCTCCCACTCATCCCCCTCCCCCTATATCTCTCCTAGGTCTCTCCTACTCTCTCTCTCTCTCAGGTCCCTCCCTCTCTCTCTCTATCTCTCAAGTTTCTCCCTTATAGCCTAACTAGATAATTCTATCTCTCTTTGGTCTCTCCCTCTGACCCTAACAAGATAACTCTCTCTCTCAATTCTCACCCACTCCTCCCCCCTCTCTCTCTCTCTCTCAGGTCTCTCCCCCTCACTCTATCCCCCTCTATCTATGTTCTCTCCCACTCATCCCCCTCCCCCTCTCTCTCTTCTAGGTCTCTCCTATTCTTTCTCTCTTAGGTCCCTCCCACCCTAACTAGATAATTCTATCTCTCTCTAATCTCTCCCTCCCACCCTAACTAGATAACTCTCTCTCTCAATTCTCTCCCACTCCCTCTCTCTCTATGGTCTCACCCACTCCTCCCTCCTCTCTCTCTCTGGTGTCTCCCACTCCCTCTCTCTCTCTCTCTTAGGTCCCTCCCTCTCCCTCTATATCTATTAAGTCTCTCCTTCCCACCATAACTAGATAAATATCTCTCTCTTTGGTCTATCCATCTCCCTCTGCCCCTCTCTCAGGTCTCTCCCTCACCCTATATCTCTTTCTCTCCCTCTCCCTCTCAATTCTATCTCTCCCTCCCTCTATCTCTCCCTCCCTCCCTCTATCTCTCTCTAAATTTCTCCCTCTCAAGTCTCTCTCTCTTCCTCCCTCTATCTCTATCTATCCCGCCTCTCTCTCTATCTCTCTCTCTCTCTTGGGTCTCTCCTTCTCCCCCTTTCTCTCTCTTAGGTCTCTCCCTCCCTCTATCCCTCCCAAAACCCTCTCTCTTAGGTATTTCCCTCCCTCGATCTCTCTCTCCCTCTTATGTCTCTCTCTCCCTCCATCTATCTCTCTATCTCTCTCTTCATCTATCCATCTCAAGTCTCTCTCTCTCCCTCCCTCCCTATATCTCTCTCTCAAACTCTCTCCATCTCAAGTATCCCTCTCCCTCCCTCAATCTCTCTCCCTCTCTCCCTCCCTCTCTCTCTCTCTCCCTCCCTTTATCTCTTTCTCTCTCTCTCTCTTCCTCTCTCCCTCTCTCCCTCCCTCTATACCTCCCACCCTCTCTCTTTCTTCAATGGTAGGTCTCTCCCTCTACCCCACTCTCTATAATAGGTCTCTCCCACTCCCTCTCTCTCTTAGATCTCCCCCTCCCACTGATTCTAACTAGACAACTCTCTATCTCTCTCTCTCTCTCTCCCAGGTCTCTCCCTCTCCCCCTCTCTACTAGGTCTCTCCCTCCCTTTATCTCTCTCTCTCTCCCTATGTTTCCTTTAGTTTAAAAAAAACTAAAGTTCATAAAATGTTTTATGAATTATTAATAGCATGATATATATTATGTTATGATATATTTTATATTATATATTAAATATTATATATATTTATTATATATATTATAAAGTATATAAATTATATTAGATATTAATATATATGCATAGGGGAAACTTCAAGTCTTATAAAATAAATAATGGATATATGTTATAGTCAGGTATTTAATTTCTTTAGATTTTTACAAACCAAATAATACATAAAAGCAATATTATGTATTCTTAATATATAATAAATGTATCATAAATTAATATATCATAATATATTTAATACATACTATATATTATATATTAAATATTATATAATATATATTATATATATATTATATAGTATAATATATACTAGATATTGTATATATTATATAGTTATTGGGTGAAAATTTTGTAATCCCTTTACAGATTACAAAACTTAAATTTCAGCCATAGTTTTTATGAGATAAAATCTCTCCTCTTGAAAAGGTGAGGCTCCCTTCTTACTACTTAATGGAATGAAAGTAAACTATTCTATACTTAACAATATTTACACTATTCTAACCATGGGGATGTGTTACTTTCATAATTCTCTCTTCTTTTAGAGAATATGTTTAAAATGTTCCACATTGTTACTTCGTGATGATTTTCAACTCTAAGTGATAACTAAAGCAGTAATTTTGAATATTCTTATTTTTTCAAAGCATAATCTAAGAATACCAACATAATAAAAATATTCATAACCGAAAAACCAATGAAAGAACAAAGTATTTTTTTATCTTCAATGATGATTTTTTAGTAACTCGTGATGCCGATTGAAGCACAATGTCTTCAATTCTATGCCATGAATAGATCTATGAATAGAATGAATTATTTCAAGCACAAAGTCTTGAAGATCATTCACCAAAAAGATATCCATAGCACATACACAATCCTAAGTAAATGATATAGCACAAACTCTATAAAATCTAGCTTGAACACCCTTCAATCACAACTAATAAAATACCACTAACCCAATCATATAATAAGATAAATCAACATGAAAGACATAAGAACATTCACATTCATTCGAAATTAATCCCAACACAAAGTATAGCATGCAATTTTTCCTTCTTTATTGTTTGAATATAGTATCACAATATGAACTCAAAGTCTCAAAATTGCTTTTCAATTTGGTAGCACTTCATTGCAATAGATTAAAGGTAAATAATACAATAGATCTCTCTCCTATTTATAGATGAGAGCTAAGATTTATTTTAGGGAAAAACCTAACTAACTCTTGAATTATTCAATTTGATGCCCGATAATATGGGAGGACATCTCTATTTTTACATGTAGTTGCATGAGTACAAAATGACGTGTAAAAATGTCAATGCCTAATTACATAAAGCATGTGAAAAAGCATAAAAATTGTCTCTGGATATACATAAAGTTTTATTGTTCCTCACATTGGGCTTGGAAATATTCATACGTCTTTAGGATCTCCTACATCACTATCTCATCCGGTCCTAAAGTGTAATCAATAATGGTATGAACCTTCATGAAAGACTTCTTTGCAGAAGAACAAACCTTCTTGCATCTATCCAGATGTGTTTTGAGATTATCCAAAGTCAATTTTACATCACACAAAGTGTCCATTGAAGCCAATGAAAATGATTTATCTTCCACTTGTTTCTAAAATGCTTCCTTGAATACTTGAATAATATTGCTACCTAGAAGAAATGTTTGATCATCATCAAGAATCCTTCCCAACAATTCCTCAATTATGTTCACCAAGGAAACACAATGCTCTTCAACATCCTCTTGAACATTTTGTGCATCCTTCATTAGGTTCTTGATAACCTGTATGTGGTTTTTTATTGATCCTTTGATTTCTACATACTTATCCTTGTTAGGAATAATCCCAACTTCCACAACTTGCCTAGTTTCACTTTCTTTAACTGTGTACAAGACTCAAGATTTTTCTCCATCTCTTTTTGCTTAATGGAGAGTGTATTTACTATCTTGTCTAGCTCAAGTTTTATCTTGGATATCCGTGTGATCCTTTCCACTCCAATGGTCATGAATTGGGAACCTTGCTCAATTATCCTATCCACAAATTCATACATAATTTTCCCATTTGAGTAATATTTTTCAACCTTCTAAACCAAAGGTTCTTCAATACTCATTACAACAAGTTGCACATTCTCAGAAGATTCTATGATTCTCCTTAACACAATGGTGAGGTGCTCAACTTTCTCCTTATACATTTCCTTGGTCTCTTTAAGCTTTTGAAACTTTTCCATTAATGTAGTTAAAGATGCTTGAGCATCCTCCTTTGTGCTTGCATGTGTGATTTTCCCAAGCTCAACCCTAGTAATAGTGTAGTCCTCTATTCTAATTTCTTTGTGTCTTTTAGCTTGAGTTGGTTTTGCCACTTCCACATACTTGTATCCTAACTTATCAATGTGCATCCTTGAGAGAACATTTAGCTTCTTTTTCTGCTTAGGAATTTGCAGAGCTAACTCTTCAAGATGAAACTCACTAGGAGAAACTACTTGTTTTTTTTGCTTGGAATCTTGTGAAGCAATCCATGGAGGGAGAAAAGAAGCATCACCTTGTAGAACTGTCACTATTTCTTGAGTCACACTAGTATTTGTGGGAAAAAATGTGGTGGTTACAATAGTTGGTGTCTCAGTCATTATGGCACCTAGAATTTGTACATTTGACTTATCTTGAAGTGATTCATTCATGAATCGATCAAATTTGGCCTGTGAAGATATATCAAATGAAGGAGATGATAACCTATGGATTGATGATAGAGATCTTGAAATGGCCTCTGCATTTTGCATATTGATCCCATGGAAGGAGATGGAAGAATTGAATGTACTATTGGTAGTATGGTTCTGTTGAGTGCATGAAAATTTTTTGAAGGAAAAGGTGAAGTTAGAAGAGGAGGTTGAGGAGAGGTAGGAATAGGAGGAGTATGAGGTGTTGTGAAAACAATAGGTGATGATGTATGTGAAGGATCTTGAATGAAATTTTTCTGTGGAGATGTTTGCATTCATTCATCCTACCCTTCTTCTTCCTATTCTCCTTCCTCTTCTTCTTGTTCTTCCTCTATTTTCTCATCCCATTCATCGTCTTCATTATGTTCTTCCTCCTTAATTTTCTCTTCTTCAGTAGTTGGTGCTATACTCTTCCCACAAGTGAATGTGATCTTTGTTCCCTTGCATTTGGAAGAGGGAGAAACACTTTCCTTGTTCTTGGTTATAATTTCTTGTCGTCTACTTTCTTCTCCTTAAGGTTCCTCACCCTTAGAACCCATCTTAAAAGGATTCAACTAAATACCCTACCTTTGCAACCGTACATTGATATTACCTAGAATAGGAATAAGAATTTTTTAGATAGATGTATTTTCTTTTTGAGACCATTGAATGAGAGGAAATGGTTTGTTTGGTATTTCCTTCTCATCATGTACTACATTAAGGATATCACTAGTATCTTCAATGTCCTTAGGAAGATCCTTCAAGCCAAGATAAAAAAAAATTATACACAATGGGCCTATAGAAATCCATCTTTCTAATGGATTCTTCATCTTTGCACTCAACCCAGATTTCCTCTAATTGGTAGACATGTGTATGTCTCTTTTTAATCTTTATTTCAATTCCTATGTAATCAAAATCAAGTCTTCTTTTGTAATTCGTTAGAGTCATTATTTGCATCTCTAATGCTACAAATTTAGCCTTGGGCATTGCTTGTACTGAAAACCTTCCAATGGAGATCAAAAAATTGATCCTTGGCTTATGGATAGCTTGCTGCTCATTATGCATAGAAATAATATATCTACATAGTTCCATCAATACCCATTTATCAGAAGGATACCTTAGAAACATATAAGGATATCCCATGTAGCAACCCACCCTAAGGTATGTGAAAGTAGGAAATTGTAAGAAGATGCATCCATATTTATTTACTACTTTCCATGCTTCATCAAAACTCTTTTTCTTCTCCAATGACAAATCAAACATGGATAACAAGGGTGTAAAGGAAGCATCGTTTACCCTCCTAAAGTGTTTGATATTTCCTCTTAGGGTGATTTGGGAATAATACTTGTGCATGGGTACATATATTCTATCTCCTTCTATTGAAAAACCTAGATATTGCCTCATTGTAGTTGCAGCATATACCAAGTATGAAGTCATATATAACTTCAAAGTATTGGGTACCTTGATGAGTTGCTCATGAATTTCATTACTAATTTTTTGCACCCTAGTCAAAGTGACTCTTCTTTCTCTTGATAACCCTAATGTATTCATACATCCATTCTTGGAATGTTGAAGAAGTTGGAAAGCGTTTCACTCTACATAGGAGATTAATCATATAATTCACATCCTCCTTGAAATCACTATGAGGAAATCTCTTAGGCCATCTTGCAATGCTAGGCCTTGGGTCTTCAACCATTTTGTATTGATTAGTTTCTTGGCCTCATTCCAATTTTTGTCATAAGACTCTTGAGTGTGTTAAATGGTCATATATGTGTATTTTTCCATAGTTGGGAATAGGAAATCATGTCAAATAAATCAGCATCAAGCCTTATCATCAATTGACCTAAGGAGTCTCTAACATTATATCCTTCCTGATGTAGTGCGAAGCTACTTGCAAAACAAACTCTAAGCACTGATCTTCCATTGGGAATGAGGCAACCCAATGGAGATTACTATGAACTATTACCTCCAATTATTTTTCTAGAGGATACTTCTATGTTCTTTTGACAAAATCATCCATATCTAGGTATCCAATCTATGTGTCCTTGATCTCATCGATCTTGGATGTATCCATTGTCCACAGATAAACATGTTGGTATTTATACTTCATATTAGCCATCTTTCTTGATGAAAGAGATTCATGAGTTGTCATTGAATGCACCATGAAACACTAATTTCTTGACATGAAAAATCCTTTGAAAATTTCCTAAAAGGAACTTTGCAAAGTAACTGCAAAGAAACAGGATCAAATTTTTCTAATATTAGAAGAATATGCATATGTAAGCACATGATTGTGGAAAATCCAAGTGAGCACATTGGGGAAAGTAAATGGAAGCAATGGAGAAAGAAAAATAAAGTGGTTGTGAGGTAAAAAGAGCTTGGATAACATTTTTGAAATTTTCTAGGAGTTAGTATTTTTTTTGCATTTTATGCAGGGGCACTGAATTTCAGCACCACTGCATGTTGAGAGAAGGTCTATTTGTGCATAGTAACTGAATTTTAGTTCTATTACATAGCTTACATGTTTTCTTTGGAAGTGTAGTAGCAATAAATTTTAGCGCTTGTGCATCTTTTGCATGGAGTTTGTCGACTTGAGTGTAAGGGTGCTATTTTTTAATGCATGTGCATTTTGGGAAGTTCATCTATGTAGGAGTAGTGAAAAAGTCCACTTGTACACCATAGGAGTAAGGCATGGTAAATAAAAAATCTAACAACAAGATTTTTCACTACCATTGCATATATTAGAACATATCTTTATGTAAAGGCAGTAAAAAATACCACCATTACACTATAACTTCATACTTAGAAAATTGACATATAATAGCACTAAAAATTAGAGCCATTGCATGTAACACTGGTAGGTGGATCAGTGCAAGATCATGGGGGTCCAAACTAGACTATTAACTAGCAATAAAATTTAAAAAATAGAGTTAGGCAACTTGACATTAAAATTTGAATAAGTTATTTATTTAATTTGAAAAAATATGTAAGAACAAAATTTGTAGAAAATTGAATTTAGTTTCTAAGATACTATTCCTTTTTTGGAAAAAAGTAAATCTATTTGGTGAAAATTTGAAATTTCAATGCAATAGTACTAAACTTTTAGGAAAAATAAAAAGCGGGTGTATGTCTGACCAACCTAAGTACAAGCAAAAAATAATATATTTTTTTTAAACTTTCAATATAAGTAGAGGACACATATCTAGATGTGTTGCATTGTTTTTGTATTTTTTTGCAAGTAAAAAAATTTAATAATTAATTTTTAAAAAAATATTAAAACTTGTTTGTCTGACCACCATAATTGGGTCAAAATTCTATGAAATTTAATTTTTCTTTTTTTATCCTATAGTATGGGAGGCATAGAATGTGCTGCATTTTTTGGATTTAAAAAATATGAAATTGTTCAAGAATTATATATATTTTTCAATTAGTCTATCGATCAGGACTTTAGTTAGAATGTATGTAGAAAATAAATAATAATTATCTATTGAAATCCAAATAAGGCATATCTTATATTTTTGGAAATCTGATAAATTTCTCAATAAACCCTTTCCATTTCATCAAATTTGGATTTAAAAAAGTCATTAGCCACTTTTTGTCATATCACCACTTTTTGGACCTCCATGATCCTACACTCACCCAGGTTTGACATGTCACGAAACTATTTTTTAGTTCCATTACATGTTGAGGGACACAAGAAAAATCATGATGCAGTGGTGGGATTTTTTCATGCCACTACATATGTAGATATGAAACAAAGGTTTCATAATAGGGTCCAAGAAAAACCGTGACCCCACATGGGTAGAACATGTTTAGATGGTTTGTTCAACATTTTTCAATGATATTTCAAAATGAGTACCATTTATTGATGAATGATCAGACATAAATGCTAAATGAAAAAATGTAAATAAAATAAAACCTAGAATAGGGCACGGGCAACTAACAAGCCCATTTTCAAAATGAAGAAATGAAGAGACACATGAAAAACAAATAACTCACACTTGAAAAATGGATATGATTCAAAAGAAAACATTGTAAAAAACTAAAAATTCACCATATAAATGAGAAAGAATCTTAATTACCAAAAAAAAAGAAAGTAAATAACAAGAATGTACTTGCTCAGAGAAATAGAAACCCTAGACTTGACCTTGGTCTAAATCGGCCATCAAATCCTCACAACTCTGCACTTAAATGTGAAAAACGTTCCAACAAAAATCATGAAAGGTGGAGAGCAATGAATGAAGCTATATTATAACAATTGAGATTACAATGACTTAAAAAGACATTAAAAATTGATTAATGAAGTTGCATTAATTACACACAAGTTAAGAGAAAGTGAAAAGACATTTGAAATTAAATATGTACCTACACTAAAAAATAATGTTGGTACACTTTTTAAAAAGTACAATGTGTAGTGGCACTAAAAAAAATTCCATTACATAGAAAACTTTCCATCATCCCATGTAGGAGCACTGAAAAATAGTGCCCCTGCATAGGCAAAAAAAAATTCTAACTCTGGAAAAATTGAAAATCAACAAAATACTCATTTTGTAGATTTTCAAGAAACAACAAGAGGTGAGCACTCAAGGGGATGATTCGAGGCTTAGGAACATGCACAAAGGAAAGTGAAAATATGCTTCTTTTTGCATGCTTAGAGTGAATGGGACTACAAAACAAACAAGTTTTGTAGGGGTTATCTCGTGAATCAAGCACAACTGGATTTGAGGATAATAGCTAGCTCTAGCTAGGGAGCTTCCTTTGGCCATTATTTGAAATGATCAAAGGGAGAAGAAATATAAACTCTAAGTTCCTTCCTCCATGCATTGGGAATAGATTCAAGTGATAAAAAAAGACACAAAAATAAAAAGACATGAAAACTATATAATTATTTACATGCAATTAGGGTGAAAAATGAGTAGTGTTCATCAAAGTGAAATGAATCAAGATAACGAACCACTAGAGTTTTCCACAAAAATCACTATAATTAATGCGTTTATGTGGGCCAAAGGATGTAAATAACAATTAGAAATTGACCCTAACTATTACAACAACTATGAGGCGAGTTTTTAGAGCTTAAAAAGGTGTGTACCTTGCTCCAACAAGCCTATTTTTAGGGTAGAAAGGACTCATTCACCTTTAGTGATGAATGGTTCCCTATTAGGGTTTCTGAAATTGAGATTTGGGTTATTTTCCTTAATTTCTATACTCTCATATTCTCGGTTGTTAGCTCCCAAAAACCTATACTTAATTTTGTAGCTTCAAATCTTTGTTCTTGCACTATAAATATCAACTTACAACTTGACAACTTTGATAATTTTGATCCAAAAAATTTCTCCACTTGAGATTCAACCTGTAAATCTACAATATACACACTCAAGGGAAGAAAAAATTGTTGATTGTTAGTGAATAGGGGTTTTCCTAAGTCAAACTCCATTTAGGTAATTAAACCAAATGATGAGATAATGAAATTGAAACATGAAACATGAAATTATGAAATTTTGATACCTTGGATGATGTCTTGGAATGTAAGTCTACAATATAACATGTAGTGGCCATGAAGAATGTAGATCTTGATCTTGAATAGATGTGAGCAATGCTTGTAAGGTGGATCTTCAATGCTACATTGACAATATTAGCTCAACAACATGTATGAATGCATTAAACCCTTGACATGAAATAATATTGAATTGCTACAATAAAACTTCACAAATATGCCTTGAAATGTCTTTGGAATGCTCTTGTGATGCTCTAATTCTTGAAAACTTGAATTCTTAGGCCTCTTGTAAACTTGCTAAGTGAAATAATGTAAATTAACCCCATATTTATACTAAATTTAGAGATTAACCCTAAAATTCAAATAATTTGAGTTGACACTAGATCTAGAAACAAACAATATTAAATTCTCAGAAGAATGAAATTCAAAAATGGGGTCATCATTAAGGGAGGACCCACTCACCACCTAGGGAAAATGGGTCCTGGCACTGTTTTCAAGGACCTTGCCTTTGAGAAATGAAAGAACATTAAAAACCCATGTGAAATATGCTAATAAAGGGGTGTCCTATAGAGGGAGTACCCATTCACCACTTAGGGCCAATGGGTCCTAGCACCAATTTCTAGGATCTTGAATTTTCCCAATTAAATGTTATGTATTTTGAATTGTGGGTTTTGGAATGAATCCTCATTAGGTGTCACATATAAGGCTTAAATTTGAATTAAAGGGGCTAATTAACTCCAATTAACAACACTTAATTAAGAGGACCCTAGATAAGTGTGAACGTGTGTTGCAACACTTTATAACACTTAAATAAGGTATAAATTAAGTGCATTTTATTAAATGGGCATAAGACCAATGTGAATGTGTTACAACGCATTACAACATTAAACATAGGTAAAATTAGGTTAACTCAATGATAGTTATTCCCAAATTAAGTAAGGAGAAGGGATAATTTTTTTGTTACTACAACATGAAACATTTTTTGCCTTATTGAGTAAAGTGTTCTAGATGCTGCCCATTGTGTAGAAGTGTGAATGCCATGCCATCCTCATATGTAATAAGAAAGTTGTTTTCATTGTGCAGTTGATTTATCTTGAATGGACCCATCCACAGTGAATCAAACTTTTTGTGCATGTGTTTCAGTTCTCTTCTCTTGTCCCACAAGAGAACTAGATCTCCAACTTGGAAATCTCGAGACTTTGCCTTCTTTTAAAAAATATTCTTCACTTGTTCTTGATGTTCCATGATACTCTTCACCACTTGAACACATTTCTCCTACAATTCAGAGAGATAAATTATGCACTTATCAACTAAGTTGTCAAAATTCTCATCCTCAATGGCCTTTTCCAATTACTTGAGGGTGGGAAATTCCAATGTGATGGTAAATTTTGAATTTGACCCATAAAGGGGTTGAAACAGGGACATACCTATCGCCCACTTTGGGTTAATTATGTCAACCCACAAGGCATCATACAAATATTTGTGCCATAACCACTGATTCTCATTAACAACCTTACAAATGATGGTTACTAGATTCTTGTTGCTCAATTAAGCTTGACCATTACCTTGCAAATAATAGTCAGATGAATGTGATAGTGCAATTTCATGCAAAAAAAAAAAAAAACTATGATATTACTTGATGAGAATGCAGAAGCATTGTCTACAACAATCTTGTTTAGAACGTCGAACCTAGATATGATGTTCTCTTTCAAGAAATTACATAATACTGAGCTAAAGTAGCATTATTTATCAATATCACCTCCACCCATTTGGTGAAGTAGTCAGTAGTAGTAGGACGCAGATGTGTCCTGCACTTGAGGGTGGTTCACTATGCCAATGAAATCAATGTCCCATTGCTAGAAGGGCTCTTCAATGATGACTGGTTTCAAAGGTAGAGCTGCCAAATTTTGTTTACCTACAAACTATTGATGTATAGTTCACATTTACACATCCAAGAGTACACATCTTGAAAAATATTAGGCCAATAATATTTAGCTCACAAAATATTGTGAGTTGTAACTAGTGTGGAGAAGTGTCCTCCACATGCTAAGACATGAAAAGATTTTGAACTTACTTTGTTGCACCTTATCAACACAACACAAGAAAGTACCAACCAAGCTACACTTATACAATCCATTGTCCCATAAGACATAATTTGTAAATTTGAGCTTGATTGTTTTTTTCTCCTTAGGTGTCCAATGATTTGTACATTCTTCATATGTGAGGAAATGAGAAATATTTGAGTAACATTCATTAATAGTACTAACAAACAAAACCATTGGAAAATCACTAGAACTCACCTTCTCATCTGAAACTTCTTCATCAGGATTATTATCAGTAATAAGCTGACACAAACCTCACCCACGCACCAGTTTGGTAACCTTGATTCCCATATCATATTCTTGTATCTTGGCAATCCAATTACCCCTTTTCGTACCAAATTCATTTCGCATCAAGATGGACTTGAAAGTTGAATCTAGAACCAACAAATTGGCATGACTATTAAGGATGTAAAACTTGAAATGCTTCACCACCTTAACCACAATAAAAGTGAAAGGAAAGTAGAGTGTGGAATATTCCTTCCCAATGCTAATCTTCAAGAGAGAGAGAAACAAATAAAGAATTTAAAACTTTGTAAATTATAGTTCATTTAAGATGCACATATTTAAAAATACTAATAGATAATAAAACGTCCACATAGGAATTTATGTGGTAAAACCATTTTGGGAAAAAACCTACACACCAAAGCAAAGATATCTTTTACTGCAGTAAGACATAAATTACATACAAGTATAGAGTTATGCTCTTTCAGGCTATTTTCTAGAATGAAACTGGTAGCATTACATTACATTCACTTTGATATTCTTCGACCCACTTCCAATCTAATGCATTATAGCTTTTGATACATACTTCACAAATGTTTCAGGAAAACTGATATTCCAACTTCCATAATAGATGAAAGGTCACAAACAACTTAACCATCTTTACCTATTGTTCCTAGTCTTAACCACAATACTACAAAGCCTTTCTTGACTAGTCACAGGACTGCAGTTTGTTTCTACCATTCTATCCAACCACAACACTGTAATTACTTAGACTAACCTTCATGGGATAGTAGGTTATTAACTTTTCTTGCACTACTATAAACTAACTCTTAGAATATTTTGTGGTGGCAGGAGAATCCCCACCTTATCGCTAGCCATTTCATGGACCACTGCAGGGTGGCGGTATGGCCCTACACACCTGTATAGGCTGACAAAGCCTACTATAGGATGGCAGGTAACACTGCAAGCTTGCAACCCTCTTAGTTGCACCTTGTGGTATTGTGGTAAAGACCAAAGGATGAAATACTTTCTAGGTTGGGACTCAGGGTTTCTCAATACCCAATACCACAAACTTCACAAGTCAAGCATACAACAAACTCTAAAGTTTGATTGCCAAAAGTATTCAATTTTTCTAATTTATTTTCAACTACATCTGATAAGTGATAAGCCTGAAGACCAATGCCTAATTACCTATAGAACTTCTAAGGCTTTTACCATGGCATTTGGTAAGCGATAAGCCCGAAGCACAAACTATGAAACTATAAAACTTCTAAGTGTTTTCCTAATTTCAAAGACCCTTAACCAGTAATTTTGAGACACCTTTTCTTCAACATTCTCCCACTTCACAAAGAACTTATTGGCTCTCAATCAATGCTTGAAGTCATTGTATCACCCTAGGCCTCAAGGCCCATCGAATTTGCACACTATCTGAACTTCTTTGTGCTCACTAGATTTGTCATTGCATCAACAATATTCATTCAAGTTTCAACCTTCTCGAAGTTAATCTTTCCATCTTCTAACCTATCATGAACAACAAGGTACTGAAAATCAATGTGTTTTGTTCTAGCATGGAATGTTGGATTTTTCTCCAAACATATGGCACTCTAGCTATCACAACAGATCGTAATTTTCCCTACATCAAAACCAACATCCGAATACACTCTTTTAAGCCAAATAAATTCCTTGCATGAATGAATTACTACCGTTTACTCAACCTTAGTAGTGGATAAAGTGACTATAGTTTGTCGCTTTCTCATCTAGCTAATTGCACAACCAAACAACATGAATACATATCCACTAGTGAATCTTCTGCTATCAATATCCCCTACCCAATCAAAATCCACATATCCATGAATGCTAACTGAACTTTGATATCTAGTAGAGTAACCATGATAACATAAGGAATACTCAGAAGTACCCTTAAATTACCTCAAAACTTTCTTCACAACATCCTAATGTGGCCTTCCTAGATTAGCCATAAACTGACTAAGTGCTCCCACTGCTTGGAAAATTTATGGCCTAGTACAAACTATTGGATACATTAAACTACCAACTACACTTGCATAAGACACCTTGGTCATGTCCTCCATCTTAGTAGGAGATTTTGGACAATATTCAATAGAAATTTTAATTCCCTACAACACTAGAACAACTAACTGCTTGTAGTCCACTATATTAAACATCTCGAGGATATAATTTATATACTTTCTCTGGTTGAGCTAAAGTTTCCTATTTCCCTTATCCATTTTTATTTCCATTCCCAAAATATACCTAGTTGAACCTAGATTTTTCATCTCAAATTATGTTGACAACTGAAATTTTAATTCAAATATCATACCCTTACTATTCCCAATGAATAACATATCATCCACATACAAGGAAATAATAAGATGACCATTTTTAGATTTAATGTAAACACAATTATCAAACTTTGATCTCACAAACCCCAAAGACAACACATAGGTATCAAAATTTTGGTGCCACATTCTAGGTGACTGCTTCAAACCATACATAGATTTCTTTAATTTGCAAATCAGGTTTTCCTTGTCTTTTTCAATGAAGTGCTCTAGATAGGACATGTAAATCTCTTACTTCAAATCACCATGAAGAAACATTGTATTCACATCCACCTATTTTATTTCTAAGTCATATGCAGCTGCAAGTAACAATAAAAATCTGATAGACATCAGCTTAGGTACAAGATAAAATAGTTCTCCATAATCAATCCCCTCCACCTAGGAATATCCTTTTGTGACCAACCTTTCTTTATGATTCTCAACTCTACCATCTAGAGCAATATTTTTCTTCAATACCCATTTACATCCAATAGGGTTTTGTCCTTTAGGAAGAGCTACTAGATCCCACATTTCATTCTTCTTCAATGAAGCTATTTCTTCATTCATGGCTTCCAACCAAGAATCTGAATCATAACATACCCATAGCCTCTCTAATAGTCCTAGCCTCATCAGTGTTAACTATAATAAAAGCATAGGCACAACTGGAATCCAACATAGAATAACCAAACCTTTTAGGTTGCCACTTAGAGCATGTAGACCTCCTCAGAAGTTGAGACTGAGGTTCTTCATCTTGTTCAAAACTTTTAGAGCTACTTGAACTCTCCTCATTAATAGGTCCACTAGGAGTACGTAGTTCATCCTTATCTGGAGTAAGAGGAAATTCAACTACCTCCTTCTTTTCTGCTTCTTTCACCTCTGGCTATACATTAACTGTAGAAGGTTTCAACTCATGAAAGATCACACTTCTCTATAACTAGGTACCAAAGCTTGTATCTTTTCATGTTGATTCCATAATTGATGAAGATACACTTCATTTCCTTGTTATCCAATTTAGATCTTTTTTCACTAGGCATATATACATATGTCTCACATCCAAAGACTAATGTTTCTCAACAAGGGATTCTTACTATACCACACTTCCATAGATGTCTTGTCCACGAGTGCCAAAGTGGGAGATATATTAATCAAGTAACATGTTATAGCTACAACCTCAACCCAAAAAAATTGTTCTAGACCAACACTACTCAACATACTTGTCGCTCTTTCCATCAATGTTCTATTCATCCTTTCTACAACTCCATTTTTTTTGTGGAGTGTAAGGAGTTGTTTTATGCTTTATAATTTTGTGGTCCCTCTAAAACTTATCAAAATACACTGAACAAAAGTCACCACCATTATCTCTCCTCAAAAACTTAATCTTTCTACTAGTGTAATTTTCAACCAAGGTTTTAAATTCCTTAAATTGACTAAAAAATTTAGTTTTACTTCTAATAAAATATATAAATTTCCTTCTCAAATAATCATCTATGAATGAAAAAAATACACAGATTTCTATAATGAAGGAATATTAATTGGACCAAACACATCAACATGAATATAATCTAGAATACTAGAAGATTTATGAGGACTAGAATAAAATGAAACACGATGTTACTTTCCATATATCCAATATTCACAAAAAATGAACTCAATATTACAATCATCAAGCCCTTCAACCAAACTTTTATTTTTCAAGGATTTTAAGCATTTTTCACCAATTTTGTCGAGCCTCTAATGCCACAACATTGTCTTCTCAACTAGGAGCTTCATCTTCAAAGAGTTTGCACCCTTAGGAACAACACCTCATTTCTCTACATGACCAAATTTACTTGACTTTGCAGAAGCACTATTACACTATACTGCACATGCATCTAGCTTATATAGAGTATTAATTTGTGCAACCTTAGCCAACACCATAGAGACTCTAGTCATTATACAAACACCATTTGAGAAAGAGACTTGCACACTAACATCATTAAGATAACTTACAAAAAGTAAGTTTCAAGCCAAGCCTTGTATATGCATCACATCATCGATACCCTTCACTCTTCCATTAGGAAACTAATTTCTGACTCTTCCACGACCAATAATATCTAGGTGAGAATCATCACCTAGATACACCTTTCCACCAGCATACTCTTTGTATTTTGAAACCAACCCCTATGAGAGGTCATGTGAAAATATGCACCTAATTTAATTAATCACACATATTTAGATGCATGAGTTTCCAAGGTTGCTATGAATGCATCTGCATCATCCTAACACGATTCATAATTAGAAGAATTATTATTATTTTTTTTTCTTCTTCTCTTCTTTGCAATCTTTTCGGATATATGTCTAGATTGCCCACAATTCCAACATTTCACCTTGGAATTCTTAGTAGGAAACTTTGATCTCCCCTCTAACCTGGATTTAGACTTCTTCTCCTTTGATCTGCCTCAAACAACAAGGGCCTCCTTGGCCATCTCAGAAACCTTCCTTTGCATTTCTTCTGACCACAAAAAAGAAACCACATCTTCCATCTTGAAAGTGTTTTTTATACTCCCAATAGCCATTACCAAGTTATCCCATGTGTCAGGGAAAAAAAAATAGGAGCATGCAATGATCCTCATCATATATCTTCACACTAATAGATCCCAACTAAGCAATGATCATGTTAAAAAAATTCAAATTATCTGTAATAGACTCTTCTTCTTCCACCTTTAGAGAATACAACTTCTTCCTCAAAAATAACTTATTTACCAGAGATTTCCCTTGATAAATGTCACCAAGCTTCTTCAAATTTTTTTTGACTATCTTCTCTTCATGGAAATTCAAGAGAACTGAATCGGCCAAGCATAGTTTGATTAGACCCTTGGCTTTCCAATCCATTGCATCCTAGTCATCTTGAGAGGTTGTTGATGGCTTTTTAGAGGAAACTACAACCCCTAACTCTAGATCCATAAGAAAATATTTCATTTTGAGTTTCCACAACTCAAAATTAATACCATTGAACTTCTCAATCTCTATTCTTCTAGATGTGCTCACCATATTAAATCTACAATAAGTTTAAACTAGATTTCTCCACAAAACTCCCATTGAAAAAGATCAGCACAAAAAACCCATCTTACCTACAAGGACAACAAAGTTGGTCAAGATTTGATACCAATTGAAAGGAAAGTAGAGTGAAAAATACACCTTCCTAATGCTAATCTTCAAGAGAGAGAAGAAAATAAAGTATTTAAAAATTTAAAAATTACAGTTCATTTAAGATATACATATTAAAAAAACACAAATAGACAATAACACATCAACACATGAATTTATGTGGAAAAACCCTTTCGAGAAAAATCCCATAAACCAAAGAAAAGATCTCTTGTATTACAATAAATGTAAATTACATACAAGTACAAAGGTATGCTCTATTAGGTGCTTTTCTAGAATGAAACTGCCAGCATTACATTAGATTCACTTTTATCTTCTTTGACTCACTATCAATCCAATGCATTATAGCATTCGATACATACTTCATAAATGTTTTAGGAAAATCGATGTCCAACTTCTATAACAAATGAATGGTCACAAACAACTTAATTTTCTTTACTTGTTGTTCCCATTCCTCACCACAATACTGCAAAGCCTTTGTTGACTAGCTATGAGACTGCAATTTTATTCTACCATTTCCTCTAACCTCAACAACACCACAACCACTTAGACTAACCTTCATGAGATAGCAGGTTACTAACTTTTTCTCACACTACCACAGGCTAACTCTTAGACTGTCATGGGGTGGCAAGAGAACCCTTGCCTTACTGACAACCATTTCATGGACTATTGCGGAGTGCTGGTATGGCCTTGTACACCCACAGAGGCTAAAAAAGACTACTACATGATGGTGGTAACATCACCATCCCACACCCCTCTTAGTTGCACCTTGCAATACTATAGTGAAAACCAAAGAACAAAGTCCTTTTGTGAGTCGAGACTAAGGGTTTCTCAATACTCGATACCATAGACTTCACAATTCAAGCATAGGATAGAACTCTAAAGTCTGATTGTCGAAAGTCTTCAAATTTTCTAAGTCATTTTCAACTGCAATTGGTAAGTGATAAGCCTAAAGTCTGATGCTCGATTACTTGTAGATAAACTTCTAAGACTGTTACCATGGAATTTGGTAAGCGACAAGTTTGAAGCCCAAACTCTAA
Organism: Sequoia sempervirens; assembly: GCA_007258455.2. Lineage (NCBI taxonomy): Eukaryota > Viridiplantae > Streptophyta > Pinopsida > Cupressales > Cupressaceae > Sequoia > Sequoia sempervirens. The sequence goes on along the minus strand of VDFB02373365.1, from coordinate 280,522,942 downwards.
AACTACAAAACTTCTAAGTGTTTTCTTGATTTGAGAGAGCCTTAACTAGTAACTTTGAGACGCCTTTTTCTCAACAGAAAGCATGTTTCTCCATCTGGGAGTACTTTAGTTCATGAGTCTTCAAAGGATAACTCATGAATGTAATTGCGGATTCAAATCCCTCACTATTCTCCTACACCAAGATTGTTGAGAGTGTATGCTCAGAAGCATAATTGTACATAATAAATTCCTTCGTGTATTTTGGACAAACTAACACTGGTGCATGTGTAATAGCCTCTTTAATATCATCGAATGTAACTTTTCCTTATGTAGTCCAATGAAATGTGGAAGTTCGTTTCCTCATATTAATAATATGATGAGTCTTTTCTATGAAATTTGGTATAAATCTCTATAGAAAGTTCACCTTCCTAAAGAAAGAATAAACTACTTTCTTACTTGTGTAAGAGCTGAAGATATAAGCTTGACACCCAAGAAAACCTACAAAAAAAATGATAAACCTTCAACAAGAGGATATGAAAGAATGAGCTTGCTTGATATTAAGACCTCTCAAATGATGAGGTATGAAAAATAAAGGTATATTACAAATGATACAATAACCCTCCTTATATAGGAAAGGATGAGATGTAGTAAGCTATATGATGTTCCCATGTGTCATGATCAAACAACATGAGACAACATGTGAACCCTACCTAGGAAATTATATGATGCAGCCAAGGTGGGAGGATCCAATTAAGGACTATCCAACCTTGCATCCTAGACTACCAACTCCGTGATCACACAAATACACAACAAAAATTAATAGCTAATCCACAAAAAGATCAAAGAAATTCATGAAGACTGAACAAAATATTTATCCTAGGAAAACTCTAATAGGGAAAAACCTCACCTTCAAAGATCATCCACACTATATTATAATCTAAAAAAACATTACATATGCCTCACAAGCTTATAGTTCTAGGCTACAAACCAAGGATTACAAATAATTCATATAACAACAATTTTCATCAACTTATTTTCCTACTCCACACACTCTACTTTAAAATCCTTCCATATTAGAAGACTTCATCACCATGCTTCATACTTCACACTATTGAGCACTTTGTTGATCTCATCCTTTGATGCCTGGTAACAATCCTCTCACTTCTATTTATATCATTTTCTGATCATCTAACGCTTAACATGTCGGCTAAAATATAGTGGCTAATAAAATAATGTGCCAACTCAGATAGGTCAGCCCCAATCAATAAAAAATTACCATGTGGATCAACCCAGGTTAGTCACAACAAAGCTATGACCCAAATCAACATCCTCAATCATGCAAACACCTTCTAGATTATTCCTCAAAGATCCACAACATGTCACAATTCCTTTTCGGCCAAGAACAAGGTAAACATGAGCTCACAAGAGAAAATGGCCAATCTGGGGCACATAGATCAATGCATACCAACAACACATGATCTAGAAACATCCATGATCATCACGAATCACCACAACAATGTCCACAACAACTCCATATACTCGAATCCCATCATCTTCCCTCAAGAACACTAACCAGAACAACTAAATGACTGTCAGCACACAAATCTCCACAACTCAATTGATCCTTTATGTGGACCTATGAAACTTCCAGTGGATAAACTAGAAAGACTCTATGACAAACCATTTAATCCACAAATTCTTATCATCAACATACATATCTAGCCAACATATGGAACTTCACTATTGTCAACCTGCAACTTCACTACCAACTGCCTCAATTTTTTGAAGACTTCTGGATGCCCCTGCATCAAACTCTTGAGGTTAATTGAAAATTAAGCCTCTTTAATTTGGTCTACATTGCATAAAATCCAACATCATCCCCTTAAATGCATTCAGAAATCGGTCTATAGGTACTTGCAACTGCCTCAAGGTTGGTGATTTGTTCAAGTCCACCTTGCAAACTGCCTCAAACTCTCCAAGGTTCAACGTTCTACTTACGTGCCTTGCACTGCTTCACCGGTCAGCGGTCTGAGCAAGCCATCCCGCAAGTTGCCTCAGGATCAATTCCTCCATTCACACCTACTTCATTTTCATTCACAAACTATCTCCTTAAGATCAATGCTTCACCTTCTTTCGGTTCCACAAGGAAATTTGATTCCTCCAAAGGTTCCCCTTCATCAGGGTAAATTCATTCAGGTACTTCTTCATCTACACAAACTATCTCTGCATCTTTTGCTGCTGCTCCTTCATTAGCTTTTCTGACATCAAGTTCTTGATTACATTTAACACTTGATTATTTCTTCCTCCAAAATCCTCTATGCTATGCATAAGTTCCACATCTTGATTCCTTTTTTCCTCCAACATATGAGTTCTTCCATCTGTATGATCTTATAAGCATACAAGTAACATTCTTCCACTTTGCTCCATCAATCCATCCATAATCCATCTGCTCATAACCTTTCATAGGCTTTCTCCTTCTCATCTTGTCCCAACACATCTTTTCTGAATGATTCCTCAACCCACATAACTTACAAGGATATAGATCCCAACATACTTTTGTCTCATGCCCATTCCTTTTACAATGTGAATAGTACATACCTTCTCTTCTCTAATTCAAACTTGCAATAATATCCTTACCTCGGCCATATCCAAGGCCTTCACTCTTTGATCTCATCATTCATTCAATAGGTTATGTAATTCATTTTTACTACTTTCCCAATCCTTTTCCTTCATATCCCATTCTTTGCATGATTCTGAAACCAATACCATCACCAACAACTATAGGCTTCATTACCTTGTCTTCTTCAACATCACCTAAAGAAAATTTTGCAACATCACATAAATCATTAGTATCACAAGAAACATCACACACTTCAAGTTTAGATCTCAGATTCTCATTCTCTTTTCGGCATGCAATAAGTGACTACTTGAACTAATCAACATGTTCCTTCAAAATAGATATTTCCTTCCTCTATAAATTGTTCTCTTTATTCAGTCCTTTCAAACTTTCCTCCAAAAAAATCTTGAATTCTTCGACAAATTTCTTTTTAAGGTCTTCAAACATATCTAGTTTTGCTTCTAGTTCTTCATTTCTCTCCCTCAATTCTGCATTACACTTCTTGATTTCGCATAACTCCTCCTCCAAAGTATCCCTTTTACATACTAGGGTTTCATTTTCCTTCTTCATCCTCTTTCAACTCTTCTCCATTGTAACAAATTAGATAAACAACCAACAAATAGACTCACAACTAGCTTTAATACCATTTGATGTAGCCAAGGTGGGAGGATCCAATTAAGGACTATCCAACCTTGTAGCCTAGACTACCAACTCCGTGATCACACAAATACACAACAGAAATTAACAGCTAATCCATAGAAAGATCAAAGACATTCATGAACACTAGACACAAGATTCATCCTAGGAAAACAATAATAGGGAAAAACCTAGCCTTCAAAGATCATCCACATTATATTATAATCTCAAAACACATTACATATGCCTCACAGGGTTACAGTTCTAGGTCGTAGCCCAGGGATTACAAATAATTCATATAACAAAAAATTTCATCAACTTCTTTTCCTACTCCACACACTCTGCTCTGAGATCCTTCCAGATCAGAAGACTTCATCACTGTGCTTCATACTTTACACCATCAAGCACTTTTTTGATCTCCTCCTCTGATGCCTTGTAACAATTCTCTTGCTTCTATTTATACCATCTATCAATCATCTAACCCTTAACATGTCGGCCAAAATACAACGGCTAATAAAATAACATGCCAACTTGGATAGGTCAGCCCAAACAATATCAATTCACCATGTGGATCAACCTAGGTCAGAAACAACAAATACAAGACCCAAATCAACATCCTCGATCATGCAAACACCTTCTAGATTATTCCTAGAAGATCAACAACATGCCACAACACCCTGTCAGCCAAGAACATTGTAAACAAGACCTCACAAGAAAAAATCACCAAACGTAGGCACACAGATCAATGTGGACCAACAACACACAATTTGGAAACATCCATGATCATCACGAATCACCACAACAATGTCCACAACAACTCCATGTACTCGAATCACATCATCTTCCCTCAAGAACACCAACTGAAACAATTGAATGATTGCCAGCACATAGATCTCCACAATTCGATCAATCCTTCATGTGGACCTCTGAAACTTCTGGTGGATAAACTAGACACATTCTATGACAAACCATTTAATCCACAACTTCTAATCGTCAAAATACAGATCTAGCCAACATACAAAACTTCACTACTATCAACCTACAAATTCATTGCCAACTGCCTCAATTTTCTAAAGACTTCAAGATGCCCCTGCATCATGATAAAAGATTGAGATAAGTTCTAGATGATATCTAGAAGGAATCTTATATCCTACAAACATGGAAAGGGGGATGACCCCATTATTAATTATTTATCTAATGATGCAACCTAGTGATTAATTAATTAAATAAAAGACCTAAGCTAACTTATGTTAGTGTAATAAATAATTAATTACACTAACACCCCCCATAAGTGCAACTTAGGGAGGAAAAGAAAAATGCAATGATTATGAAAAGAGTGATGATTGATGATGGTTTGCAGCTACATGATAGCCATTTTAGGTACCCATTTACATATGATAATGAAATGAAACTAATCTCCCAATAAATGGAGAAAAGGGGAAAATCCCGTGGGAAGAAAATACCTCTCCAAAAAGGAGATAAAATGCAGAGAAGTGAGAAAGGATGGGAAGGATGAAGGACTCCATAATACCCCCCAAGGACACCATTTGTCACATGGATACAATAAAATAAATGGCCCCCCATAGGATGGAAATAAAGAGACTATATAGCACCCCTATAATGTATGATCACCTGAAAAAAAAGGTAAGTTCCTGTAGACAAAACAAGATCCAATATTGACAAACAACTTGTCTCCCTTTTGGAAGAAACAAAACCAAGTGCAAGTGTAGAGATGCTTCCCATTCTGAATAGGAATTGAAGGAAGGAAGAATGAATATGGATGTCAATGATGTCTCTGAAAGCTTCTCATGCATCTCCTTTCCTAATGAAGATGAAGATTCCACAATCAAATCAGGTACATTCCCAATTAATGAAGAAGGTTACAAACTAGGATGATGTGGAAACTGATGTTGAACAATATTCAAATACCATGATGGTTTGATAGTAGGAGTGTAATGACTATCATCAAATAGAAGAGATATCTCCTCAAATATGTCCTTCAAATCTAAAATGTGAGATTCTGCAAACAAGGATGCAATGTCTGGTAGATAGGAATCCCAATCAAGAAGACAATGAGATACTGATTGAAATGAATCACTGGATATGATCAATGTCTCATCACCATGAGAATGTTCCTATTGAATAGGAATGATAGGAGCCTCAATCAATGACTCTACACATGGAATCACTAAATTTGAAGGTACATCAATTGTCTCTAATGGAGACATAGGAGCATTAGAAGAACCCTCATCATCCTCATGTGAATATTCAAAGTAGTCCAAATATTCAAACTCCCACATATCATCTGCATCATAGGGTATCCTATCTAAAAGATGAAGAGGCACAAGAAAATCTGAAACACAATCATCTAGGAATGGCTAAGTATCATGATCTCCATGTATCTCCCAAATTTTAGTCCAAAGAGTGTGTGGGAAATCACAATCAATACTTTTCAAAGTGGAAACATCAATATGCATGGCAATGACTCCTAAGAAATGATCCCTTTTTTAATTCCAAGCAAACTTCCTACTATCAGTACCAAGAGGGGAAACAAGATTATATAAATGGGGTAACAAATGAAGCCATAAAAGATGTGTGATGATACCATTTATCCATTGTATATAGTTTCCCCATTTTAACATGATCAAAGCAGGATGAAATGAAAACCCCATAATGAACTATGATATATCTCCAAGATTGCAAAGACAATATCCTTCAATATGAATTAGAAACTCCCAAATATGATAGATACTTTAAATGAAGTCTTTCCAAACTGATAGAACCTCTATAGGACTCAAGATGTCCAAGTAATCAGTTAAAATACCAAATATGAAAAATACTAAATAAATAACACCTAGTGTCGAATCTAGAAAATATGCATGGACACAATGATAGAGATCTTGAATAGCTTCCAAGTAGAACTTGAATCACCAAAATTAGAGAAACTGGTTGAAATTTATGAGCTCAAAGGTTGAAATGGGATATCTAACTTCAAATGGATATTATTTGTACCTACAAAAAAATTTGGCCAAATGGCCTACACCATTGTGAAGTACGCATAACTAGCTTTCTGATGATATCTTGTTTGTAAATTTTTGACACTGTGGCAGAAAGTTATGGTAAAAAGAAAAAACTATTGTATTATGGAAATTCAGGTATAGTGATGGCTAACTGGGCACAATTTTCAAAGGCTAAATGGGTGCAAAAATTTAGCCCCCTACAACAAGCTCCAGGTTCCCAATGCGATCGTGGCTATAGAATTTCCAAAAAAGAAAGCACTGCCTAGAGGGTAGCGGTGGAGCAGACCCCTGGTGGAAAGAGGGTGGTGTCGCTCATTGGAGCCACTGACAACAATGGAGCCCCCTGGGCTATGATGGAATTGAGGGTGCGAGTCTTCGGAGCTTGGCGGGAAGGTAGAGGAAGTGTCAGAGCGTGTCTTAGAAAAATGGCCTTTTGTCATTTTCATGGTCTTTTAGGCATTTCTTCATGATGCTTGGTCCATTTTTCTTTGATTTAATGCTATAACATGACTTAAACACTCACATTAGGTCTTAAAAATTAAAATTATGACATCTTGTGAAGGTGTTGTGAAGTGTCGTAAAACATTCTACACTTTTCTACACTTTATTCATTACAATTCACCTAAAAATCAACTTTTCATCATTATCAAGTCCTATTTTGAAGTGTTGTAAAGTCTTGTAACAAGATTTCATGCTTTTCTAGGCTTGATTTCACTATTTACACCTTTCTTATGCTTTATTTAACCCCTTTATGCCCTTATAAGGCTTAATTAAGAGTATTATTGAATGTAAACCTGGCAAAAAACATTAAATGAAAACTAATTCCCATCACCCACTTTCAAATCCAAGGTGGGACCCATTTGCCATGGGTGGAAAATGAGTCCCTCTTGGCTCAAAATTCAAAATATTTCAATTTTTCTTTTAGGTTTTTATTCAAAATTACTTGATGTCATCCTGTGATGAGGTATTAATGGCTTACTAAAGCACAAGAGTGTATAAATAAGTGTTTTTCTTCTCATTTTACATCTCCCATTCACCCATTCACTCACTAATTCATCCAAGTATTCAATCATCCACTCAAGCACTTTGCATCATCAAATCAAGCATTCTAGACATTCAACCACTTTGAAGCAACATATCTTTAGATTTATTCAATAAGGGTTTGGTCAGAATTTACATTTGCATGTTATGTATTCATCATTCTCTTTCCATTTCATTTCTATTTCTATTTCAAGGGTTTGATTACCAAACTAGGCTTTGACCAAGGAAAACCCCTATATCCTAACCCTCAACACTTTTCCCCCTTTGCATGTGTTTGTGTATGAAAATTTATCAATTGGAAAGGTGAGAAAAGGTGTCTACATCCCATCAAAGTAATTCAAGGTGTCTCAAACCCTATTTCAAGTGTGGAGAGAGTCTATAGGTCAAGTTTTGTAGATTCAGATATGGGGAATCTTTAGAAATAGAATTGCAGATTATAATCCATAGAACCCTATTCAGAATTCTTAGTTTTCCTGAAGATGACTCATTCACCATTGATGACAAATCAGTCCCATCTCTAGGCTTGAACAATGGTTTTTGTAGATTTGGATACCCAATTCCTTGAAACTAGTTGTGTCATAGAAAAATGGCCCCTTGTCATTTTCATGGCCTTTTAGGTCTTGTTTCATGGTGTTGAGACTATGTTGCTTTGATTTTATTGTCATATCATGGCTTGAACATGCTTATTTAGGTACTAAAACTTAAATAACGACATCTTGTGAAGGTGTTGTGAAGTGTTGTAAGACATTTCCACATTCTTCTAGACTTTATTTAATACAATTTACCTAAAAAACACCTTTTTACACATCAACAAGCCCTATTATGAAGTCTTGTAAAGTCTTGTAATAAGCTTTCATGCTTTTCTAAGCACAATCTCCTTATTTACACCTTTCTCATGATTTATTTTTTCTTTTTATGCCCTCATATGCTTAATTAAGTGTATTTTTGTATATTATCCCAACAAACAACATTAAACACAACATTATTTTCAACACATCGTTTTAGGTCCTAGGTGAAACCCATTTGGCATGGGTGGAAAATGAGTCCCCCTTGGCCCCAAATTCAAAACATTTCAAATTTCCTTTTGGGATTTTATTAAAAATTACTTGATGTCAGCTTGTGATGAGGTATGAATGGATAGTAAGGCACAATATTCGTATAAATAACTATTTTTCACCACATTTTACATCTCCTATACTCCCCAATTCACCACATTCACTTATTAACATATGAATTCAAGCATGTAAGCATTCTACATCATCAATTAAAGCAACTATTGAAGAACTTTGGAGTAGCCATTGACATTACTTTAGACTTACAAGATCAAGGATTTGGTGAGTTAATATTATTTGCATGTTGTTAGTTAACATTTCCTTTGAATTTCACTTATTTCTATTGGGTTTGATTAACAAAGTGGGGTATGACCAAGGAAAACCCCTATTTGATAACCCTCCAACATTTCCCCCCTTTGCATGTATATTTGTAGCCTTTGTTTTGTAGATTTGACAGGTTTAAAGGTGTTGAAAATTGGAAATCAAGTCAACTAGGCTCTTCAAGTCAACATATCATTATTTCAAGAATTTTGAGTGTTTTCTATTTGTTTCCTATAGAGCTGACTTTGGCAACCTGACATTCAGACATTCCCAAATCTGGTGTTGTAGAGTTGTCTGATTTTCCAAAAATATAAGAATGGATTGATTCACCACCCTTGGTGAATGAGTCCCACCTGAAGTCTGAAAATCAGTATTTTGTCAGATCCCAAATCCCAACTATTAGAAATTAGTTCCTGACACTTTTTCACCAATAGAAGGACTGATTCGCCACCTTGGGAGAATGAGTCCCACTATGAAAAAAAGTAAAATTCATCAACATTCCAGACATTCTATAAAACTCACATTTCATCCAGGTACACTCAGATTTACCCCTGTACCTTATGTTTTGCATTATTTCTTCATTTTCATAGTCATTTGTGTATCACAATGTGTTTTCAAACATAGCTTAAATTGCACTTTTGCATTCATTTTATATCATCTTAATCAGTCAATTGCATTTAGTTAAGTTCATTTACATCATATCACATCACACACATCATAATTTGAGTGTTACATAATCATTTTGGACTTGAATATCTCTCTTTCTAGGTGAAAAATTTTAGAAAGAGAGCAAGCATTTAGGGTCCCAATATCTATGTCACACTAGTTCTGACACTTTCTGGTAGAAACATGACTCATTCACCTAGAGTGCAAATTAGTCGCAATTACCATTTCTGGTGTCTTTTGCAAGTTTTTAGGGCTTCATTCCATCCTCTTCCAATTTCCAGGTACACATCTCCAATTTGGTTAATTTCTATTATAGTTTGTTCACCTTTCTAATCAAATTATTGGAATACACATTGTGTTTTCCAACACTTTTGGTTTATTTTAGAATACTTTCACAGGTCTACATTTTCATTAGGTTTTCAACATTTAGACACATTCACATAAACTTTCACACTCCTTTCCCCATTTCTTCTAGTGTTAACAAAGTCATTTTGGCCCATTTTCCTCTCCTTCTAGGTGAAAAACCCTACGGAGCTAGAGATTTTGGGAAGCCAAAAATCTTTGTTACATTTTGGTGAACCTGATGTTTGAATCCCCTCTTTTCTAATTTTGGATTTCATTAATCATCCTAGAGTTGCTTGCATTACATTTTTCATTAGTTAGTGGTGTAGGAGCACACCTAGGCTAACCTCCATAGTTAGGATATTTTGGCTTGTATATGAAATTAGCCAAGTCAGAGTTATTGAGTATTTGTTTTGGACCTTAGTATTTCATTGGTGTGGCTAGGTGAATTAGTCATTAGGACTAAGGTCACCAAAGTTTAGTCATAGTTAATAATTTTTGCTTTGCTTAACTTAGTAACTTAAGTTGGGATTTTGAGTCTTAAATGTGTTCTAAACACATGAATGATGTTAGAAAGATGCCATGAGGCCGTTAATGGAGTTGGTTGCTTGAAATATATGAGATAGAAGTCATAAGAGTTAGGAAGATGGCATAACCATAAGTTGCCAAAAGTTGTTACAAAGTTGTCATGACAACATTTTCCATTATGGAAAATGTTGCATGCAACTCGGTTACCTAGGATCCCCTAAAAGATAGGAGTGGGGGATCGACCAAAAAACCCTAAAAATTTGGTAAATGGAATCTAAGAGGAGGTGGCTTCAATTCAAGCAAGTTAGTTGTTGTAATCAAGTTTTTGTTTTTGTTGGAGTAGAAGAAAACTCTGCAATTTATGTGTTTACCGAATGTTTTGAAGTGACATTGATATTAAGTGGATTGGATGTATTGATTTTTCATTGGAATTGGGTTCACAGGGTAGTTCTAAGCTTTTTCTCTTTTGCAAGCAAGTTAATTTGAGTTAATTTGGTGTCTTGTTTAAATAAGTTAAGGTCTAGGGGTTTTACTGGTCCTGTCCTGACCAGTTTGTCTTTTTATGGCTTCCCCATGAAATCTAACCACGAGATCTTCTTGAGGAGAGATGGATGTGTTAGGGGAGCCATTGGTCTGTACATATTTAGTGGTAGGAGTCATGAAGAGTCGAGCAGCAGTGTGTATTAACAAACCCTAGGTGAGCTTAAAGTGCCCGATTAGAGGTTTGACAGTGAAGAATTGGAGAATTAAGGTAGGGGATTGAGGTACAATACAGACTAAGTACGGTTCCAGGTAGGGCATGATCATATCCTAACATGCTAAGAGGATTGAGGGTCTATCAATCCATTTGTTTAGGTAATGAGAAAGAAATCAGTAGGATCCTAGTAATTAGGTCTTTTAGCCCTATTTGACCTAGATAATAGGAAACCAATGTACGGAAGGCTTAGGGGTCTAAAACCTTGTGAATATTTTAGAGGATCAAAAATGGTATTCGAATGTGGAATTTTTTTTAGGTTGTTTGGAAATTTTGGGCAAGAATGACAAAAAGGTCACTGTCAAGGGCTACAAGGAATTAGGCCTCCTCAAGACCAATTCTTGGAATCGGTAAGAAAGAAGATTGAAGACCATCCAAGATGGATCCAGCTGGATGTACATGGCATATTTCCAATATGTTTGGCACCCTTGCAATCAATTCAAGGTTTTGTGTGATGTTGGCACTTAGAGTCTTCTAAGTGTATGAGAGAGTTTGCCAGTTCAAAGTGGTGTTAGTCTTTCAAGGTGAAGCACAAAGTGTGAAATTCTTGGAGAGGAGTTGGAACAGGACTTAGTTAATTATCTAAGCCTAACAAGAACCTAGTAGCTATCAGGTTCCTTGGATGAAGATAGGGAAAAGTCTTCTTAGCTAGTTGTGCAAGAAAGCTTAGGAACACTCACACCATATTGGTATCAGAGCAAAGTTTGATCATGCTTGTGATTGATGTTGCAACCCACTAAATTAGTAGGACAGAATACACTAGAGGAAGATAGAACCATGGTGACTAATGCTGAGTTAGCTAAGAAAGTAGAAGAACAAGAAGAGGATAATCGATTGCTAAGAGAAAGCTTGTCCCAAATGGAGCAACTCCTGGATGAAGTCCAACAAAATGTAGATAAGGTCAAAGTTAAAATTGAACTAAAGGAAGAGAAGGAAGCAAAGGAAAAGGAATTGAACTTTGAGGAGGAAGATCCAACACCTGACCCTATTCTTTCTGAAGAACCCTTCTTAAAAGCACTGCAGGCCTTAAGTGGCAAAGGTTTGGAAGGTGTACCACTATTTAGTGGACAAATGGATCCTAATTCAGTCATGGACTAGATTGAGAGTATAGAGAATCACTTTGAATGTGATGGTATATCAAAAGCCCAAAAAGTAAAGGTGGCCAAGTCAAGGTTGAGGGGTTTAGCTCTCACATGGTGGAAGTTTGTGCAAACTGAAAGAGAGAAAGAAGGAAAGGGTCCTATAGTTAGATGGAGAGGCATGGTAACCAAAATAAAGTAGACCTACCTACCTGATGACTATGAAGTCCAATTGCATAGGAGGAGACATAATCTTAGACAAAAAGATATGGATGTTCAAGCATACACTGAGGAGTTCCAAAAATCTATGCCTCAGATCAAAGGTGGTTGAAGATGAAAGCATCAAGCTAGCAAGGTATTTGAATGGACTTAAATGGTCTATTCAAGAAGACATGAGCCTAGTGAACTTCAAAACCATCTGCCAATGTTATCAAATGGCCTTAAAGATAGAGGAGAAGGGCAAAAGGAAGCAAGAGAAAAACTCCAAGAGTAGATGTAAAGGAAAAGATAGTAGAGGACAAAGAGGTGGCTATGGTGGAAGGAGTTTAGAATCAAGGGCTCAAGGAGAAGTTAGGTACTCTGAGTAGCAAGAAGGAAGCTCTAGTAGAGGTGGTAGAGGAAGAGGCTCTAGCTCTAGAGGAAGAAGTGGTGGACAAGGAAGAGGTAGTTACTTTGCCAATATGAAATGTTATCACTGCAATCAAATGGGACACCCGGCCTATAGGTGTCTAGAGAAGGGTAGTACTTCCCAAGGAGGTGATAGGAGAACTAATCTTGTTCATGATGAGACAAATACAGTAGAGAAACATTTTGAGGTACCATTAAATTCAGAGGAAGGTGAGAATCTCATGATGATGAGAACTTTGATCAAGGAGCCGGTTAAAGAGGAACCTAGCCAAAGGAGGTCCTTGTTTAGGATAAAGTGTAAAATGATGGGGAAAGTATGTAGATTCATCATTGACTCAAGGTCTACTAACAATATTGTGTCAGAGAAGATAGTCAGCAAGCTAAAGTTGACAAGGATACCCCACACCAATCCTTACAAGGTCACATGGCTCAATAAAGGCCAACATGTCTTGGTAAATGAACAAGCATGGGTGGAGTTCTCAATTGGAAGGTACAAGGACAAAGTCTTGTGTGATGTGTTACCTATGGATGCATGTCACTTGCTCCTAGGTAAATCATGGAAATTTGATCACCAAGATATGCATTATGGAGTGAAGAAATCTTATACTTTCAAGAAGGATAAGGTAACATTCAAAATTCAGTCACTATTAAAGGATGTAGAGGTGCAGACAGCAGGTCCTAAATTGCTCATGGTTGGTGAAAAAGATTTCTTAGAAGCCTTGGAAGAAGGAGGAGTTGGCTATGCATTAATGTTAAGGCCAAGAGAGGTAAGTAATGACAAAGCAGCTGAGAAGCCAGAGTTACCTAAAGAAATACAGAAAATGTTGTAGACTTATGAAGGCATTGTAAGTAGTGGACAACTAGCAGCATTACCCCCTAAAAGAGCCATAAGTCATAGGATAGAATTGATACTAGGAGCTACCCTACCAAATAAGGCAGCTTAAAAGATGACCCCTCAACAAAATGAGGAAATAGCTAGACAAATACAAGAACTCCTAAACCAAGGTCTCATTAGAAAGAGCATCAGTCCATGTGCAGTACCAACTATCCTAGCACCTAAAGGGGGGGGGGGGGAATTGAGGTTTTGTACTGATTCAAGGGCCATAAATAAGATAACCATTAGGTATAGGTTCCCTATCCCTAGGATTGAAAACCTAATGGATTGTCTAGGTGAAGCTAAGTACTATACCAAGATAGACTTAAAGAGTGGTTATCACCAAATTAGAATACATGAGGGGGATGAGTGGAAAATAGCTTTCAAAACCAATGAGGGTTTATATGAGTGGCTGGTTATGCCATTTGGGTTGTCTAATGCCCCCTCCACATTCATGAGACTCATGAATGAAATCCTCAAAGACTACATTGGTAAATTTGTAGTGGTATATCTTGATGATATAATGATTTATAGAAAAACAAGAGAAGAGAACCTCAAATAGATAGAGTTGATTTTCAAGAAGCTACATGAGGAGAAATTGATGATCAATTTAGAAAAGTGTGAATTCATCAAGATAGAGCTGGTGTACCTTGTGTTTGTATTATCACATGGCAACTTGAAAATGGACATTAGCAAAGTGGAAGCCATCCTCAATTGGCCTACTCCAAGGACAACAATAGAGGTAAGAAGTTTTCATGGCCTTGCTCAATACCATAGAAAGTTCATAAGACAATTTAGTGCTATTTGTGCTCCTATGTTGGATACCATTAAAGGAGGGATGAAGAATAAATTTGTGTGGAATGAGAAAGCTAACAAAAGTTTTGAGTTGTTGAAAGAAAAGATAGCTACTCAACCTATTTTGGTGCTACCAAGCTTTGAGAAGCTATTCACTATTGAGTGTGATGCAAGCAATGTGGCTATTGGAGCTTTTCTTAGCTAAGAGGGCAGGCCGGTGGCTTTTCATTCAAAAAAGTTAAGTGAAGCCAAGAAGAAGTATTCTTCTTATGACCTTGAGATGTATGCATTGGTCCAAGCTTTAAGGAAGCTAAGAGGGTAGGCCGGTGGCTTTTCATTCAAAAAAGTTAAGTGAAGCCAAGAAGAAGTATTCTTCTTACGACCTTGAGATGTATGCATTGGTCCAAGCTTTAAGGAAATGGAGGCACTACTTGCTTCCCAAGGAATTCATAGTGTATTCAGACAACCAAGCACTTAGTTTCCTGAATTCATAACAGAAGTTGAGTCACAAACACATGAAGTGGGTTGAATACCTGCAAGCTTATACTTTCAATATCAAGCACAAGAAAGGAGTACTCAACAAGGTGGCAGATGCCTTGAGTAGAAGAGTTCTCACCATTCAAGAGATTCAGTTGAAGAGCATGGGAATAGATCATTTCAAGGACCTATATGCAGATGATGAAGATTTTGCAGACATTTATAAGGTATGTGCTGAATACAAGAATCATTTTCATAGTAGGTATGCTAAATATACTTTACAAAGTGATCTCTTGTTTAAAGGGAATCAGTTATGTGTCCCTAGAGGATCTATTAGAGAGAATTTGATACAAGAAAAGCATAATGGAGCATTGAGTGGTCACTTTGGGATCACAAAGACTCAAGAAATTGTTCAAAGGTTCTATTATTGGCCAAGGATGAATCTAGATGTTAGGAGGTATGTGGAAAGTTGTATAGTGTGTCAAAAGGCCAAGGGTACTTCTTCAAATGCAGGACTATACCAACCACTTCATGTTCCTACTAGGCCATGGGAATGCTTGAGTATGGATTTTGTAGTTGGGTTACCCAAGACAAGACAAGGCATGGATAGTGTTTATGTAGTTGTGGACAAATTTAGCAAGATGGCCCACTTTGTGCCATGTAAGACAACCAATGATGCTAGTCAAATAGCCTCTCTCTTCTTCAAAGAGATAGTAGGGATACATGGGTTACCAATGAGAATTGTGTCAGACAAAGACACCAAGTTCATGAGCCATTTTTGGAAGACTCTTTGGTAGAGATTGGGAACTAATCTATCTTTTAGATCTTCATACCATCCCCAAATTGATGGACAGGCCGAGGTTGTTAATAGAAGCCTTGGAAATCTATTAAGGTGCTTGACCAAGGAGTATGGTCAACAATGGGATCAATTGATTAGACAAGCTAAATATGCTTATAATGACACTATGAACAGGTCAATAGGGAAGAGTTCCTTTGAAATTGTCTATGGTTTACATCCTAGAGGAGTCTATGAACTAAGAGACCTAAAGGATGGAGTCAAGGGAAGTGGATATGCTGATGATTTTTCCTATGCAATGTAGGAGATTCATGATACAGTCAGGAAGACATTGACAGAAAATAACATGAAGCATAAGACCAAGGTGGATGAGCATAGAAGAGAAGTACAGTTTAATGTGGGAGACTTGGTGATGGTGCATTTAAACAAGTCCAGGTTACAAAAAGGAGTTTCTCACAAGTTGCAGATGAAGAGGATAGGTCCCTGTCCTATCTTGGCAAAGTATGGAAACAATGCTTTTAGAGTGGAGCTACCGGAAGACAGTGGACTATCCCCTATTTTCAACATTGCAGACCTAGTTCATTACAAAGGACCGCCACCAGACATGGATCACAGTCTCAATGAAGTCATCCAAGATGTGGAGGAGCTCAAACTACCTTCTACTACAGTCAAACAAGCTGACAGTATACTAGATACTAGGGTCTACAAGAAGACTAGAACCAAGGAATACAAGGAACATCTGATAAAATGGCATGGTCAACCTGATGCTAATGCAGTATGGATCAAAGAATCAAAGTTCAAGAAGTTGGGCATTGATCTCAACTTACTCAATCCAAGGGTGGACTGAACTCTTTTGTTTTGGGGAGGATGGTGCAGGAACACACCTAGGCTAACCTCCACAGTTTAGGACATTTTGGCTTGTATCTAACATTAGCCAAGTTAGAGTAAGTGTGTGCTTATTTTGGACCTTAGAAGGTCATTGTTGTGGTTAGGTGAATTAGTCATTAGGACTAAGATTCACCAAAGTTTAGTCATCATTAATAGTTTTGCTTTGTTTAGCCTAAGTTGGAATTGGAGTCTTAAATGTGTTCTAAACACATGAATGTTGTTAGAAAGATGCCATGAGGTAGTTAAGGGAGTTGGATGCTCAAAATATAGGAGATAGAGGTCCTAGGAGTTAGGAAGATGGCATAGTGGTAAGTTGCCAAAAGTTGTTACAAGTTGTCATGACAACATTTGCCATTATGGCAAATGTTGCATGCAACTCGGTTACCTTGGATCCCCTAAAAGATAGGAGCATGGGATTGACCAACAGACCCTAAAAAGATGATAAATGGCATCTAAGATGTAAGAAGGCTCAGATGGAAGACATTAGGTTGTAATTAAGTTTTGATTTTGAAAGTGAATAGGACTATGCAAATTCTTTTTTTTCTGTGAATTCTGAATGTCTTGAGTGACAGTGATATTAAGTGAGTTGTATGTTTTGATTTAGCATTGAATTCGTGTTCATAGGGTAGTTCTAAGTCTTTTCCATTCTGAAAGAAAGTTCATTTGAGTTAGTTTAGTGTTTTATTTAAATAGGTTAAGGTCTAGGGTCTTTATTGGTCTTGTCCTGACCAATTTGTCTTTGTATGGCTCCCCCATGAAATCTAACCACAGGATCTTCCTAAGGAGAGATGGATGTGTTAGGGGAGCCATTAGTCTATACATATTTAGGGTTAGGAGTTATGAAGAGTCGAGCAGGTATGTTTAAAATCAAACCCTAGGCGAGCTTAAAGTGCCCGGTTAGAGGTTTGACAGTGAAGAATTGAAGATATTAGG
Organism: Sequoia sempervirens; assembly: GCA_007258455.2. Classification (NCBI taxonomy): domain Eukaryota; kingdom Viridiplantae; phylum Streptophyta; class Pinopsida; order Cupressales; family Cupressaceae; genus Sequoia; species Sequoia sempervirens. Next base: position 280,505,517 of record VDFB02373365.1, on the reverse strand, counting down.
CAGGGGAAAGGGGTACCGCACAGAACAAGTACAATTCTAGGTAGGGTTTAGTCTTAACCTAACATGCTTGGAGGATTGAGGTTTTTGCTAATCCATTTGAAATAGTTTTGAATGAGAAATCAGTGAAACCCTAGTAATTAGGTCTTTTAGCCCTATTTAACCTAGATTATAGGAAATCAGTGTACGGAGGGCTTAGGGGTCTGAAACATGGTGAATCTTTTTGAGGATCAAAAAGGGTATTCGAAAGTGAAAAAAAATTTCAGGTTGTTTGGAAAGTTTGGACAGGAAAGACAAAAAGGTCACTGTCAAGGGCTACAAGGGATTAGGCCTCCTCAAGACCAAATCTTGAAATCGGTAAGAAAGAAGGTTGAAGATCCTCCAAGATGAATCCAGTTGGATGTGTATGGCATGTTTCCAATATCTTTGACACCCCTGCAATCAATTCAAGGTTTTGTATGATGTTGGCACTTAGAGTCTTCTAAGTGTAGGAGAAGAGTTTGCCAGTTCAAAGTGGTGTTAGTCTTTCAAGGTGAAGCACAGAGTGTGGAACTCTTGGAGAAGAGTTGGAACTAGACTTAGTTAATTATCTAATCCTAACAAGAACCTAGAAGCTATTAGGTTCCTGGATGAAGACAGGGAAAAGTCTTCTTAGCTAGCTATGCAAGAAGGCCTTGGGTCACTCACACTAGTAGAAAATCCACTAGTGCTTATGTGTTTACTTTATTTGGTGGTGCAATTAGTTGGATGAGTAAGTGACAAGTTGTGGTTGCTTTATCCACTACTGAAGAAAAGTATATGGAAGCTACTCATGCTTGTAAAGAATCCATTTGGCTTTAGATACTGTGTTTGGATATTGGAATAAAACAAGGTGCAATGATAATTTATTGTGATAGTCAGAGTGTGATATGTTTAGCCAAGAACCCAACATTTCATGCCAATTCCAAGTACATTGATGTACAATATCATTTTGTTAGAGATATGGTCAAAGATGGCAGGGTGAAGCTGGTTAAGGTAGAGACTTTAATGAATGTTGTTGATTCTTTAACTAAGCCTATGAGCATAGAGAAGTTCAAACGGTGTTTAGAGATTATGGGCCTTTCGGCCCCTAGCAATTAAAGAGATGATGTTTACACCCTAATGTTGCTCTTGCAAGGTGTTCGACAACTAGGAGATTTGTTGGGAGAATGTGTCTCAACCTTGCAATTATATGTGATTTATTGTTGATAGGATGTATGTATATTTATATATATTTCTTAGTTACACCAATAGGTGTATACAATGGTAGCAAAGAGAAAATTGTGAGAATGTTAACTTTTTCAGGAAACTTCTAAAATGGTTGAAATACATTAAATAATGACATATATTGTAAATATGGACCATTTGTTATTAGGTTTTAGATCTAATGGTAGATATTTTGTTAGCTTGTTTTTCCCTAGAATGTAACCCTATTTTATGAGGGCACCATATTACAAATGCGGTAGAGAGATGGTGATGTATTCTAAGATTCTGATAGCAGTTTTATTGTCTCTTGATCTCTGAGTGGTGATACTCATGTGAGAAGCTTGCTCTACAAGTATATTGTAATCTTTGTGATTTATTGAATAATATATTGGGCGGATTTTGGAGTGTGAGGTTTTTCTCCCAAAAGGGTTTTCCCCATGTAAATCACTATGTCATGGTATGCATGATATTTATGTTTATTCAGTTTAAGTTTTGTAAGTGTTAAAGATCTGTAAAGTTTTGCATTATTCTCCTCTCAAGATTAGTGTAGAAATTTGTTCCGCTACCTTAGCTTCCTTACAAAATTTGGGCCATATAAACCAAAATCACTAAATTATGATTGGTCATTACATGTGTCAGGATTATCCTCGGAAAGATGCATTAATTAAGGCTTGTGGATGCAAAATAGGGCCAAATAAGGCATAAAGAAGCCCAATTTTAGCAGGGAGGGCCCAAACAAGTGTGAAAATGTAAAGGGATACATTTTTCTACATTACAATAATAATGAAATATTGTTGAATAACAATAGATATGATAAAGGCCTGCAATATGGCTAGAGTATCAAAGTATTTGAAAGATAATGGAAAGGTCTTAGACCTAGTCTATAGTGGCGAAGGAATCTTCAATCGTCCAATCTACAATGTAGATTTCTCAATTGAATCTGAGTATCTCAAAAATGGATACAAGGGCAGCAAGAACCAAGGCTTTCTCATAAAGATGGTTGGTATCATAGTTTCCCATGATGGAGCTACAAAAACCTTAGCCTCAGCCAAAGAAATCCAAGACAGGTGAAGGCCCATTTTTTGCTACTACTAAACAACAAAGACCATCATCCTTAGTATTTGGATCAAGAAAGAGAAAAGAAAAGGAGAAAATAGTGATAGAATCTAGTGAAAAAAGAGGAAGAGGTTGCTCTAAAAAGGAGGAAAAGAATTGAAAGTTCCCCTAGGGATAGCTCTATTACACCCACCTCTTCTTCCCCACATGAATCTCATTTACCATCTATTCCTCCATAACCTCATCCATCTTAAGTTCCGTATCATTCTCTAGTACCTCAAAACCCAACACCTCATTCAAGTCCTCCTCCAAGTCTCCCTCCAATTCCTTCTCCTCCGCCTTCACCTCCACATGATGTGTCTCTTCCTCCTTCACCTCCACATGATGTGACTCTTCCTCCTTCACCTCCACATGATGCTCCTCCTCTCCATTCACCTCCAATTCCTTCTTCCCCCTCCTTCCCAAAGGTAAAAATATTTACAACCAAGGAAGGATGAAGTTCATAATTAGGAGGTAATTTAAGAAGAAGTTAGGGAAGAAGAAGCAATTCAAGAAGAAGAAATTCAAAAGGAAGTAGGACATTAGAAAGAGGCACCTAAAATAGAATGGGAGAATGAATATTCTCAAACTTCTCAGAATACATAAGCCATTTCTTCTCCACGTCATGAAGTCTCTTCCAACCTCCTAGTATGGTTAACCCATACCATTTAGAAGATAAAAAATACATATGTTCAGGAGGAAGAAAAATATATCTCAAAATCCTTGAAAAAGCATTTCAAGGTCTTACCAAGAGAATAAAAGAAATCAAGAAGGTTGTCTACTGTCACAAAAATATGAGCAAGGGAATAGGATAAATCAAATAATTGTTCCTCTAGTAGCAAAACCTAAATATGATATGATTTTTGAGGACTGCAAGATAAAGAAAGTCAACCTAGGGACACATAATAGAGAAGAACAATAATCCTTATAGATGGTTGTATCTACTATCCTTAGGAGGATGCAAACAAATGATAATAATAAAGAAAAGTTAAAGTATCAGCTAGCCCAGTTAATGGGATGTGTTAACAACTTGATAGGCCCTATTGATGTTGTTGCTCTTGAGCCAAATTTGCAAGATGCATTAAAAGGAAAATCCCTATACCTTGACCTTGAGGGTTGGGTAACTGCTACTAAAGGATGGAAAGATGATTTATAGCCCTTAGCTAGTAGAGTTTTGGAGGAAGCAATAAAATCTTATCACTGAGTTAGTGATGAAGCTAATTTGGTCCATCAGATGGAGGTGGAAATAAATGAGGATTTTATGGTATGGGATGATTACATCCCAATTTTATAGAAAATAAAAGCCACTTCCACATATGATTTTTTGAAAGTAGTTGTGATAGAAGAAGAATATCAAGATAAGCCAAAAGAGTGCCTAAAGGCAGCTCAATTGAGGGTAAATACCTTAAATAAATGCAAACATAAGTTGAATAATAATAGGAACCTAGCCACATAGGCTATGGTGAAGATAGAGAATTTTGTGGAAATCCTGGGATGCACTTTTTGGGAAACATCATCCCTAGTTGCATATCCCAAAAAAATGGTTGGGGAACTAGAAGAGTGTTTGCAGGGTCAAGCTACTCAAGAAACAATAGACCAGTTGATGACCAAGAAGATGGATTTGCATAATTTTAAAGAGGAACTAGCAAGCTTCACTAACTTGGAAGAAAAACTAGAAAGTTCCACCTTTTAGGATTAAATTGCAATATCATCAGGGTACTCTTATGGAAACCATTAATTATGTCATCTCCACCTTCTCAAAAATTTTCCTTGGCACCAATTAATTTGGAATTTTGAATTTTAGTTCATTTTGAATAATTTTGTAAAACACAATGCCCAAATAATGAACTCCCAATCTAGCATTGTGTTCTTAGTTGAAATTCAGTTTAAATTTTTTTGTAAAGTTTAGCTAAATCACATTCCCAGATCAAGGTTGATTGCTTTAGTTAAACTTTTAGTTAACCTTTTTAGATCTATAAATTTTGGGACACATAAGTCTATATATTTTGGATTTGTGGTCATTGTAAAGGATCAGAAACTATTGTATTTGCAAGAAACTATACAATCTCAACATAGATTTCTCCTAGTATATTTTGTAAGGATTTTATAAAATAATCAAGGATTACACTTGTTGCATGCATATGGATCTTGATCATTGGTGATGGTATGTTTGTTTTATTTATCTAAATTGAGTGAATTGGTAAAGTCAACCATGTTACTATGTTATTGAATAGAGTTTTGTCTCAAATCTTCATATGTTCTATGGTGGTTTGATTTGATAAAACTTAAAAATATTAAGATTATTAATTTCCTTTGAAGATTGCATTGTTGTTAGCAGTGATTGAGTGGATACTAGTCAATTTAATACTAGTTATTCTAATTTTCCTAACCATTCATAATTGATAAATGAGATAAAATATGCCTTCTATCAACCCTAAACATCTTTTGATATTTATTTTACAATACTTTAAATCTGTGGAAAAGTATAGGAATAATGTAGATCTATTAAGCAAGTGATATACTAACATGCAATTGGTTGTGAATGTCAAGAAATAAATAAATAAATCTCTTTACTTTAGTTGCATGTTTTAAATATATTTTCTAGGATATCTAAAATAGTTAGGCTCCTTATTGAACAACTATCCATCACAATCAAGACCTGACCCGAAAGGAACATTAATGTAGGGAATCTTTCTTTTCAAGAGGAGTAATAGTTTATTGTTACTTAGCAAGTTGGTTGTGCTAAAACCAGCCTCAACAACTTTATTCACTACAAGATTTTAATGGGTGAAAAACTATCTAAATTTGTTTTTCTGGGTCCATTTGATGCCCCCTCTATAAGAGAAATGATGAAATGGAGGATCAGTTACTATTTGAGTGCCCCTTTGCAAAGATATGTTTGGATTGGATTTTAGATTTTACGACTCAAATGCATGGCTCCTCTCCCTGCCAAAATCAATGAACTCTTCCTTAGCTGGCCGAGATTATACAAAGGATCACTTTGATCTGGTCTATGGATGGATGCCTCGACAATGATAATCTAGTAACAATGGCAAGAGTGGAATGCTAGGATATTTGAGGAGACATAATCTCATGTGGAAACAATTATCAACAAAATTGAAGTGGGGATCAAAGAGCATAAAAATGTCAAATCTTGATGTAAAAATATAGTTATTTTCATCATGTGATAAGAAAATCAAGAACACTTCTGAAGATTCTTTTCCAACCTTGTGTCGGCACAACCACCAAGAACCCACAAGAAAAATTCCAAATGGACTACCCCTCCTCGTGGCAAGCTAAAACTTAGTTTTGATGGGGCTTTGAGGTGTAACCTTGAGGCCTCGGGTGATGGCTTTGTCATCCGCAATAACTCAGGAGACCTATGTTGGGTTAGATCAATCAAATTATCGAATGGTACAAAAAAGATGCAAGGTTTTATACACTAATGGTGGGCCTCAAACTACGTGTCAAAGAAAATATGAGTCCAATTGATATAGAGGGAGATTTTTTAATCAATATTTGAACCATAAACTCTTGGAAATCCAATAGCTAGAAGACAACAAATTGGATTGATCAGATAAACTAGTACTTGAAGTAGATGGGTGAGTACATGCTAAGACACATTTTTTGGGAAGCAAACAAGACAGAGCACTTCCTATCAAATCAAGGTATCAATCAAATTGAGGATTAGAAAATCTTTAACAACGTTGAAGCTTGGAATGAATTACACAACTTCTTAAGCAAAGATTTGGCTCTATAAAAAGATTCATAATCTATGACAGTTGTATAGGATGAAAATATGTTCTTGGATCCTCTCGAACTGAATGACTGCCAATCCTAACAACAAAGACCAAGACTCTATAAATAAGCCCAATGCACCAATGAGTTCGTAGATGGTTTCCACAGTGACAAAGAAATTATCTATCCCAAGCTATGTCTATAATTGCACCCAACAGAAAAGCATCTCCAAAAGGTCTACATCATTCAATCTGAGCTAGAAGAGAATGAAATATCTGTGATCATAGGATAAAAACACCTGCAACATTCTCATGTACAGAATGCAACACTAATCGAGTTGTTCCTTTATAACTTAGTTAGAACATTTGGATATTTTGACTGGAGAGAAAACACGATGAACATATTCATCATCCCAATGCACAAAGTAGAGGCACTGAACATTCTCTTAATTTGAGTAGAGACCCAAAGGTGGGTCTAGTTGGCTATATAACCATGACAAGGAAAACATGAGGATATGAAGCAGGATATTACCTTGACGCATGACAAGCTTAGCAAGAATAATATGGAAACAAATTCACTCTCTTCATGGATCACCATGAGAATATCTCTCCCCTGCACAGATTCAATGACTACAAGAAGTACTTGAGGGTCTGCGTACCCTCTTTCCCCTGCACAGATTAAATGGTTTGATGAACAATGTATCTTTTTTGGTTCTTTGATATAATGTAATGGGAGATGTCCATTTGACAACAAATTATCAAAAAAAACATAAAATAAAAATAAAAATAATAAATCTATTTATATAATGGTATATAATATATACTATTGATTATTAGTATTTTTATATAATGATGTATTATATATTTAATAATAACATTAATTATTAATGCTATGTGATAATCATTTAACATTATTTTATTAACAATAAATTATCATTAATGTTAAATAAATATAATTTAAAAAATACTAATTATTAATGATAAATAATAAAATATAGAATATAATATTAATAAATTTATATAATGATGTATAGTTTATTTAATATTTATAGTAAGTATTATTACATAATAATATATAATATATCAAATATTTAAGATTAATAATATTTAATAATTATTTATTATTATATAATATTAAATATATTATCGTTAATATTACACATATTATATTATGTTAAATATCATTAATATTTGATATATTATTTAAATTATATTTAATAATTATTATAAATGTATTGTATTTAATATTAATAATAATATATTTAATATTCTATAATAATGATATAATAATAATTGATATTAAATATTATTGAAGATTAATTCTTGAGTTCAGTTTGAGGGGTCTGTAAGTGGTGTAAAATGTTTTAATGGTCAATGGCCATTAACAGTTTGATACCCTAATTGTATTATTTTTTGTTGCATTTTGTATTGAATCATTTTTTATTTTGCTTGTTTGTAGTCTACATTAAATCTTTAGTACATATTTGAGAAGGGCATTATTTACATGTGTAATGGGTGAGGGTTCATAAGGGATGTGGGCATTAATGGAGGGGGCTAATCAGGCCTATGGTGTCCCTCCTAATGGGTTGGATTGGGTCAATAACATAGAAAAAAACAATGAAAAAACCTTTAAGGGATATTGTTGCGGGTTTTGGCAGTGACTTGATACTAAACTCTGCAAAGTTCTTAGTGGTTGGGGATGGTGGGTGCCAAGGAGAGCAGTTGCAATGAGGAAGAGATGGTAAGTATTATCTTCTAAGAGTCGAGGAAACTAACCATCGCCCTAAACACTAAAATATTTTTTGTGTTAGATAAGTTAGAGAATAGGTTTAGAAATTTTTATGTATTCTTTATGGTGCTTGATAATAACAAAGTGTGGAAAATAGGGATAAGTGGCTTGCATAGGTGCATCTTGTGCTGCAAAGAGGAAGAAATTGTTAATCACCTCTTACTAAACTATGAAGTGGTGGAGGTGTGTTGGAATTGGGTGAAGTGAAAGTTAAATTGGGTGGCCCCCAATCCATATAAGTTAGAAGATATGTTCAAAGGCTGGCCGATTAAGGGTAAGAGAGTTGTTTTCTCGAGTTTGTGGAAGGTGGTGTCATCAACTATTGTATGGGAGATTTAGAAGGAAAGGAACCGAAGGATCTTCCAAGAAAAAGAGAGGTCAATTGATGGCCTTGTCAATAAAATTGACTCGGCCATTGTGGAAATAGTTAATACTATAGCTACAAGGTAGAGTATTAGGAAGTTAGAATACACTCTTTGGGATGATGAAATGAAGAAATGTTTGTCGGGTCCTATTATTCCCCTCATTTATGGGGTTCAAAAGGTTGATCTTTCTGACAACCCAAGGGTAAATATGAAATGGCAACCACCAGAAAAAAGTTGGCTCAAAGGAAATTTTGGTGGCAAAGTGAAGGCAAACCCAAGCCCATTCAATGTTGGATGTATTATCCAAAATCATAAAGGTGAGAAGTTGACAGAATGGGAAAAATGATTAATGGAAGGGACAAATAATAAAGCTGAATTCCAAGCAGCTTGGTTGTGACTTTTACTTGGAAAATATTTGGGGGCAAAAAAATTTGAAGGGTGATTCATTGAAATCCATTAATGCAATTAGGAAGAGATCCACCTCTAATTGGAAATTGAATAAACGGCTATACAAATAATGGAAATTTTAGAGAGCTTCGAGGATTTCAAAATTTTCCACGTCTACCAAGAAGGGAATATTGAAGTGGATAGGTTGTCGAAGATTGTCATCGATAAAATTATCGAGCACAGTGGTATGCCAGTGCTTCTCACCCCTTATCTCACACATGCAGAGGATGAAGGAATGAGATGATTTGATGGAGACCTTTATTGTTCAGGTTGGTAGTTCATTTATTATGGTCTCGTATGCCGATAGTGTAGGCTTTAAGAGAAGCTTGGGAGATCTCTGACGTAGGTTTTTCCATGGATTCTACTATATGCTTGGGTGTGAAGGTGAGACAAATGGCCTTCAGGGGGTAGTTTTGAATGTCAAGCTGAAGAAAATTTTCAAAATCCATGATGAAGAGGACCCAGGTTCTATTAAGGCTGTCCTAGGTGCTAGATTCTTTATGTCTGTCTATTATTTTTGCATAAACTCGAACGTTTCGTCGATGTTTATGGATTGGTTGCTTCAATTGAGGGAAGACATTGATATGGTGTGTTTTCTAATGTATAAGTTTATGGTTACAAATTGGAGGGAGGCTATGGAATACTATTTCGCTATGGCGGTCCCAGGGATGGGACTACGCCCGTCCAGTGGTGTGTGGTCGGTGCTAACTCAACCTTTCAATGGTCCATGGATTTCAATCATCCTGTAGAGCATTGGGGGAGGAACAAGAGCCTCAACTTGTTGAAGTAGCAAGCAATATTGCCCTGCTTAAGGAATTTTTTGGCATTGGAAACTTGTTGGAGAGAATGGTGGTGTTGGTGCTTCTGGTGGCATCAGATGACGATGGGTTGGTCGAGCGAACGAACATGGGGGTCAAAGATATGGAGAAAGTAATGGAAGAGTAGCAACAACACATTATGGTGGCTTTTTTGGTCATCTTTTTCTCTATTTTTTGTCTTTTTCTCATTCATGGGCTATATTGTTATCTGTATTTGGGGTTAGGCCCCCTTGAGCCCATTTCACCTATCAAAAAAAAAAATGTCTGCCATAAAACATTTGGATGAGTGGATTTATAATGTATGGTTTAAAAAATTAGGAATTTAGGCGGCATTTTGCAAGAAGGTCCAAAAAGGATTGTTCATAATCTTTTTCAAAAACCTTGAAATGTAGGGTAAAGTAACCTCGAAGGAGTTCTAGAGCTCATTAAACACTCTATGTTTAAGGCTATAAAATGGGTACCAGAAATGATAAAGGGAGAAATTTTAGCGGTGTCTTATCCTAGATGGGTAATTATGAAGGGCGTCCCCCCTCAATTTGGAGTTTTTCTATCCCAAATAGTTTCCCCATTAGGAAATTTTTTGAGGGTTGAGTAATCTAGGAGGACACTCTTGCACATGGATGCAAGACTCCTAATAGTCCTAATTCAGGTGTGGACTTCACTGAAATTATTGAAGTAGAAACCCTAGGAAAAATTATGTCCTATGGAGTTCAAATTTTGGGGGTCCTTAATGCTTTCTTTTTGTGCACACTAGAGGGGAACATAAGGAGAAATTGTCCAAAGGTTGTTGGCTTAATAGAAACCCAAAAAAAGATCCAAGAAGGATAAAATAAAACCCTAAACTGGGGGCTTTGATTAGGGAGAAGGAAAATATTGAAGGAATCACAAAAACCAAGTCAAAACCTAATGTGGTTGAAAAGGTAAATAACAATGTTGAAATTGGGATAATAACCCTATAGACAAAAATAATGAGCTTACTAATAGAGATGATTCATTAATAGAAACAAGAGGAGAATTGAAATTTAATGGCAATTTCAAACATAAAACCCTAATTAGAAACCCTAAGAAAAATAATGAAGAGGAGGAAAAAGGTCCCATTGATTCAAGGGCAAATCATTTTTTCCTAGGTGAAGATCCCACCAATGAGATGTAGATTCATATTCTGTAGGAAAAGGTGGATACTAAATTAGGACATAAAATTCCCAAGAAATAGTCTTGGATAAATTAAGACAGTGCATTACATAAAATAACATTGAATTTATCATTTTTCCTCTCAAATGGTATATAAGAGTTCTCCTTTAGAAAATTTAATTTCAAAGAGAATAAGGGATCAATAGATTATGAAATTACCCAAGAACAAGAAGCTAGTTAGTTTGAAACAAAAAAAATGACATCTTGGCAAGGCTATAGTAGAAAAGTTAAGGAGCCCCAAATTACTCCTTTTTTCTAAGATGAACATTGAGTAGGTTACACCTGCTCAAAATTTTGCCTTAGACAAGGATAATCATGGGGTACTAACGAGGATAAAAAAGTAAATTGAAACAATTTTGAGTATCATCAATTGGATAAGAGTGAAAACCCCATTTTGTTTAAGACAAATAATGAGCAAGAGGCACCTGCTCAATCATTTTCCTTAAACAAGGAAAATAGAGGGAATAATAAAGAGAATAGCAAATTAATTTGGAGCAATTTGGAGAAAAATCCAAGTAATAATAAGGAGAACTATCTCAATTAGGCCCTCCAATTCAATCCTAATCATGGAAAGGAGAAATGTTCAGTAAAATAGAGTTGGGAAAATCTATAGAAAATAAACCTAATAAAAAAGAAATATGGGATTGGCAAAAAAAATGGATCTAGAAGGGGTCACTGAGAAAAAATTAAATAAACAACTCATAGGAGGGAAGGGGACACCTGTGGTGAGTAGGTCTCTAACAGAAGTATGCAAAAAAATATAATTAATAAAGAAAAGGAACTTGATTGAGGTAAGGAATGGATCCTTAGCATAGAAAAAGGGAACCCTAAGTTTAATGCCTAAACCTAGGATTAATTTTTCTCCTTTTTCAAAGGTACATTAGGATGTAAATCAGCAAGATGTTTAGATTGAATTTCAACCATGAAGGTGAGCCAATGAGACCTGTATCTACATCTTTTAGGGTCTTGAAATGGATTGGAATTGATTTGCTTTGATTAACCTAATTAGACTGTGTGCCCTAATCTAAAAATTGCAAGATCCCAATAACTAGCAGACTAAAACAAAGATTCATAGGCATATTTGGGAAGGGTAGGGTGTTGTGTACCTATCCTAAAAATTTGGTATTAATCATGACAGGAGGATTGTGGCACCCAAGGGCATCTAAGTCCTTGTAGGAGTATCCTAGATCTATTTTTGTAGTCCTCTGAGTTGGATCTAAGGTTTCAATTATTGCCCACAAATTTATCGGATCATTGTTGGATAATTTTGTAGGTGAGTTTCTGTGAGTTGATAAGGTGTATGGTTTTGAATGCAACAATGGAAAATGGATCTTCAAGCTTCAATCTCATTAAAACCTAAAACCTACACAATGTTCAAAGAGAGGAAAGGTTGTGTCATTTAGGCACTTTCCTTAGTCAAACCCATGTTAGTGTTTCCACTTCCACAATAGCAATGCCAATGATGAAATGATAATTGATAGGAAGGAATGATGAAATCACAAAGTTCCACAACTCACCACCCTTTAATGGCTTCCTTGAAGGAGTGAAGTCATACACATCACCTCAAGGTCTTGGATCTTGCTTGTGTGAATTGCTTGAATTCCTTGGAGACCTACAAAAAGGGTTAGCCTTCACAAACATGAAAATATGAAAACACGAACTCACATACAATTTGACATGATTCTTGGATCTTGAATTGTTGCAATAATATTCACAAATATTCCCTTAATTGATCTTAGGTTCTTCAACTTGCTCTCCTTTCATGAATTGCTTCCTTCATTATAATTTTACTTTCTAAATGGTTAAAATAAGAGGAAAACATTCTTTTGTATTCATTTTAAGTAATCCTCTTGGGTAGGGGGTAACCTAGGGTCATTCTCAAATCCTAAAATCCCTCCAATTGAAATTTCAAACATTCAATTTTTTTCCTTGAGGAGAATTGCACCATTGAATGTTGTAAAGTGTCCTAAAATGGCATCAATGTCATAGACCTAATTTTTAGCCTGAATTTAAAGGGATGATGGGGAATTAAATATATTTTATTAATCTAGTCACAAAATTGGTAAATTATTATTATAATTAAATTTATGGGTAAAATAGGGTGTCAAGGTATTGTTAAATTGTTGAAAGGGTGGAAATTTTTGACGCTGCATTTAGCCCCCACTTTAGTGAGAGTATGAACTTATGCTCAAAGTCGCACTAAAGAAAGAATATGTCAATAGGGGTCTAATTGTTCAAATATTAAAGAGATAGGATGACAAAGGTTATAGGGGGAGTGTGCAAGTCCCCAGGATCCAAGATCCCAAGTCAAGACAACATGAGCACAAAGTAACACACACATGTATGAAATGCAGCAAGAAAACATACACAAACATACATATTGAAAACATGAAGCATACACAATGAAAACACATAACATTATATAACATATAAATGACAACAAAATGAACACGAACACGATGCAAATATAATGCAAACACAAAGAATATACACAACAAAACACAAGGTTAGTACTTAAAGATTCAAGTCGATAAAACAAAGAGACCTCAATCTTAAATTATCTCAAATACTAAATGCCATCCATAAAATGTGTTATCTAACAAAATGACGCTCTCACAAGGATGTAAAATCACTTATGAGCCACATGGATCTACTAGTTAGAAAGTTGCATTATGCTAGGTGTCCATGCAAAGGCCTTCATGACTCACATAGTAGCAAAGTCTGATATTTTCTAGGCAAATCATAAATAGGAGGCTCCACAGACTAGCGATGTCTAATATTCACTAGGTGATCCCCCAAGACAAAGTAGCAAAATGAGAAACACACTAGGTCTAGTGAAGTCCAATATTCACTAGGGGTGTACCCACTAACAACCATACCACAAGTTATACTCTTTAAAAAATTTATAAGGTATTTCAAAATGATCAAGATGTTATCCCAACACAACACTAAGTTCAACGCATGTGAACAAGGTGAAGCAAAAATGTGAATGTCAATGCACCACTAAGTCTAATGCATGTGAACAAAGTGAAGCAAATAATCCCTATGTAATTCCCCCCTTAAAATGTCAAGATACTTTCTATGTTGGTATTTTAAGGAGAAAGAGGGGAAGAGGGGATCCTTGAAAAGCATCTACACCTCCCCAAAAATAGTTATGTACTTTTCCTCCAAGTGTAGAGACAAGGACAACCATACCAAGGACTATCATGTTACTACCATGAAAAATATGGTTGCACTTAAGATTGTAAAACCATGAATGGAAATGAGAAAAGCACGTAAAGCTACAAATGCTACATAGTGATGAGCAACACAATAGGATGAAGATCATTATTGATTAGAGGAAATAGGTGCATCAACACATGGAAAAGCACACAATCCTTAAGTTGTTATATTTTATTACTCAAGGCTTGACAATCATTAGTAGAATGAGTTCATGCACTCAATGATATGCATAAAATGAGTTTTTTTGTAGAATTTATTTTGCATTCTTGGAGGAAGAGTAATTAGGTGGGCTTTGAGAAGCCTTGACAAGATTTTCTCTTGATCAATAGTAGGGTACTTTTCTTTCCCTTGTGAATAAAATCTCCCTTTCTTATCACAAGATTTCATACATATAATAGATGATAAAGCATTAGATGAAGATGGGGAGGAATGTTGCAAACCTAGATGCTACTTGGAAAATTATGGTATATACTTCTCGTTATCCCTATCATTTTGTTTCATGTTTTCCTTATATCCATGTTTAAAAATAATTTTGTATCTAAAACCATAACATACTTCCAACTCAAATGAAAATATTTTATGTACATGCTTCTAAGAAGGATTGGCTTCTTCCTGAGCATGCAAATCATTTTTAATTTTCTTAAAGTTAAGCATATTCCACTCATTAGGAATGGGAGTTGAAGAGCCCCCATCACCACCATGGGGTGATGTTGTTAATGTATAACTAGGTTGAGCAAATGAAACACAAGACTATTTTGGTTTAGATTGTGAGATTTTACTCTCCCATAGAGGAGGGTGTAAAATATAATGAACCCGAATCATCCCCAAATCATTATCATGATCATCATTTTTATTTGACTCTTTAGACTTTGATGGTGAGATTTTAGACTCCACTTTGAAACAAGGTATAAAATCTAATAGCCTTCAATCATCATCTAAGACTTTTGTTGTGGGTGAAAGAAAATTAGGATTACCATCAACTTGTATAGGGTCTACCTTTGAACTTGTGAATTATAACTTTGTTCATCTATTAACTTTGTTGGAATAAAGTATTAAGAGAGTTGGAAGTGTTACAATCATGTTGAACTTGTGAATTATAACTTTGTTCATCTATTGTATATCTTATTATTATATTCATCCTTCATCTCACAGTGAAGAGTAGACAAGACTCCATGGCATGAATCCATAGCCTACTTATGAGAATGTTATATGAAAGAGGTCCTAGCATGATATGGATAGGGTAGAAAAAACCATGGGTCCAACCTCAATGGGTAGTGTGATCATTCCTAATGATTGCATATTAACATTGTCAAAGCCATGAATATTAATATTATTGGGTTTTATAAGATTGTTATCCACACCAATTTTATCTAAGAGGTCAATGCTAAAAACATTAAGACATGCTCCATTTTCTATGAGAGTATGTCTAACTCTAGTTTCATTAATGATCACCTTTATCATTAAGGCTTCATGTTTATTTTGGATCTGAGGCAAGGGTAATTCATATTGAGAGAATGTGATATCTAACTTTGTCACTTGCATACAATCAAATAGGGTGGCTACATTATTCGATTTAACAGAAGGCGGGACATCAATCTTCTACAAATCCTCTTAGAGCATCCTATGTTATGTAGGTGATATTTGAATCAAGTCCCAAAGGGATATTTTTGTTGGAGTATGATGAAGTTGATCAACAAGATCATACTCCTTACCACTACACTGAGGAATGTTATATGTGTGAGAAATTGCATGATAACTTAGTTGTTGTGACACATGCTTACTAGTGAATCTTTTTGTAAAGTTCAAGATATGGTCAGGGGGGCTTAGGAGGTCCTATAATAAGAGGTGATCCAATTGTTACTTGTGTGTTCATAACCTCAACTAAGTTATCTACTTGTTGATGATCCTTTATTGAGGGGGGATCTAATGTTAACTTAGCATCTTCATCTATGAAATCTATCTTACTATCTTTTGAAACAAATATATCAATGATCCCATCCTTTTGCACCACAATATCTTCCCAAGCAGGAGAACTATTCGGAGAGAAACAAACAAAATTCGCATGAAACTCAATTATTGGATCCTCTAACACCAAGATACCTTCTCCACAAGTGGGTGAGTTATCGAGATAATAACAATTATGATTGTCATGATTTTCCATGATGGCATCCTCTTGCACCAAAGTATTCTCATAAGTAGGGAAGATGTTGGGAGGTGAATGAAGATTAAGCTAAGTAATATTAAGAAATGTGTCAATGATTTCATTTTCTTATGTTAAGATACTTTGACAATTAGGATGGGCAGTATGAGAATCAATACCATTATAATCATGAGTATCAATAATTACATTTGTTGGAATGTTAGAAACCTTAGTAGATGATCTAGGTGAGATGAAGTCCCCAAGGGTATAATCTAACATGTCAAATTCATCACAACTAAAGGGCTTGGTAGGTATATAATGCACTTGTGGAAAGAGATCTAACATGATCAAATGACTATGCTTTTCATAAGATTAATCATTAAATTTTAATTACAATCTAGGTTTATGCATGTTAAGGAAAGCTAGGACTAAAAATAGACTTATAGACCTATGATAGACACATATCTATAAATCAAACTCCAGATATGAAAACTAAAAATAGGTATTAATTTGTTTTGGAGATCTCAAGAAGATTTGGGAGGACTAGGATGCCCTAGGGCATCTAATTCCTATTAGGGATTTTTTTGAACTTTTAGTTTGAGGCACTAGTGATAGAAACTAACTATGTGATAGCTTGTAGACCTAGATTTCGATTTGATTATGTTGCAGTTTTGTTATATTTTAAGTAATGTGTTGTAAAAACTTAGGGTTTTGAATATTTGTAAAAATTAAAACTAATTTATCCAAATTATGCAATGTTTCAAAAAATGTAAATAATTCTCCTACAAATCTGATAATTTCCAACACTTGAATGCAATATTTTTTCATAAATTTATAACAAATTAAGAAAAATGACACCTTTCTTTCACATGTAGTAACCCCTTTTAAAATTTTCAAATTAGAACTCAACAAGAAAAAGCATATTGATAACATAAGGACAAAGATTTGTGCAAAAAAAAAATTGAGTCACCAGTAGCAGGACAAAGTCACCCAAGGGCATCTTAGTCTTGGACAAGGGGGGTAAAAACTAAAATTTTGAATGTTTAAAATACTGCTTAGGGATTTTGGGTCTATGTGCAAATAAGTGAGATAGTGAATATTTTCTAGAATTTTCCCAATTTAAGACAATGTAACTCAAATGCAAATGTGCAACAATGTTTGAACAAAAAGTAACAATTGTGAATGTAATTTTTAATGTAGATCTGACCTAAATGACTGAAATAAATCCTAATGGAACCTATGATGAAATATTTTATACAATTTTTTGAATTTTTATGTCTTTTATGTTGCAAAAATGAAACCCTAAATGGACAATGCAAGACAATGCAATGCAAAACTCAGATCTAGGGTTGAATTAATTTAAATTGCAGAAGATTATTATGATGTCAAAATGTCAAGTTCACAAAAATGTAACATAGACAAAGGGAACCCTAAGTTTAATGTCTAGGCCTAAGATTAATTTTTCTCCTTTTTTAAAGGTAAATTAGGATGCAAATCAACAAGGTGTTTATATTGACTTTCAACCATGAAGGTGAGCCAATTAGACCTAGTTTTTCATCTTTTAGGTTCTTGGAATGGGTTGAAATTTATTTGATTTGGTTAACCTAATTAGATAATGTTCCCTAATATAAAAATTGCAAGATCTCAAAAATTGAAAGAATGAAACAGAGATTTGCAAGCAGATCTAGGAAAGGTGCGATTTTGTGTACCTGTCCTAAAAATTTGGTATCAATCAAACTAAGAGGATAGTGGTACCCTGTAATGGAATGAATTTGCACCCCTAGGAAAATTCTACATTTACATTACCCCCTACCTTAGAGAATTAAATTCGATAATGCAATCCATACACCCACCACCTTTCCCTGTCCACTTGGAAACTCATTTATTTGTTGATGGGGGAATTTTTGTCGGGGACGCTAGTGCAGAGCATGGATGTCCACATAGAGCACTTTTATATTGATAGGATTCCTACCTTTGGAATCTGTAGAGGCGTTACACTCCTCCATCGGACGTGAATTGTAACATTTGTTGCTCCCTTGATCGACTCCAAATGGGATTTTTTCCTCCCTTTTCCTTCAAATTGCTAAAACATTCATTCTTCTGAGCTTCTTAGATCAATTCACTCTTGGATTCAATCTACACACTCACTTTCATCTCCTTCAAGTTGTACCACCGCCTCTATTGTAGCTATAAGTTGTTTTGCTGGCTCCTCCTCATCGTTGTTGCGACAACATTGGCTTTGGAGAGCTTGCAAGATTAATCCACCTCCATTTTCCTTGAGAGCACATGGTTAAGAAGGTGATATCCACCATTTTCATTAACTTTTCATTATCATATTTATATTACAACATATTTTAGTTTGAGTATTTCTTGGTATTTCCATTTTTTAACTCCCTTTATCATCTTTCTACACAATAATTGTTATCTGGCTACTTATGGAGGTGCAAACACCAAAGCGAGGGACTGACTGAGGCAGTCATAAACATAGCCCCAACATTTTCTTGTTCTTTTGTGTGTAGGAACTTCTCGATTGGATCTATTCAAAGAATCAAGTTACACGAAGTTTGATACTATCTTCTCATCCTTTCTTTGTCGATGCAAGCATATCTAGTTAAAGTATTCTTCTTGTTGTACTATATTTTTGTATTTACTTTACATTTTGGTATAGTATAAAATCTCTTAGTCTGGTTGTTAGTTGCATTTTTAGTGTTTTTATCTATCTTAGAAGTCCTATGTTTGTACGGATGCCAACACCCCACTGAGATGCCAGTGCACCACACTAGAGTTTGTGTCCTTTGTTGCCATCCTCAGGTAGTGAGTTGTCTGAGTTGCAAATTGAACTCTAGGAATTGGCTTGCTTGAATTCCTAAAACATTTGGGTTAGAAGAAGGATAGTAACAACTAGATTTCTCTTCCTTTTCGACCCTAAATGCTTAACCTTTCTAAATCACTTAGCAAAGCTTGAGGTAGACCAGGGAGGCATGTTGCTTTGGACCCTCATGACCTAGGGTCCTAAAGTAGCTAGTCCCCCTCCTCTACATTTTGGTGAACCTGACATTAACTATTTTGGTTTCATTTCATAGTGTTGAAGGAACCTTCTCATACTCTACGTGTGTTGTAGGTTTGTGTGTTGAAAGGTGCATAGCCTAGCAACCCAACCTATGACCCCTAGCGGCATAGTTAGAAGGATCCCTAGGAATTGTGAATTGAAATCTAGATAGGTCATTATCTGGTTGTCGAACCTTTGGGGTATCCTAAAGAAGTTCTTTCAGAGCATGTAAATATGGCCTCTTTTATGCATCTTCCCATTCCTCCTACACAGCCTATGAATGGATCACCCACTATAACCTTTACATCATAGGACTTACTTATGAACACAAATAGAGAGCCTTCTCCTCTATACATCCCTGCTTGCATCAATGGGAACATCGTAAATGGTGTTTTGGTTGATCCCATGTGTCATACGAATTTTATAATAGAGGATATTCTGCTAATAAATTTATTACATAAGGATGGGTATGATAAGTCAAAGAGGACAATGTGTACACACGATGGACTATCGGTCCCTCCAATTAGTTCCATCACTCTCTCAGTCCTAGTAGGACCCAAGACTGTAAATTTTCCCTTTGATATCATCCCAAAGTTATACTTGTTCAAAGTGAAACTAGGCATCCCATGGCTAGTTTCCATGAACGCAGTTGCTTCAGTAATTCATAAGTGTTTAAAGTTTTCTCATGAGGTATCTATGCATGTTGTACACAACACTAGATATAAACCTCTAGTGTTGTGTGGGGGCTACTCATTAGATGACTTTTTTCCTTCCCTTGTTGGTTTGCTTCCTCCAAGGATGGACCTGTTGTATTGCACCTATGTCAAATACAAGAATGGGGGCATAGTGCCGAAGGTGACCTACCTTGTCTCCCTTTACGCCATTTTCGTTAAAGGCTCTATGATCGCAAAATAGCAAGCTACCTCCTCATCCTCTCAAAAGGGGAAGGGGAAGTCTTCTCACACCTAGGATCCTTCCTCCTCTTTTGTTGTCTCATCCACTTCTGCCTCCTACCTTGTTGTGGCACCTTTAGCCTATATTGTCATGCCTCGTATGGAGAGTTTGATGGTGCCCACTTGGTGGAAGTCCAAGCATCAGGTATTTGAACTTCCTGTCTTAGCCATGGTAACAATTCTCGTTGTCTATGGTAAGGGGAAGGGACCTCATGGATTTTCCCTTGTGTCTCAGCCTCTGCGGCCTCCTACTACTCCTATCCCTCAGGCAATGAATGGGAAGAGGCCCATTTTCAAGGCTCCTGAGTTTTCTTCTCCACCTGTGGCAGTTTTTTCTCTTTCACTTCCTACTCCTACTCTTGTCTAGGAGGCTTCACTTCCATCGATAATAGTTGTACAAGACACACCTATTGCAAAACAAGAGCCCCTTGTTCCTTTACAAGCAGCAAGTTCTAGTTCTTAGAGCCGAAAAAATAAACTTGAGTGTGAGTGTAAGCACTAGAGGAAGGCTCTAAATGCTAAGCAAGTTGCCTTACAGAAAGTAGAAGAGGATCTAGCAACTCTTGTTTTGAAATCTCCTACTATGCCTCCCTCTTCTATTTTTTTTGCTTCAGTTCCTATCACCTCGATCCTGCTTCCTACTCCCCCCAAAAAGGTTGATGACCCTCACTCCAAAAGGGTGCAGGTGTCCATCACTCCCTTGGTGGAGCCTCCTCTTTTGATGTCCCTTCTAAACATCCCTTCATTCTCCTAGCCCATGGACATGCTAAACACCAAAGTGGTGTTTGTTGTTTCCTTGTCCTCTTCTTCCTTGCCTTCCACTTCCTTTGTGGGGATTTTGCATCCTTCAATGAAGTGTAATTTGGAGGATGACTTCACTTCCAAGGGAGGTAGGAAGAAGGGATTTCCTTTTTGAGGGATGAATCTGCTTTGGCTTTTGTCATCCTGGAGATAGAGGCAGCCGCAACATCTGCTAAGTTCATCATAGTCTCTTTTGAGAAGATTTATGGTGGATCTCAAGTGCCTCCTTCATCTCCTCCTTAGTCAACACATGGCACTCTTGTTAGGTGTGTGTTTAACTCAGTAGATGATGTCCTGGCTTTGTTAGTGATATTTACAAGATCAATGACTTTTACCTCATAGGAGTTGAGTGAAGAAGGCCCCTCAGGGCCTTCTTCCTTAGCTCTTGTCGAAGGAGAGTCAGAGGGTTCTCCCCTTGCTATCATGCCCTTGTAGGCTCATCCTCCCTCCCCTTATACTGATATAGATTGGGATAATGACGACCTTTTGGTTGATGAGGACTAGGAGAGTTCCTCTTCTTTATCTATAGATTAGATTTGTGTGTGTTTTGTGTTTCCCTTGTGCTTTTTTTTGTGTGTTCCTGGAGGACCCTTGTCACCCTTGTAGGTAGTTGGATATAGGATTAAAATTATGTCATAAGTTTCCTCTATCTATTTCATCATTCTTCTATATGTTGTATCTTGATTTTCAATAATTGGGGATGATGCAAAGTGTTGGGGACATTTAGGCCTCCCTTCCATGTTAACCCAATTTTATTTTATTTTATTTTGTCTTAATGTGCTATTCTTCAAATCTTGGAATTCCTCAGATTGATGATCTTTCACAACTACACTACGTGTTACCTATTTTGATGAGTTGATATGACCTTGCATTTTTCTTTATCTTGATCTCTTGGTCTTTGTTCATTTTCTTGAGTCTTTACTTGCTTTGTGATGTTGTGGTTCCTATGTTTTGTCCCTCACGTGTGCAATAAAATTTTCACATCTACATCTCATCATGCAATCATGGGCCACAACATCTCTATATGATCTTCCTTTCCTTAGGATTTCACATGCTCCTCCAGTTTGCACACACCATCCTAAGGGGGGCTCCTACATCTCCAATTTTCAATAAGGTTCATTCTATGGCCAAATAATCCCTTATTGGAAATCTTTGTATTTTT
The DNA here is from genome assembly GCA_007258455.2 of Sequoia sempervirens. NCBI lineage: Eukaryota > Viridiplantae > Streptophyta > Pinopsida > Cupressales > Cupressaceae > Sequoia > Sequoia sempervirens. The sequence goes on along the minus strand of VDFB02373365.1, from coordinate 280,483,527 downwards.
CAAAATCACATCCTTCGATAAGGATCCCCTTAGCAAGATTTTCTTTTGAAATCGACTTCGTAGCAAAAAGAATTGAGAATTTTCCTTCAAGGAGGCCACTCTTCTTTTCTTGGATTCCTTAATGAAAGAGAATCTTTCAAAAGGATTCCTTGATGATAGGATCATTTGTGAAAATTTCATCACTTTTTAAATAGAGCATCCCTTTGTGTGGACCCCTTGCAATCTTGAATTTTCCTGAAGGACCCCCTTTGAAAACTTCTCCTTCAATTGCTTGTTTTGTGATGTGATTGTTTATCTATCTACATGACTTATTCTTTCCTAACATGTTTTATCTATGGATTAACATGTTGTTTTGCAATACTAAGCACCTATGAAGTTTCTTTCACAATCAATATTGGAGGACTAAGCACCTCATCAAGCTTTCCTCGCAAGACCAAGCACCTATAAGGGTCAATTAGACTCTACGGAGCCTTTCCATTTTGGTCCCATAGGACCGAGCACCTATGGTGCCTCCTTTGCAAGAACGAGCACCTGTGAAGCACTTTTGTTCTATAGGACCGAGAACCTGTAGAACCTGTGTTCACCTTCTATGGGACCAAGCGCCCATTGAGCCAATTTTGTAGGACTAAGCACCTAAAAAACTTGTTTTCACCTTTTGTAAGACTAAGTACCTATGGAGCCATCTCTCCTACACATATAAGCATGTCATATCGTATTTTACTTCCTCGAAGGTTCAATTATATGTCTTTTTATATTTTTTCTCTACTTTACCTCACATTCATTAATGCATATGCTCACTAAAGTCAGGGGGAAATTTTATGGCATGAATTTGCACCCCAAGTCAAATTCCACATTTACATTACCCCCTACCTTAGAGAATTAAATCTAATGATGCAATCCATACACCCACCACCTTTCCCTATCCACTTGGAAACTCATTTGTGCGTCAATGGGGGAATTTCTATCGGGGACACTAGCAAAGTGCATGGACATTCATGGAGTGTGCTTCCATCCTGACAAGATTCCTACCTCTGGAATATATAGAGACACTACACTCCTCCACTGGACATGGAGTGTAACATTTATTTCTCCCTTGACTGACTTCAAATGGGGTTCTTACCTCATTTTTCCTTTAAATTGCTAAAACATTCATTCTACTCAGCTTATTGGATCAATTCACTCTTGGCTTCAATCTACACACTCACTTCCAGCTCCTTCAAGTTGCACCACCACCTCCCTTGTAGTTGCAAGCTATTTTTCTTTTGCTCCTCCTCTTCATTGTTGTGATAGCATTGGATTTGGAGAGCTTGAAAGCTCACTCCTTCATCCATTTTCCTTGAGAACATGTGGTTGAGAAGGTAGTATCCACCATTTTCATTCACTTTGCATTATCATATTTATATTATAGCATATTGTAGTTTGAGTATTGCTTGGTATTTCCATTTCTACACTCTCTTTATCATATTTCTATATAATTGTTTCTATTTGGCTATCTGTGGAGGTGGAAACACAAAAGTGGGGGAATGATTATAATAATCCTTCCTAAATTATTACTTAATTAGTATTATTGCAAATGACACATGAATATATTCAAATTAAAAAGACATAACTAAATAGCTATAGTCATTCATAGCAACACATGTCTAATTAAATTGAGTTAAGATTCATATATTCATTTCAAAATTCAAATTACAATATCAAGTTTGACTTGGCTCATAAGGCCACATAGTCATTTCATTGTACAACTTTTACATCAAGGTACATCAAGTATTACATCAAGGTTACAACATAGACAAAAATAGTCTTGTGTACATTTAAGTTTCCTCTTAATGCTCACCTCCACTGGTGGACGAGAACATGGTTGAAGCACTTTATCACCCAACCATGAAGCTTACACTTCCCTAGAATTCTTTCAACTTGAATAATACCCGACCTTGCATGAAAATTTTAGCAAGAGAACAATCTGCAAGGTGGAATCTAGTGCATGCCCATACATCAACATGCAATTTCTATCTACAAGTTAGAAAAGAAAATGAAAGATCTATGCTAGGAATGGCAAAGAGAGTTATCAAAGAGTTCATACATAGAAAATGAACTATATTTCTTGGAAAAGCATAAAAAAATTATTGCAACAACAAACAATAGGTTTTGGTAAAGCAAACCTATACTCTCTGAACTCCATTTTGGTACCCGTCTTGGATGATAACTTTCTACAACACAATATTTCATAACAACCATCTACCCTCTAGCAGCATCTACCCTGAGGTGATCTAGTCTATTTAGGTATCAATATTATATTCAAGTAAAGATTATTCTTCTCACATACATCTATAAAAAAGAAAATTAGATTACTAATTCCCTCAATAACAAAAATTAGATACATGATTCGGAATTGTACATTATAATATTCATTTATATCATCCACATGACCCATGTTTACTTTCAACATAAAGTATTATCCATTTAAAAATGAATAAGTAAGAAATAAAAGAAGGTATGTCACAAGTATGTGTATGTACATAGACAAGAGTCTATGTGAATACACATATATGTGCCTACTTAAGTTATTGGTTTGCACATACATCATGAAATAAAACAATTAAATCAGATTGCTATCACTTAATAATGTTCCATTTTGACGTTTCTATTTGTCAAAAATTCAAAAAATAGTTGAATACAAATAAATTTGTTTTAATAGTTTCTCACATACTATTGTTCCATTTATATCACACAAGTTGTAATATTCAATGATGTTTACATATAAACACTTTATTTGCTTTAAGCAGAACAATATTGTTTCCAACTGAACAGTTACAAAACAAGTTGTTTTGTATAGAACATTCACAGTTTGTATCTACACAATGCTATTTCATTTAAATAGTTACTAAACACGACTGTTTTTAGCTAAACATACACTTTCACAAAAAACATCCACTGTTTACAATAATACAATGTTGTTTCCAACTAAATAGTTACATTTTATGACAAAACAATGTCATTTCCTATAGAACATTCACTGTTTACAATTTTATACAATGTTGTTTCCTACTAAACATTTATATTTTATGAAAAAACACTATCATTTCCAATAGAAAATTCACTGTTTGCAATAATACAATGTTGTTTCCAGCTAAATAGTTACAAAATAATAAGGTTACAATTAAGCGTTCACTATTTTTAATAGAACGGGGTTGTTTACAATGAATAGATAATGAACAATGTTGTTTATACCATAAAATTTATTGTCTACAGCTAACTCAACTATCAATATCAAGGCAAAGCCATTAAAATTTCATTAACAAAATCAAGCTAACCCAGCTTCATTCATACAAACAGAATGTCCATTATTCAAAACTCTAAATACATAAACAATATTGAAAATTCATTGTGCAACTATATATAAATAAAATGAATCTAAGAACGATATGCTCGTCATTGTGGAACTTGGGAAATCATTTGGTTATGAGACAAAACTCATAATTTTTGGGGGTTCTTTGACAAAAATCATTCTTTCAAGGTTATAAGCAAAGCATTCACCGGTCACTCTAGGAATGTCTACTCCTTATATGATTGATACTGTTGGTGTAATTAAATGTCTTGTACCTTGTCCTAGGTCTTGATTACACCTTAGCTAAGTTTACTTAGGGACCACATAGGAGGTTGTTGGAGATTTTCCACTTTTGGTGGACTTGACATGTCATTACCACATCACTTCCACCTTTTGTGGACACATCATGTGATCATCTCTCCACCTTTTGAGGGTGATCCACCTTTTGTGGAGATTATCACATTATCCTTTCCCACTTTAGGTGGAGTGATAACTTTTCATTGTTGTCTCATGTCATAAGATTACGACACTTGTCATAATCTTATGCCCTTCTATGTTCTCACATTGGCTATATAACCAAGGGGTCTCCTATGTACATTTGGACCATTATCTCATATTATTGACATTGAATACAATTTATTCTTGTCATATTCTTTTCTCTCATTTGTGCTTTCTATTGGGCCTCTAGATCTTGGGTGGCTACCTTCATAGCCAATTCTTACATGGTATTAGAGCTTTTGGAGTGCCTTTAGTTAGTCTTTTAGAGAGATTTTTGGAGGGTTCCATTTTTGGCCTTGTGTGGCAGGTGCATTTTGGGAGCTTGTTGCATCATATTTGAGCTTGCCATTGCATCCGGAGTGTCCGTGATAGTCAGATTTTCCTTTTGTTTCATCTCAGTTAGACATTGGAGGCCAAATCTGCAAAGGTTTGAAGATTGGAGGTGGTTGTCAGATCAGGAGCTAGCTAACTCTTTGGAGCATCTTCAACCGAAAAGGACATCGCCATCATGCTCAGAAGGGTCAAAAACCCATAAATCGACTGTCAATTCATCCAAATCGGAGAAAGTTGTCCATCGAGGAAAAAAAAATTAGCAGGCCAGCCGTACGGCCAACCTACATAGTCGGTATGATTTATTTTATTTTATTTTAAAATAAAAATAAACTTTTATTTTCTGCAAAAAAAATTTTAAAAAATATATCAAAAAAAAAAATTTATTCGCAGTTTTTTATGTAAAGTTTTTATTTAAAATCAAAAAATTCAACTCTGCGGAGTACGTAGGACAGGGTACACTAAAGTACCTTGTACCCGCGGACCCCCGACAGAGTGCTGCGTGGCGCGGGCAGGAGGCCCTGCCACCCCGTGGCCCGCTCGCGGAATCCCACACGGCCGGTGCTCGACAAAAATCCAGCAAACAGAAGAAATTCGACGATGTTTAATATTGCGGAAGGCAGAAAACCAATATCCGGCAATCGACGACGATGAGGAATATTGGGAAGAATATTCCATTAGGAATATTCTGGCACAGGATTCCAGCGAAGCATATTCCAGTGCAAAAGAATATTCTAGCGAGGCTTGACGACCACTGTGACGGTCGGACGACCGTCAAATTTTACTCATTGCTACGCACGACGGCATACGGCCATCAAATTTAATGTCGTAAACTGCTAACGCGTCATCCCTGCATCAACATCTTTTGAAAATTTTAGACCCCCTCACGGGTTGAGTTTTTTTATTTTGTAGTTCATCTTCAAAGGCTCATATCTTGGTCATTTTGAGGCCTTTTTTGGTGCAATTTTTTTTGTTTTGGGCTAATTTTTCATGCACATCACAGTGGTGAAGTTATTTTCTGATTTGGTGCATGGATTTTCTAGAAAAATGAATTTTTCTCAGGTGTTGCTCGATTTTCACCATTTTTGCAACTTTCGGGGCTCCGTTTAGGCTCATACGAACTTCTTTTCAGGGGCCATTTTTTTTGAAAGTGCATGATTTTTTCTGAACTTCATATTGGTGCTATCAGTTTGTAGTGATTGTGATCAAAAATTTTACTTTCAGCATTTGGTCATTTTTGGCCTATTTTGGCACTTGTAAAGATAAGATCTCAGTTTGGTCTTTTGTATCAGTCACTTGAGTATGTTGTAGCCTACTTAAGGATGTTGTAAAACATTGAAAATCAGAAGCCCACTTTGCTTGGTTTGCAAGTGGCCATTGTACACGCACTAATTATAAAGTGCCAAATCATCTTTTTTTTGGGGGGGGGTTCTTTGATTGAGTGAATTTGGGGGGGTGTCTTGAGTGATTGTGCCTCTCTCTATCTTGTTCTCTTTCATTTTGCTGCTATGGGTTCTCCTAAGTTTCTATTGTTAACTCCACATAACTATGCTTCTTGGAAAATTGATGCTTGGAGTAACTTAATGGAAAAAGGATTAACTCATTATATTGATGGAACTATTGTTGCACCATCTGATCCTCAAGCTAATCCTGTTGCTCATTTGGATTGGCTCACTAAAAATACTATGTCTCTTGGAACATTAAGGAAATATGTATCAAAAGATCTAATCTTTCAAATTGATAAGTGTAAAACAATTAAAGAAGCTTGGGAAAAGTTTGGTCAATTGTATGACCAAGTTGATGAGATTAGAGGTTATCAGCTTGACAATGATCTCACAATGTTAGATCCCAAGAATTTGGATACAATCCAAGACTATGTCACTAAGGCAAATGAGCTAAGAGCACAACTTAAGGATTGTGGCATTGATGAGAAGGATGCACAGTTGATCTACAATTTGTTGGGAAAGCTTCCATCAGAATATGCAACATTTGTTTCTAGCTTCCAAACCCATCACTTGATAGTTGGTAGTTCTTTCACTATGCCTTCATTTGATGCATTCACAGAAATGTTGATGTTAGAGCAAGCAAAGTTGATAAGCATGGGGATTCTCAAGTCTTCAAAGTCCAAGGCTTTGGTGGCTAATCAAGGGAATCAAGGGACTCAAGGAAAGGGTTCCAATAAGAAGCAAAAGCAATCTTCACCAAAACCATAAGGAGAGAACCAACAATCTACTCCTCCACAACAAAGCTCATCAACTTCATCTTCTTCAAAGAAGTACAATAATTCAAGCAAGAGGGAGCAACCAACATGTGCATATTGCAAAAAGTTTGGTCATGAGGAGCATCATTTTTATGTTAAGCAAATTGATGAGTTGAAAAACATCCTTAAGAATAACAACATCAACTTGCCAGTTGTATATCAAGAGAAGGACTCATCTCCTTCCACTTCTTCTAAGGGAAAAGGAACAACTCTCATGGCAACAACATTAAGCTCTTCTCCTTCTTCTACATCATCTCAATATGAGAAACATAAGGGGCGAGCATTTCTTGCTTTTGCAGATTCCAATTCAGATAGGTGGATCCTTGATTCAGGAGCTTCACATCATATGACTTCGTCCAAGGATATATTCTCTTCATTTGATTCTTGTTCATGACCACCCATTTTGATGGCCAACAACACTTCTTTGGCAGTTTGTGGGAAGGTTCTATTGACGTTGAAGGTGGAGCATTCAATGATGTTCTATGTGTGCCTACTTTGTCAAGGAACATCCTTTCCATCTATCAGATCACACATAGTGGTACAGGAAAGAGTGTAGAGTTCACACCAGATTATGTCATTGTTCGGGATTTGCATAGCAAGGCTCTTGTTGCAGTTGGGGAGGTTGATCATCATTCTTGGTTCTACACCTTCTCATATTTTTCTCCTATTGATGATTCAGTTCACCCTAGTGTGGACACACTTGATGAGATCGAGTATGGTTACTTGAATCTTGGAGTGCTCACTAGTCCTAAGGTTTTTGAGCCTATTGTTGATATTCCATCTCCTACATTGACTGATGTACCTGATGATACTTGTGTTCTGAAAATTTCAGTGCATTGTGATTTAGTGCAACAGTGCATACCTTGTCTTCCAGCAGCAACTTCATGGGATGACTACTTGACAGACATTGGCAGTTTGTTTGTGGAGTCCTACATTGCAGATTTGGGAGACACACTTGATTACTTGCATCTTCTCTTTGATGAAGGTGATTCTTCTTTAGTTGTTGCGAGGGAACACTTTGACCCTCCTCTACATGATTAGTCTTTCAAGGTTGATGTGATTGTGTATGCATGTGCACAGTAGTTGGAGGAGGCCACTTTCTCTCTTGAGGAGAACTCATCTTTGGAGTATGTTCTACCTACATCCTTACTAGATCTTGAGTTGTCTTTTTCAGCAGATGTGAGTGTTGTTGCAAAGGGGTTCTCACAGGTTCCAGGAAGTGACTACACCATTACAGCTTCACATGGTTTGGGAAAGGCATCTTTCAGCATCAACACAGGGACATTTGAGTAGATTTCAGAGACTTCTTACATTTTGAGGTTTCTTCCTTCTTCACTTGTGGATTGGGGAGACTTCATTCATGCACCTTTGGTATTGTTTCTTCCTAAGGGGAGGAACGTTGTTCTACAGTTTTGGAGCAGCTTCTTCATTCCTTCTCGAGCATCTTCCATGGGTGATCATTGTACATTGAGGGGGGGCTACCTTGTCTCTCTTCTTCTCTTGTATGGGGGGGACTTTTTCCTCACATGGGGTTTTTTCCTTCTCATGCCATACTCATAGGATTTTGTATTTCATCTCTCTTTTAGGGGGTAGTTTTTTCCCACTGGGTTTTTCTATCTTTCTCTACTTTATGAGAGATTGCATTGCATATGTACATGGGTACCTAACATGGCATAGTAGCCAGGACCCATCTTGCATTGTTTATATTTGTGTACATTCTCCCTAAGTTTCACTTAAGGGGGGGTGTTGGTGTAATTAAATGTCTTGTACCTTGTCCTAGGTCTTGATTACACCTTAGTTAAGTTTACTTAGGGACCACATAGGAGGTTGTGGAGATTTTCCACTTTTGGTGCACTTGACATGTCATTACCACATCACTTCCACCTTTTTTGGACACATCATGTGATCATCTCTCCACCTTTTGAGGGTGATCCACCTTTTGTAGAGATTATCACATTATCCTTTCCCACTTTAGGTGGAGTGATAACTTTTCATTGTTGTCTCATGTCATAAGATTACGACACTTGTCATAATCTTATGCCCTTCTATGTTCTCAACTTGGCTATATAACCAAGGGGTCTCCTATGTACATTTGGACCATTATCTCATATTATTGACATTGAATACAGTTTATTCTTGTCATATTCTTTTCTCTCATTTGTGCTTTCTATTAGGCCTCTAGATCTTGGGTGGCTACCTTCATAGCCAATTCTTACATATACATTTCTTCCTTAGCCAATCAAGGGTCATATTCGAGAATTCCCATTAAAGGCATGTTCGTTTTAAACCATGTATTTTGACATGTAAACTTATATCTATAATACTTTCAAAGAAAAAATCCTATCAATCTTGTAGGTCGATCCATACAAGGGTTTAATGAATCTCAAACTTAATTCCTCCATCGCTCCTATTGAACAATGGCAACATCATAAAGCAACAATATACATACATATGACATATTCTTATAGCTATTATTTTAAGCCCTTTACCATTATCGTCCTAGCCAATAATGAATATCAATACATTGGAAATGAAACACATAGGTATTATGTTCTTCCCATAGGTTCAATAGTCGATCCTCTACAATGTTTAATATGTTAAAATACACTATCAATCGGAATGGAATTTTGATAGCCATATTTTGGCTAGCACTACCATGCAAGATCAAAGTGACATCTGATTCAATAATGGCTTCTAAGCCTCAGCCTAGCTCTGCTAGCTAGTCTATAAGGCGCTAAACTTAGGTATCATCCATGCAAGGTAGGCCAATTGGCCATGCAATCCAAAAGGTGGTCAACACTACACAAACATCTGGCTCAAGGTCATAACAAACACAGATAGAAAATTAAATTTTACTGTGCTATTGAGTTATTAAATAGTATGAAAAGAATACTGCTAGTATTCTGATGAAAATGATAACAAAATCAAGATTATTTTCAAAAGGGATCGATTTACCTTGAAATCGAGCTTTTTCCAAAGCTTTCAACTAATTTTTCCCTTCCATGAGCTATTTTTCCTAATTTTTTCCTTCGAGCCAATCAATTCTATTTGCTTTTCTTTTTCCTCTGTTATGCCTTACAAGATAGAAATATTTTTGCATGATGTTGGGTCGTTTCCATTATGGCATTATTTCCATTACCGCCCATTATTTGATTCAATTTAATTAGTCATAATGTGTATCCAGGCCACGACATGGGGAATCTTCCCATGTTTCCCATTGAATTTTTAATTAAGTTCGATAATGTCCATTATTGATTTCAAATTCAATTTCCTATTTTCATATAAATATATATATGTATATATAGACCACACACGCGCGCACATATATATATGTATATAATTACATATTTTTTATACACTTACATTTACTCATTTACGTACACACTTTGATATATGTGTGTGTGTGTGTAGTTTCTCTTTCTCTCTCTCTCTATAAATATATATACTTATATGTTTGTTGGTAAATGTTGATATGTTTCATAGTCTATTATTTTTAAAATAATAGAAATAAAAATGAAATTTTATTCTATTTTTGAGCATCAATATATTGTAATGAAATCATGTCTTATTTCATTTTATTTTCCAAATTACATACATTCATTCATTTGGTAAGCCACATTTCATTTTCTTTCAAATTCGAACTCACACAGAATCAGGATAGACAATCAAATAACAATTTATATGTGTTTTTTTTCTCAAGTCTATTCTTTTCAATCAGCTGATATAATTTCTAATATGAATTTAAATGTAGTTATCATGCCATTTTGTGGTGTGTGCACAAATTCCATCTAGGTTATCATTTGATCCAGCTAAACAATCCTACTTCAATTGTGTTCTCATCCTTCAACCTACCATCCTGCAACTGCACACGTGTACTTGCAAAATTCATCAGTAATGTTCAATTCTTGATAACATATAAGATAATTTTAAAATATCATATAGTCAACATCAATCAACTTCTTTCAATATATTTCAAAAAAAATAAAATTTTCATTTAACATATTGAATTTCTTCAATAATTCAATTTACCATATTATAATTAATATGCAATAAAATTGGGTTATGACATCCTTTCCCTCTTGGAAGAGACATCATCCCGATGTCTATTTAATCAAAATTCAAGCATTTATGTCTATTTCAACCTCCCATTCAAAGTTAAAGCATATATCTCTATTTCAACAACACATTCAAAATTAAATCATGTGTCTATTTTAACATCTCATTCAAATTGTTCCTAACCATAACATCATAGTATTTCAATCCAAAAATTTTGAGCAAAATTATTAAAATCTCTTTCTCAAGAAAGAAAATGTGGAAAGGAGCGTTCTATTTCCTCCACATCCTCCCAAATAGCACTATCTTCTGAGTATTGGTCCCATTGGACCTTAAATTGAGCAATATTTCTACTCCACAACTTAATGTTGTGTCTATCCAAGATTCTAATGGGCTCTACTAGCACCACTCCTAGATCATGTACCTGCAATACTTTCCAATCAAGCACATGAGCTACATCAGGATGATATGGCTTAAGCAAAGAAACATGAAAGACATTATGAATTCAAGCTAGAGTAGGTGGTAGAGCTAGTCTATAAGCAACTTGGTTAATCACTTCCAAGACTTCAAACGGTCCCACATATCTTGGGGCCAACTTGGAAGACTTTCCAAAAGAAATAGAACTTCTATGAGGTTTAACTCTTAAGAAAAATTTATCCCAGTTGCAAATTGTCTAAGATTCTTGTTCTTGTTCGCATAATTCTTCTATTAGTCTGTCGCCTCCTTCAATCTACTCTTAATGACTCTCATTTCTTCTTCCATTTTCTTAAACATTTCAGGTCCTACTATGGTCATGTCTTCCAATTTATCCCAAATGATGGGGGTATGAGGCTTTCACCCATAAAGAGCTTCAAATGGTACCATGCCTAGGGATGTGTGATATGAGTTGCTATAAGAAAACTCTACCAAAGGAAAATATTCTTCCCACTTATACTATCAGTCCATACAATACGTTTGAAGGATGTCTTCAACTACCTAATTCACCCTCTTTGTCTGCCCATCAATTTGAGGATGATAAGTTGAGCTGAAATTTAGTTTGCTTCCCAATGTAGCATTCAAGGTCATCCAAAATCTTGAGGTCATTTGAGTGTCCCTATCAGAAATGATAGTCCTACAACTCCATGCAAGCGGAAGATGTCCTAGACAAATTTCTTGGCCAGGTTCAATGATCCATCCTTAAGGTTTCCTGGAATGAAGTTTGTAACCTTAGTCAACTTATCAATTATGACTATAACATCATTCTTGTTCTTGCTCAATGGAAACCCTTGTACAAAATACATATTGATCACATGTCATTTATACTCAAGTATTTCATGAGGATACACTAACTCAGTTGGATGTGCCTACTCATCCTTGACTTGCTAGCACTCTAAGGATCTAGCTACATACTCCACTACATCCTTCTTGAGTTTAGGCCAAAAATATAGAGTCTTCAATTCTTCAATCATCTTGGATACTCTGGGGTGTCCTAAATATGGTGCATTATGAACCTCCTCTAAAACCAACTTCCTTAGCTCTCCAATGTCTAGAATATACATCCTTCTTTGGTATCTCAAAATACCATATGGTTCGATCTCATACCCAGTAAACCGATGATCTAAAGGATTTGTTGCTAGAGTGCTCTTCACTCTCTCATAGTGCTCATCCCTTTTCAGATACTAAATCACCTATTGTCTCAAGTTAGAACTTGTTGAGATCATGGCTGCCAGATGTCTTCATCTACTAAGAGCATCAATCACTCTATTCTATTTTCCCTTTATATACTCAATTCCAAAGTCATACTCACTAAGGAATTCCAACCACCTTCTTTGTCGTGCATTAAGGTTTGGTTGAGTAAATGTGTATCTCAATCCCAAGTGGTTTTTCTTGAGTTCAAATGGCTTCCCCAAAAGATAATTCCTCCACATCTATAAGGCATGAACTATTGCACCCAATTCTAAATCATGTGGTGTGTAGTTCACCTTGTGTTGCTAAAGCTTCCTTGATTCATACACTACAACTTGTTTGTCTTGCATTAATACTGCTCCCAATCCCTCTTCTAAAGCATCTATGATTACTGTGAATCTTCCATTAGAATCAGGGATGGTCAGTATGGGTGTTGTCGTGAGCCTCTCCTTTAGGAGTTGGAATGCCTCCTCATATTTCTCAGTCCATTCAAACCGTGTTCCTTTTCTTTGGAGTGATGTAATAGGAGATGAAATCTAGGAAAACCCCTACACAAATCTCCTATAATATCCTATGAGGCCCATGAAGCTATGAACTTCTGACACATTCTAAGGCACTAGCCATTCCACAATTTCCTTAATCTTTTTAGGGTCTACAAAGACTCCTTCAATTGAAATAATATGGCCTACATAGTGCACCTTGTCTTGATAGAATGAACACTTGGATAGCTTCCCAAAGAGTTTCCTTTCTCTCAGCCATTGGAGGACTATCCTAAAGCACCTATCATGCTCTTTAATAGACTTTGAGTAAACCAAGATGTCGTCAATGAAGATTAAAATAAATTCATCCAAGCATTCTTTGAATACACTATTCATGACATTCATAAAATTTGTTGGTGCATTAGTCAAACCAAAAGGTACCATTATGAACTCATAATGTCCATATCGATTTCTAAATGCAATCTTCAAAATATCTTCTTTCGTAATTCTTAACTGATGGTACCCTAACCTAAGATCAATTTTGGAGAACAACGTTGCTCCCTTCATTTGGTCAAACACCTCATCAATCCTTAGGATTGGATATCAGTTCTTGATGCTCACCTTATTCAACATCCAATAATCTATACACAAATGCAAGGTTCCATCCTTATTCTTCATAAATATAATTGGTACTCACCAATGAGACACACTAGGTCTTATAAGCCCTTTGTTCAAAAATTCCATTAACTGGGCCTTCAACTCGTAGAGTTTGATGGTGGTCATCTGATAGGGTTCCTTGGATTGAGGCTCAGCTCCTGGAACAAGGTCAATAGAGAATTTGAATTCTTGCTTCAGAGGAAACTCTATAAGTTCATCAGGGAATACGTCTTAGAACTCCTTGAGAATAGGGTAGTCATCTAAATAGGGTTCCTTGTTGTTAGGGTTACTAACATGCATAGCATAAATTTCACATCCCTTTTGATGATCCTTCTTGAGCTACATCACATAAATTTTTCTAAGCTCCAAGGGTCTTTGCATTCCACAAATCTCAACTGGGTTTTTATAGTAATCCAAACAAATAATTGCCTTATCCTTACTGTTCACTATATCTTTATGCTCAGTTATTCAATTTATTCCCAAAATTACATCATACGAGCCTAAAGGTGCCACATACAAGTTGACCTAAGTTTGAAAGGTTAGAAGCTCTAACTCGTTGCAAAAGATATAGGTATCTACTATCCACTCTACTCGATTACCATACTGGACTATCCATGAGTTTTCCATGTATCCAAGTCTAATAGTTATCTTGGATATTATTCTAGGATCTATAAAACATTCAGTAGCTCTAGTATCAATCAAAATAGAGACGGTTTTTCCATAGAGCTTACTCATTAGCTGAACTGGAAAAGCTTGATACTCTACCTATTTTTTATCCACTACAACATGGATCTGGTGATGTTGAGTTTTTTGATAGCTTCCTTCCTTCCATGACTTTGATCGTTGAGGAAAATTTGAGGCATAATGATCACCTCCAGAAGTATAGCATCCATCACAAGGCCCCTTACGTCTTGGCTTGTCCTTTCTAAAGCCCTTCTACTTTTGGTCATCTTTACCCTTGTTTTTGTTTTCCTTGTTATTTTCACCATTACCATCTTCACCCTTCTCCTGTGACTCACTTCCCCTCTTGAGATTATGGATCTAGTGGTTCTTGTCTCCTTTATGAAAAAAAATTTTCCCGTACCACAACTTAGGATTTTAATTGTTACAAAGGTTGGATAACTACTACAGTTTTTGTTCCTGTTTGGTGGATTTTTGGAAAACTTCATTCATGGTAAGAGGATCATGCATATCCACTTCAGCTCCTATGTGGGGTCTCAGTCCCATTATGAATTTTTAGATACAAAAAATTTTCATCCCCCTAATACCGAGGCACATACTTCAATAGGTTGGTGAAATTTTCCCAATACTACATCACAGTCATGTTCCCCTGGGTAAAATTTTGAAATTTTGTCACTTTCTTTTCAAAAAAAAGTTGTGGTAACCATCTCTTCCTGAAATATTGGAAGAAGAGTTCCCAAGTGATCTCATCAGGTTGAAGATTCCTTTCTAACTTCTCATTATCCCATCAATTCATTTCTTCACTAAAAAGCTAATATATAGCCCATGTCGCTTTAGTTTGGTCAAAAAGGTTACAGAGCCCAAAGTATTTTTCCATCTCTATAATCCAGGCCTTTGCTTTAGCTCTAATAGCCTTACCATCAAACTTGGGAAATGCTACTCTTTTGAGATCTTTTCCAAGCTCACCCTCAATTTCACCTCATGGATGTGCTCCTGGACCACTATCTCCTTGATTTACTTCTGCATTCTTGTGATCTTGATCCTCGTGTACCACTAGGACTTCTTGTTCTATGTGATCCATGTGAGACTCTTGCCAACTCATAATCTCTAGGATCTATTCCAACCTCTTGTTAGGTCTATTGTCGGAACCACTACCACCCACCTCTTGCCCGGTGGTCACCATGTTGACTCACACTTAACCTACAACACATTCACGTTTATCACATATCAACACTAGGTTCTATGAATAAACATTCTTATTCTACATCACATATATTTACACATGCATATATCTTTTATTCATAGAAGACATACACATTCATGCATAATAAACATATTTTGGAGTCCTTCATTTGAAAACCCCAAAAATATTATCTGGTTTTATTTATATTAAAGGTGAGTCAATTGACCCTTATTTACAAAGACTTTTTGTTACATTATTTCATTTTCTTGTCATCAGAAAGAGGACATCCCTCTGGGTCATCATTCGAATTTACATCAAACTTTATAGAAGAGAATGGTTGAGAACGCAAGCTCTCCTTTTCCTCTTTAGCCAACAAGGGTTTGTTGGGTCCACACCCTAGAGGCTAGTCCCTGATTTTAGAAAACTTTTTGATCTTAGGTGTCCACTTCTCCTCAATATTCAAGCCTCTCTCTAGCCTAAGTCATGTAAGGGCCTGAGCTAGAGTCTCATCGTCAGGAATTTTAGGTTGAACCTCCATCTTAGCTTTTTCTTCCATTATGTCATTCTTATGTGAGGTTCTAACATTTTTCCCTTTCCTTCATCCTACCTTTGACCTTCCCATTCCTACATTCAATCCAAGTTCATTCAATTCTTAGGACAACTAAATTTGGTCAAGGGTCAACTATCCCTAGTCAATATATGGTAGACTCAAAAGGCCTAGAGTTGAACCCTAACCTCTGATACAAAATGTAATTTAACCCTACCTAAATTATTACTTAATTAGTATATTGCAAATGACACATGAATATATTCAAATTAAAAATGCATAACTAAGTAGCTATAGTCATTCATAGCAACACATGTCTAATTAAATTGAGTCAAAAAATTTATATTCATTTCAAAAGTCAAATTACAATATCATATTTGACTTGGCTCATAAGGCCACATAGTCATTTCATTGTACAACTTTTACATCAAGGTACATCAAGTATTACATCAATGTTACAACATAGAATAAATAGTCTTGTGTACATTTAAGTTTCCTCTTGACACTCACCTCCACTGGTGGATGAGAACATGGTTGAAGCACTTTACCACCCAACCACAAAGCTTACACTTCCCCAGAATTCTTCCAACTTGAAGAATACTTGACCTTGCACAGAAAGTTTAGCAAAAGAACAATCTGCAAGGTGGAATCCACCATGTTCCCATGTACATCAACATACAATTTCTATCTACAAGTTAGAAAAGAAAATGCGAGATCTATGCTAGGAATGGCATAGAGTGTTATCATAGAGTTCATACATACAAAATAAACTATATTGCTTGGACAAGCATAAAAACTTTGTTGCAACAACAAAAAATAGGTTCTAGTAAAGCAAACCTATACTCTTTGGAATTCATTTCGGCACCCATCCTAGAAGGTAACTTTCTATAGCACAATATTTCATAACTAACTACCCTCTAGTAGCATCTACCCTAAGGTGCTCTAGTCTATTTAGGTATCACTATTCTATTCAATTAAAGGATATTCTTCTCACATATGTCTACAAAAAAGAAAATCATATTACTAATTCCCTCGATAATAGAAATCAGATACACATGATTCAAATGGAACTATACATTATGATATTCAGTCATATCATCTACATGACCCATGTTTACTTTCAACATAAAGCATTATCCATCTAAAAATGAATTAAGTAAGAAACAAAAGAAGGTATGTCACAAGTATGTTTATGTATATAAATGAGATTCTATGTGCATACACATAGATGTTCCTACCTGAGTTATTGGTTTATGCATGTACATTCTGAAATAAAACCATTAAATCAGATTGCTATCACTTAATAATGTTCTATTTTGATGTTTCCATTTGTTAGAAATTCAAGAAATAATTGAAACTAGAACTAAATTTGCATTAATATTTTCTCACATACTGTTGTTCCATTTGTATCACAAGTTGTAATATTCAATGATGTTGTTTACATATAAACACTTTCTTTGATTTAAGCAGAACAATATTGTTTCCAACTAAACAGTTACAAAACAATTTGTTTTGTATAGAACGTTCACGGTTTGTATCTACACAATGTTGTTTCATTTAAACAGTTATTGAACAAGACTTTTTTCAACTAAACATACACTTGTACGACAAAACAATGGAATTTCCAATAGAACATTCACTATTTACAATAATACAATGATGTTTCCAACTAAACAGTTACAATTTATGACAAAACAATGTCGTTTCCAATAGGATATTCACTGTTTACAATAATACAATGTTATTTCCAACTAAACAGTTACAATTTATGATAAAACACTGTCATTTCTAACAGAACATCCATTGTTTACAATAATACATTGTTGTTTCTAGCTAAATAGTTACAAAACGATAACGTTACAATTAAACGTTCACTATTTTTAACAAAATCGGGTTGTTTACAATGAATAGATAATGAACAATGTTTTCTATGCCATAACATTCATTATCTATAGCTAACTCAACTGTCAATATCAAGGCAAAGCCATTAAAATTTCATTAAAAAAATTAGGCTAACCCAACTTCATTCATTCAAACAGAATGTCCATTATTCAAAACTTTGAATACATAAAGAATACTAAAAATTCATTTTGCAACTATATATAAATAAAATGTGTCATCCATGTAGGGCAGGCCGATTGGCCATGTGACCCAAAAATTGGTTGACACTACACAAACATCTAGCTCAAGGTCGTAACAATCACAAACAGAAAATTACATTTTATTGTGTTATTGAGTTATTTGACAATATGAAAAGAATACTGCTAGTATTTTGATGGAAATGATAATAAAATCAAGCTTATTTTCAAATGGGATCAATTTACCTTGAAATTGAGCTTTTTCTAAAGCTTTCGACTAATTTTTCCCTTCCACGAGCTCTTTCTCCTACTTTTTTCTTCAAGCCAATTGATTCTATCATTTTCCTTTGTTATGCCTTTCAAGATAGAAACATTTTTGCATGATGTTGGGGCATTTCCATTACCACCCACTATCTAATTCAATTTAATCAGACATAATGTGTATCCATGCCATGACATGGGAAATCCCATTGATTTTTTAATTAAGTTCAATAATGTCCATTATCAATTTCAAATTCAATTTCTTATTTTCATATATATATGTATATATGTATGTATGTATGTATGTATGTATGTATGTATGTATGTATGTATGTATGTATGTATGTATGTATGTATGTATGTATGTATATGTATATATATACCACACACACACACACATTTTGATATATATATATATATGTGTGTGTGTGTACTCTCTCTCTCTCTCTCTCTATATATATATATATATACACATATACTTATATGTTTTTTGGTAAATGGTGATATGTTTCATGGTCTATTATTTTTAAAATTGAACTTTAATTCTATTTCTAAGCATCAATATATTGTAATGAAATCGTATCATATTTCATTTTTTTCCAAATTACATACATTCATTCATTTGGTAAGCCACATTTCATTTTCTTTCAAATTTGAACTCACACAGAATCAGGATAGACAATCAAATAATAATTTATATGTGTTTTTGTTTCTCAAGTCTATTATTTTCAATCAGCTCGATATAATTTCCTTTATGAATTTAAATGCAGTTATCATGTCATTTCATGGTGTGTGCACAAATACCATCTAGCTTACCATTTGAACTGACTAAACAATCCTACTTCAACCATGTCCTCATCCTTGAACCTATCACCGTGCAATTGCACACACTTGCACTTGCAAAATTCATCAGTAATGTTCAATTCTTGATAACATATAAGATAATTTAAAAAGATCATATAGTCAACTTCAGTCAAATTCTTTCAATCTATTTCAAAAAAATTAAAATTTCCATTTAACATATTAAATTTCTTCAATAATTCAATTTACCATATTATAATTAATATGATATAAAATTGGGTTATGACATTGATTAAGGCATTCCTCTAAACACAACTCCAACATTTTCCTATTCTTCTATGTGTAGTTACTTCTGGACTAGAGCGATTCAAAGAATCAAGTTGCATGAAGTTCGATACTATTTTCTCATCCTTTGTCAATTCACGCATATCTAGTTAAATTATTCTTCTTATTGTACTCAATTTTTGTATTTCCTTTACATTCTGGTATAGCATAAAATCTCTTAGTCAATTTTCTAGTTTCATTTTCAATTTTTTTGTTTGTCTCAGAAGTTGTCTGTCCATACTGATGCCAAAGCCCCACTGAGACACCAATGTGTCACACTGGAGTCCATGTCCTATGTTGTCATCCTTAAGCAGTGAGCTATCTGAGTTGCAGATAGAACTCAAGGAATTGGCTCACTTGACTTCCTAAAATATTCAGGTTAGAAAAAGGTAGTAGCAACCAGACTACTCTTCCTTTTTGACCCCAAATGCTTAACCTTTCTAAATCACTTAGCAAAGCTTGAGGTAGATTAGGGCAACCTGTTTCTTTGGACCCTCCCATGACCTAGGGTCCCAAAGCAATTTCTCTCCCTCCTCTTTATGCCCAAGGGATTTTGATTCCTTGTAGGGGTGTCTTGGATCTATTTCCATAGTCCTCTAGTGTTGGATATGAGCTTTTGATTCCTACCCATAAATTTTTTGGATCATTGTCGAATAATTTTGTAGGTGATTTTTTGTGAGTTGATAAGGTGTAAGGTTTTGAATGAAATAATGGAAAATAGATCTTCAAGCTTCCTTCAATCTCCTTAAAACCTAAAACCTACACATTCAAAGAGAAGAAATGTTGTGCCATTTAGCAGCTTGCCTTAGTCAAATCTTGTGTTAGTGTTTCCACTTCCACAATGGAAATGTAAATGATGAAATGATAATTGATAGGAAGGAATGATGAAATCACAAAGTGCTACAACTTACCACCCTTCAATGGCTTCCTTGAAGGATTGAATAGATACACATCACCTCAAGGTCTTGGATCTTGCTTGCTTGAATTTCTTGAATTGCTTGAATTGTTTGGAGACCTATAAAAGAGGTTAGCCATCACAAACATGAAAACATGAACTCACATACACTTTGACATGATACTTGGATCATGAATTGCTGCAATAATATTCACAAATCTTCCCTTGATTGATCTTAGGATCCTCAACTTTCTCTCCTTTCATGAATTGCTTCCTTCATCATGAAATTGCTTTCTAAATGCTCAAAATGAGAAGGAAAACATGATTTTATATGCATTTTAAGAAATCCTTTTAGGTAGGGGGCAACTTGGGGTCATTTTCAAATCCTAAAATCCCACCAATTGAAATTTCAAACATTCAAATTTTGCCTCAAGGATAGTGACACCATTAAATGTCATAAAGTTTCCCAAAATGGCATCAATGTCCTAGGCCTAATTTTTAGCCTAAATTTAAAGGGGTGATGGGGAATTAAATATTTTTTATTAATCTGATTGTAAAATTGGTAATTTTTTATTATAATTAAATTTATAGGTAATATAGAGTGAAATTGTCAAGGTAGTGTGAAATTGTCAAGGGTGATAATTTTTTATGCTATAGGATCAAATCAAAAATGAGAAAAAAAGAAGGGAAAATAGGAATATTTTAGAAGATTCTTATACAAGAAAGAAAGAAAAAGAAAAACTTCCAAAAATATTTGAAAATTTTAAGAAATGTGAAGAGGATCCACAAAAAATGGAATCAGATGATATTTAATTGCTTAAGTTGGAATGTAAGGGGACTAGAGTCCTCAAATCAAAAATATGTTGCTAGGATATTTTTAAATCAAAATTTAGACAAGGATGTTATTTTTCTACAAGAGGTTAAGGCAATTAATTTTTCCCTCAAAACCAACCTTAATTTTATTTGGAAAGATTCAACTCAATATTGTTCTAATCATGTCGAGTAAGAATGTTCTCTTCTTCAACTAACCAAAAGTATCATTGAATTATATAGTTCTTACTTGATCTTGTGGATAATTGTGTATTACACCAATCCACAATTACATGTGCATCTCTAAATTTTTTCACATCCTCAAATTTTAGTTGCTCTCTAGTGAGAGATCTTTTCACATATGCTCTAGCTCCATCATGTTTTTGTTTACCATGTCCAACTTCAAGAAAAAATCTACATATATATTAGATATTTTTCCCTATGAGCCCTACATAGCCCATAAAATATTCTAACATTTTTTAATTTTCTTGTACAATTATATGACCATATGATATGTTTGTCCATCTAGATTTCTCTTTCTATTAAATTTTCATAAAATATATTGAAAGGATATTGGAAAATCTTCAGTATGGTGTAACTGGTTATCGCTCAAATAGAAATGGTACTCCCTTATAAAATTTATATTATCTTATGTATTATTATTTTGCATGTCTATATACAATATGAACAAAGATGACCACCTGCACTAAATTATAATACTAAAATTGAATTTCCTCTTGTGGAGAAAGAGTATAGTTTTTTGCAAAATCAACCATTAGTAGTATAGTTCTAATTGGAAATGTGTTTTTACATATGCAAAATTTTCCATCAAGTGACCAAGCATATTGGGTGTATCCTTAAATTCTCTAAAATGTCCTAAGCATGTGAACCTTATTTTTCACCATCAATTTCCCTTCTTCCCCTACATAATTAAATAATTTTAATTATTTGAATATGGTTTAAATTCATATTTCTTCTATTAATTAAATAATTTTAATTATTTAATTAATTCACTTTTCCCTTTTATTCTTCATTTTGATTAATTAAATAAATTATTTAATTGTGTCACTAATATTCCTTTCTCTCTATAATTAAATAAATTCTATTTATTTAATTTTTTCCTACTTTTCCCTCCATTATTAAATAATTATTTTAATTATTAATAACTTTTCTTTTTCCTCCAATTTTTAATGAGATAATTGTTTTCAATTATTTTTAAAAAAAAGTCAACTTTTCCTTCACTTATCTTTTTCCTTCACTTTTTAATGAGATAATTGTTTCCAATTATTTTATATAAAAATTTAGCTTTTCCCTCCACTGTTAAATAAGTATTTTAATTACTTAGTAACTTATCTTTTTTCTTTAGTGAAGAAGAATGTGAAGGGGAAGAAAAAATGCCCCAAGAAAGAGAAGTGGACTGGCAAGCAAAAGGTGGATGTTTCTAGAGTTGTGAAGAAATCCCTTGTTCTTGATGTCAAACATGTTTCAGGTGATGGCTTTTCAAGTGAAATGTAGAAGTCCCATGTTCCTAATGTTAAACATGTCTCGAGTGATGGCCTTGAGGGTTTTGAGCATCCTATGGAGGTTTTTGGGTAGGAAAATTAGGGTATGGTGGGTTCCAAGGGGGTTGGCTCTAACGAGGCTAATTTAGATTCACCTATTGGAGTTGAGCAGGTTAAGGGGAGTGAGGTGAAGGTAGAATGGCTTGAAATTATGGTGAACCTGGTGAATTTTCCTGATAAGCACAGTGTGAAAATGGAGGTTATTGAAGTGGAGGATTCCCTTGTTGAGCAGGATTTAGAGGATAGAGAGGGGGCCTGGGAGGAACCTATTGAAAATGTTGGTTCTCATGTTGTGCCACCGATCAATTGGGATGAAATTAACATGGACCTATTTTGTAGAATGGTGGAGGATGGAACTCACAATTTTCTCTCGCTTGTGAAGTGGATTTTATCAGAAGTGAAGTAGCTCAATGTCCAAGTTAAAAACTAGCAAGACATCTGTGTTGTGTTAGTGCATGGCAGCCAAAAGGAATGGTCGATTAAAGTTAAGGTTAAGACTATGAATAATTCTTGATAGACTTGGTAAAAGTCATGAGGATTGGATAACCTCCCTAGAAATGGTTGTCCAAAAAACTATTAAGGAGAGGCTTGTTAATGTGGAGGAAATAATTAGCAAGATTGGTGATGATTTGCAGACTATTGTTAGTATTAGTAACAAATCCTTGAAGTCTAGTGCTAAGGGCCTCTCTATTTTAAATGAGAAAGATTTAAAGTGGACTGGAAAGTTTTTGGATCTGAGAGAACATGAGAAGGCCATTGAGGAAGTTAATAACATGAATTTGGAGGAGAATATTAAGGATATTGGGCCCAAAGTGGAGAAGAATTTGGATGTTGGTTCGTGCTTGAGAATGAGGAGCAAGACGAAGAAAAAAGTTTGCATTTAATTTGAAGAACTAAAGGATGTGGTCAAGATGCATGAGGGGGTTATTGCTGATAATATGGCCTCAGCCAATGTTCTTGATAAAATGTTGTAGCTTTATTGTTTTTTTGTTTGGTCAGCCTTGTTGCTGATGTTTTGCTATAGGGTTGCTGACAAGTTTTTTGGTTTTATCTTTAGTCAGCTTTTTGTCTTTTGTGGGCTATGGGTATTATTGCTTTAGTCTTTTTTACAACTTCTCTATGTTGTAAATGGTTTTGGGGCCCCTTCAAAACCTTCTTTTCCCAATCAAAAACTTATATTTTTCCTCTACATTTAATGAGATAATTGTTTCCAACTATTTTAAAAAGTTAGCTTTTTCTCTCTTCTTCTATAATTAAATAATTGCTTTTATTATTTAATCATTTACTTTCCCTCTTAAATTAAATAGTCTTATAATTATTTAATTTACTCTTTTCCCATGCCAATCTTCTTTTTTTATCTCAATTAATCTCCACTCTTGATAAAGTTTTATTTCCTTTTAATCCCTACCGTCCATCCTTAACTAAACCCTATTTCTTCCCTAACCATATTTCCTTGCTTCTCAAAAGCAATCTCATCCATTGATCTTCGTCATTCAATCTTGGCCCTTCATTCAAATTTGGTTTTCTATAAAAGAGACCTATCCTCATTATTTCAAGGTTAATTACAACCACATTTCTCCAAAATTCTTGTTATCAATCATTGTCATTTGTAGGTACTTGGACGCTCCAAAATCTGAGGGCAAGCTTGCAACTTGAGAAAAATGGAGGAAATGCAAGGAAGAGGAATCAACCTTAGCATAGGGAATTTTATTTAGTTTTTCATTCATTTGATTTCTTTATGCTATCTTGTAATTCTTTGTTTGGTTTTGGATTCTAGGCTTACATTTCAATAGTTGTGGTTGCTATTATGATCTTTTCCATTTGATTTTTATTTCC
This sequence comes from Sequoia sempervirens, assembly GCA_007258455.2. NCBI lineage: Eukaryota > Viridiplantae > Streptophyta > Pinopsida > Cupressales > Cupressaceae > Sequoia > Sequoia sempervirens. Next base: position 280,459,279 of record VDFB02373365.1, on the reverse strand, counting down.
CTCATCCTTACGTTGGTGAACCCGACCTGAACCAGAATGATGCATTTGATTGATAAAGTATAAATTTTCAAATTTGGGTTTTCTTTTTGGTTTGCATTAGTTTAGAGGTTTTTGGTTTGCTAATATTTTGTTGGCAATGTGGTGGCTTTTTGGGAGAAGATATTTTGGAAAATACTAATCCTTCGTTTGCAAGGTTTTTTTTTCTTTGATTAAAATAGGAGCATTTTTTTTCTTTTAACATACTCATTGGGATTTAAAATGAACCACAATCTTGCATTTTACATTCATTGGGCTTAAAATGAACCAATCTTGCATCTTACATTCATTGGGCTTAAAATTAACCACAATATTGCATCATACATTCATGGGATTTAAAATGAACCACAATTTGTATTTTCACATTATTGGCTTAAAACGAACCACAATCTACATTTTCACATCATTGGCTTAAAATGAACACAATTTCCATTTTCACATCATTAGCTTAAAAATGACACAAATTTGATTCACACTCATTTTGTTTAAAAATAACACAACTTGCATCCTTCACTCATTTGGTTTTAAAAAGAACAAAAAATTGCATTTTACACCCATTGGGATTAAAAAAGAACCATGGCTAGAATTTTATTATCTTCTTAAGTAGGCATATTTTGATTTGGGATAATTAATGAATGATTGTCTACTATTTATGGTTCACTTGCACACTATTTATAATAGATCCCATAGGGTGTAGTGTGAGTATCCTCTCCCCTTGCACTTAGTGTGATCTTTGGTGAAGAGAAACCATTGCATCTTATTTTTATTTTTTAGTTGGGCTTGTCTAAGAGACACATCCTAATGGAGAGCTCAAAGGTGACCCAAAGCAGTTTTTTCCCTTGGGCTGCTATATAAAAATATTAGACGAGATTCAAGTCCAAACTACCATTAGCCTTTGTCATACAATGCCGATCATAATGGGGAGGTACCTTTGTGTATAAGTACCCCTAGTAAAGTTGGTTAAAGACTTTAGTGGCTTCCTGGATGCTCACAAGGTGGTAAGTGTCTGAGTTGTGACTAAATGCAATTTTAGTAGCCACCCTTATTGATTGACTTATTATTGGTGTCACTCTCAGTGCAAGGTATATAGCACTAGACCCTGAATTTTACTCACCAGATAAACTCCCTTAATTTGAGACGAAAAATCCTTGGCTTAGCATAAGCTACTTATTTACTTGTAGCTTTTCGAGGAAAGGGTGATTTGGGTTATCCTTTCATTCTAGGATTCCCCTATCCATCCTATCTCACAAATACAAAGTGTTAGGGGGCGCCTACACTTTTGTCAAAGGAGATTCCAAGTTGTGGGCCTAAGATTCATGCCATTGGCCTTGACTTAGGGATAGGAAGTGCTTGACTATATTTCAATATGTGTTTATACTAGTGGAAATTGGGGTGAATAACCTCTGAACATACACATATGCATACCAAATTTTTCACAAGTCAATAGTCAAACATCTATTTTCAGAGTGTCTACCATGTTTTCAATCATCTTTCCAAAAAAAATCAACATGAAAACCACTCAAAAACATCAAACTTGCAATAAATAAATTATGAGCCGCATCTGTGAGTGATAGTGAACCGCAATTGTTAAAATATGAACTACATTTTCTAAACAGTGAGCCCCAACTACTGAAACATAAAATTTAAGGAAAATATTTGTCCAATATTAGTCTCAAACATATTTTGACAGTGACCTCATTCTCTGATAATAAACTTGTAGTCAATTTCATCATATTCAATTAGGTTGCATGGCTTTGGCTTAGTAAAATTAAATTCACCTAGGTTTCCTTCCATTGCTTGGTTAGGTTTCATTTTCATCCTTATTTCATCTTAGGTTATTTCTTAGGTTGCATATACCTTTTAGATTTAGACATAGGAATCTTATCAAACTTTTGAACAGTACATGGTCACCTATTTAGTTTATCATTGACCTTATCCTCCAATTTATCTATCGCCATCATCTACATTGGGTCTCAAACTTATGTCTTAGTTTAGACTCACTTTTTCAAAACATCATTCTTTTAGCATTGGTCCTCTTGAGTTCTTGATAATCATATATGTTACATTGGATTACTATAGCTTGGTTAGCATCCTTTTTCTTAGGTCTAAGGGTGCATATCCTTAGTGTCATTTGGCATTCCTTATTCTCATTTAGCTTCATTGCATACCATATCCTTTGGTCATTATCATCCTTGCATTATCATTTTTCAACCTTGTATTATCCTAAAAATCACAGAGAAAAAACATAGCATAGTCTCATACCATTTTGCATTGGCACCTTGCATTGTCATCCAAACCTGTCACAAGTTTTATATAGTCCTCACTAAGTTTTCCTTATCCTTCCTAATTTGAATTCATGACCATGTCTTCAGTTTACCTTTATCTTCTCCATAGTCAAGCTGGATACCAATCCATCCTCAATCATCAATACCAATCACCCATAGTTCCTAGTCATCCATCCATCTACCCATCTTGCCAACAACCCATAAGCTCTAGTCCATCATCCATCTACCCTCACTATCAAGAGTCACTTGACACAATCCATACCATTGATCCTCAAAAAATGTCCATTAATCATCCTTATCCTAACCTTGAAAAGGTAAACCAACCTTCCCCTAATACATTCTAATCCTCCACATCCTATCCTAATCCATCTTCCCCTAATCCATCATCCACTAATCTATTCCAACCCATCACATTCTATTATAATCCATCATTCACTAATCCATTCAAATCCACTCCATCCTAATCTATGAAATCATCCAATAAAAACACATCTAGTCATGGTCTCCAAGGACAAATAGCAAAGGAACTTGTTTGACTCCTATATGATAAAAAAGTTAGGCAATCCAATCACATTGCTAATCCTCCACCATCCAACCATTTGTCACCATCATGTCCTTCATTCCCTACCAATCCTAAGAAAATATCTTGTTATTGAAACTCCATTATTTCCATTTCAAAATCCTGAGTCTATCAAATAAAATCCTATCATTACCTAGAATCACATTCCATTTCCTAAACCTTGGGATATAATTCAAAATAAAAGATCAAAGCATGATTAAATGAACTCCAAAAAAATTAGATCAAGTTACCCAAAAATCACCTATAAACACTTGTGATGTCCAAGTTAATCCAATCTCTAATCAAGATCCCATTCTCAATCATGTCATCCAAGATAAACTTATCTTTGTTCAAAATCCTACCATTGAACAAGAAATCCAAAATGATCCTCTCATAAAACTTTATACCATTCATGATCAAACATTTGAATTTGATCCTATCCAAATTCCAAACACCTTCATTTCCCAAAATAAGACATTTTCCTCCTTTGGACACATAGATAATCAAATAAATGATATGGATAACATTAAAGAAGATCATAAAGAAGTTATTATTGATCAAGTCAAAGAACATAAAAAAATTTACTATGGATCAAAGAGAACATAAAGAAGCTACTATTGATCAATTCAAAGAAGAAGATACAAAATCTACTATGGATCAAATCGACATCCAAAATTATCAAGAAGAAATAAGCATGACGAATGATAAATCCAAAATATCCTATCAACTAGGATCATCCACTTTTATCAAATCACCTAGATTTCTCATAGAAGAGAAGATTCCAAGAAATAGTTTCCATATACACAATGATGGGTTCACATCTTTCTTTCAAAGTAAAAAAATAACCCATCGTAAATAGAATATTTTAGAGCATGTAGTATCAAGGAAAAGCTAGGCCTACATGAGCAAGGAATTCTAGGACCAGTATAGTTTCTAGACATCAAGGTCTTGGATATTCTTGAATCAGAAAATCAAATGATGTTAGTGATACCTCCACAATATTAGGGGAAATTTTATCCAATACAAATATCAAAATGGGGTCCATGAGTAGTCCTTGTCATAAGTTTGTTGCCAACACTCCTTCCATACACACCATAAACCATCATTCCAATATAATTAATCCCATCAATTGGAACCAACAAAAAAAAAATTCTTACAAGTCTAAAGCTCAAAATAAAATATCAAAGGCCATTGAATGCAAAAATCCAAGTGGAAAAATTAAGTTAAAGTGGATCCCAAGGAAAAATGGATCAAGTAAAGAAAAGAGTTCAATTACTATACCCAATCAAAATGTGGAGCCACAAGAAAAGAGGTCTCCCACATATAACAAATGTCAACCTCCTTCAAACTGATCACCATACAAGGCATATAAAAGTGTTGGTTCCAAACACTATCCCAATCAAAATTCCAAACTCCATTATCCACCATCCCAAGTTTGGAAAATAAAAATTGCTACATCAAAAGGTTCAAATAGTCCTTATAAACCTACCATCATCCATCATAAGCAAAAATCTTGTCTACATTCCAAAAATCATACTTCACAAATATGTCACATCTTGGCAACAACTCTTTATCATAAATATTCGCATGGAAATCTATCACGATGTGTGTATTTTGATAAGGTCATCCCTAATATCAGAGAGGATCACAATGACATCCATTAGTTGTATGCAAGTGATATGATCCTGACAAGAAAACTACTCCATAAAGGTCACTATTGGCATGTCATGACACCAATATCTACATCAACACCATCAAAGGATTCAGAACAATTAGTGATCATCCAGAACATTAATTCAATATAAAAAAAATGTCACCCTGATGAAAACTTGGAAAATAGGCATCTTGTGTGGTCCATCAAAAAAAAATTGAAAAAGAAAAAAAGACAAAAATTTTGTCCAATAGTGAAAACCATTTATATGGCGTGTTGGACAAGTACCATGATGAAAACCTAGGAAATAGGTGTCATGTGTAAGAGAAATTATCTGTGGACCATTACACTTGTGGGAAAGTTGTCTCATCTCCCATGCCTTTCTCATGACATTTTCATCTACCTATCCTATTTATATCATTTACATCCATTATCCCACCTACCTTGATCGTGATAAGGACTGGGGTATAAACATAAATCATGCTTTGGGAAAACTCTTGACATTTATATCCTTTGGTCATACACTATTTATGAAATATCATGTCATTACCTTCATAGAATTTATCCAAACCCATATCTCGGAGAAAAAAAAATATTCCTATGCAACATAGTCCTTGGAGATCATATGATAATTCTTATATCCAATAATCCTCATGTCTCTTATCCTTTACCAAAATCAATCTATTATCCTTTTATACGTATATCTAGACTTGGTTTTCCCTTGTCATTGGTTTAACGATTCTAATCTAATTATCCAAGTTCCCTCCATAATCCCATCTAGTCTTAAGGTTATTCATTCCAAATACAACAAGCATAATCCATACAATCTTGCTATGCAAACTAGCACATCATCCAAAACATTCCTTAGCCTTGTTCCTAGCCTTGCTACAGACCTTGATCCTTTAGTTACATTATCATCGGTGGGATATGTCTTTCCCAATCCTCATGTTGTTTTTGGGATGTTTCCTTCCCTTAACAACAATATCAACATCATCATCATCATCACCTACCAACTAGTTTTCAGCTTGACTAGGGGCAAGATCATGTTTATCCTGGGACTCTTGTACATGCTTGCTTGCTTGCTTGTGGGTATCTTTCACATGTATTTTTCATGATCCTTATAGTTACCATCCATAAAAAAGTCCCATTCATGTACATAATAAAGCTTTTACATCCTTCTCATGGCCTGAGAACCATTGACATCTAGTGTCATTTTCCTTTCATACCCACCCATTGGCACATTGGCATTCATTCATCTCACCCGCAATAAGTTGGTCCTATACCTGACTAGGGGAAATTCCTTGACTTGCATATTTATGGGATCCTACACATGGTGTCAGCTCATAAAACAAACAAAATCCAAAAAATTCATAAAACATCAAAAATCCAAAAAAAATCATAAAACATAAAAAAATCATAAAATGTCAAAATCCAAAAAAAAATCACAAAACATCGAAAAAATCTCTAAAAAAAAATTCAGAGTCTATGTCAATCCAAGTCCATTCAAACTATGTTGTCTCTACACATTGCTACGTAGGCAAGGCCATCTTTTAATGAGCCCCCGAGGCACTAGGTCAGTCCTTTATGGTTTTGTTGAGTTGAATCAATCATGATTTTCATCTTAATAATGATTTATTTTTGGTCCAAGTCAATCAAACTACAATCTATCTAAGTGTATGATGTAGGCAAGGCCATCTTTCAATGAGCCCCCAAGGCACTAGGCTGGTCCTTTAGGGTTTTTTGGGTCTATCTTGATCTATAATAAGTTATTTGTTGCCAAGGTCAACACTTCAGACATGAGAAAACCAATATCTAAACCAAATCATGAATCAACAGATCAACTATTCAACTGTTCTTCAATCCAAAACTAGTCAATTACCTAATCATCAATCCTTGTCAATTCATGGTCTTATCATTTTGTCCTATTTAGGACATGTCCTTCCTCAATTAGGGAATTGTTCATTTGTAAACCTTGTCATTTTCCTTATACAAGATATGTATTTCCTGAATACAGGCATGGTTAATCAATCTAGTCAAATAATCAATCAATCAGTCAACATTTGTTGAGAAAATGTTTCTCAACCTTGGAATTACATAAGGTATTGTTGATACATAAGGTATTATTCATCCAACGATGACAGGGGGGCATGGGGGGATCCCCCCCACAATGGGTCTGGGGTAATCATCCCTTTGGCTAAGGGTCCAGGGGGTAACACCCCTGGAAGCCAAATTTTATATACACTTTATTATTGTAAATCTAGACTATTCATCATTATGTCTCATATCTGACAGTTGATATTTTATTAGCTTGGCTTTCCCTAGAAGGAAACCCTATTTTAGAAGGACATTGTATTACAGTTGTGTATTGCGATGTATTTTGAGAGTCTAATAGTGGTCGTGTTTCCTCTGGATCTCTGAGTGGTGATACTCCTATGAGAAGCTTGCTCTGTAAGTATATTGTAAAATTTGTGATTTCTAAATAATATATTAGGTAGATTTTGGGGTGTGGGGTTTTTCTCCTGAAAGGGTTTTCCCCACATAAATCATTGTGGTGTGGTATGCATGATATTTATGTCTATTTATGTTTAAGTTTTTGTAACTGTTAAAGATCTATAATTTTTTTGCATTATTTTCCTCTCAATATTAGTGTAGGAAGTTGTTCCAATACCTTAGCTTCCTTACAACATTATCCATCAATCAACCTTTTCATTAAATCAATCTAGTCAGTCAATCAGTTAAACTTGTCAATCAATCAATCAATCAACCTCATCAATCCTATCAACAAATAAATTCTAGCAGCTGATCTAAATGGTTGTTGACTTTTTTGGTCTAGTTGGTCTTATCTTGTTTATTTGTATTTGGTCATGTTACTAGACACCTTGAGGATGTCCCACGAAGGATTTAGAGGAACGATGATGGATCATTAACTCTTTTCTTTTTTATTATTGCTTGTGGTTTGTCTTGACAAAAATACTGGGGAAACTTTATCCTTAGGATGAGTCAAGACATTCCTTATCTGTTGAGTGTCTATTTTTTACAAAGGGATAACATTGCACACCTTGGTCTATGTCATACCATGGTGTTTATTGTCCATTTGCTATAATATTTTTTCCCAATGATGATAAACATACAAGTTGGCATTTATTAAGCAAGAATATCAATCCCTCTTCAATCATCTAACTTCATGCTAACATTTTACTCTTTCCAACATTTATTTTCATTAATCCTTGCATTATCCACCATCAAATTTGCTTATCAGAATAATTTTTCAAAAAAAATGAAACTCTTCCAAAATTTGTAAAAAAAATTGAGGGGGCATAGGTCTATCCCATCTTCATCGGAGCATATTCTAAGCTGAATTTTCTTGTTTGTTCTTTGATACAACATTCAAACGACTCCACATTGTATCAAAGAGGGGCAAAATGTAGACACTGAAAAATGTCCTAAGCCTGTGAACCTTATTTTTCACCATCAATTTCCTTTCTTCCCCTACATAATTAAATAATTTTAATTATTTAATTAATTCACTTTTCCCTTTTATTCTTCCTTTTGATTAATTGAATAAATTATATTTATTTAATTACGTCACTAATATTCCTTTCTCGATATAATTAAATAAATTTTTATTTAATTAATTATTCATTTTTACTTATCTACTATAACTAAATAATAATTATTAATTGTTTAATTATTCATTAGTCTTTTCTTCGATAATTAAATAAATTTTATTTATTTAATTATTTCTCTCTTTTCTCTCCATTATTAAATAATTATTTTAATTATTTAATAACCTGTCTTTTTCCTCCACTTTTTTATGAGATAGTTGTTTCCAATTATTTTATTTAAAAGGTCATTTTTTCCCTCACTTGTCTTTTTCCTCCACTTTTTAATAAGATAATTTTTTCTAATTATTTTATTTAAAAAGTCAGCTTTATCCTCCACTATTAAATAATTATTTTAATTATTCACTAACTTATCTTTTTCCTCTACTTTTAATGAGATAATTGTTTTCAATTATTTTAAAAAGTTAACTTTTTCCCTCTTCTTCTATAATTAAATAATTGTTTTTATTATTTAATCATTCACTTTCCCTCTTAAATTAAATAGTTTTCTAATTATTTAATTTACTCTTTTTCCATGTTAATCTTCTTTTTTATCTCAATTAGCATCCACCCTTGATAAGGCTTTATTTCCTTTTAATCTCTACTGTCCATCCTTAACTAAACCCTATTTCTACCCTAACCATATTTCCTTGCTTCTCAAAAGCAATCTCATCCATTAACATTTGTCATTCAATCTTTGGCCTGTCATTCAATCTTTTGCCCTTCATTCAAATTTGTTTTTTTATAAAAGAGACCTATCCTCGTCATTTCAAGGCTAATCACAACCACATTTCTCCAAAATTCTTTTTATCAATCATTGTCATTTGCAAGTACTTGGACACACCAAAAGCTGAGGGAAAGCTTGCAACTTGAGCAAAATGGAGGGGATGCAAGGAAAAGGAATCAACCTTAGCATAGGGATTTTTATTTAGTTTTGCATTCATTTGTTTTTTTATGGTGTCTTGTACTTCCTTGTTTGGTTTGGGATTCTAGGCTTAGATTTCAATTGTTGTGGTTGCTATTATGATCATTTGATTTTGATTTTGATTTTCCTCATCCTTACAGAATGCATGCAGACTAATTTTTTTTGTGATTAACTCGCAAAATTTTCCAAATTTTCCATCTTTCAAATAATTTTTAACATTATTGAATCTTTTCATGTCCACTAATTGTTGTCCAAAATCATGTGAAATACTTTCATGCATACATTCTCCTAACAATGAAAGGTTTCCACATCTATTGTGTTGTCCAGAACTAAATGCATTTAAATAAAATAATGTTCATTATATGTTTCACAAAATAAAATTTCTATCAAATCTTTCATTGTTTGAGGTGGCATATTAGTACCATATTTCTGCATAATTTTGTCAGTATGCAAAGTACAATGTATACCACATTTCTATATTTTTTTTTAGTTTGGTGATTATGAAATATTTAATTCTTGAGAGTGGGTTTAAATGCTTTTATTTTTACCATTTGCCACTACTCAACCATTTTAGAAATTTTTTACTCATCAACCTCCCCTTTTTTCTTCTATCTTACCTTGAGTTGTCTATGAAAGAGGCTATGGAGATTTCTGCAAAGAACCCTAAGAAACCCCCTATCCTACTTCATCAAGGGCTTATCTTGAGATTGTACCATTTTCACCTAGCACTCTACCCCCCCAAAATTCATCCAATATTTCCTCGTGGAATAAGCTCTTGTTGTCACTTCCCCCATGAAGTGCCCCAAAAACCCCATAAGGAGAATACTACCAAACCTAGTACCAAGTACAAGTTGAATCCTCCTACCAATCAGTCCACTCCCGAAACTAACCATAAACCTTTGGCCAAGCAATCTTAAAGGAAGATTAAAACCAACCAAGCTTTGATCTAGAATTCAAATGCAGTGGTGTTTTGTGAGCTTGAAAAAAAATTTGTTAAAATTTTTGGAAAGCATATTGTGAAGGAAACCCTTAAAAAAAAGAAGAGTTCAGTCAACTTCTTTATTAAGGAAGCAACCTCTAAGGATGAAGAGGATGATTTTAATACTAATAACACTTGTGAAGAGGGAAAATGATTGTAAATGACCCCAATGCTAGATTTGAGTTTGTCAGTGTGAGAAGATCCCACTGATTGGTCGATAAGAAGGTGCCTAAGGTCACTGTTGATGAAATACCAAGTGATTCTAAATAGGACAACAAACAACATGATAACAAAAATATTGATATGGAAGAGGGTGATAAGGATTTCACTAATGTCTTGAGCCCTTTTCCTAAGCTTAATAAAATTCTCAAGAATTCCACCCCCCTCATGATCACAAAAAGGAAATATGAGCCATAACTATGAGAAAAAAACCCAGGATTGCAAAGCTTTGATGGTTTTTGTGGAAATTCTAGAAAGGAAGCTTAATGGCCTTTCATGCTTCACTCTCAAAGTGATCCATCACTTTGCTGTCACTTTGGCTTCGGTGCTCCAAGAAGAGATCAAAAAACACAACACTTCTATTAAACCCAACTCTAGCCAACAAAAGATGGATGTCTTCAAATTCCTCATGAAGGAATGGGAGAACATTCCCAAGTAGGGGGATCATGTTGGTTGTTTTTCATCATTTCCTCTAGTTAGTTATTTGTTTTTTTTCTATTGTTGATTCATTGTCTCAAGTCTATTTTGGTTTGTATTTTTGTTCTTGTTGCTAAATAAACTTTTTCCTAGTGATATTTTGTGTAAAGAGTACAATGCCTTATAAATGTTGCTTATCTTATAAAAATACAAGAGATTCATTGTACTAATTTTCACATACCAAGGTTTACATTTCTCAAATGATTTTTGACTTATGGTAATATTTTTGAGAAAAGAGGGGTAAAAATTTATTAGATTAGAAAAGCATAAGTACAAATCTCACCATTACAACTCCCCCCAGCGGGATCCATCCAAATCAAGCAACAAAACCAAGCAATACCAAACACAAATAAATCCAAAGAGAAGTCCCATCAAACCCTATCTTACTAAATCATATTTTTAAGAATCAAGTCCTTTAGTCATTGGAAACACTCCAAAGGTAGATGTTCCCATCTATCTACCCTCCAATCTCCCATAAATTGAGAATCCCATTTGGAAAAACAATATAACACTCTATTTCACTCTCTTGGGATATGGAAAAATAATACAAAATCAAGATTTATTGATCTAATGGATCTAATGCACCATCAACACCAACTTCCAATTAGCATCTCCATGCTCCCACCTAATCAACATATTAATCAGGATCTAATAATACAACTCACAAATATTTATACTCCAACCTAGAGCACATCCCCTTTCCAAATCTAAAAGGATAGCCTGAGCTTCCATAAGATTATTAGACCGATGCCCTTTAAAGAGGGAAAAAAATAATAGGGCTCCCCTTGAATAGTCCCTTCCAACACCACCAACCCCAGTTGACCCAGGATTTCCCCTAGAGGAACCATCAATATTGATATTAAAAATACCAACAAGAGGAGGGGACCAACTACCCTCCTGTTGGGTTTTCTTTTGGGGTTGTCAAGACCCCCTTGACAAGGTAGGAGTCAAACTACCCCTAAAACGCCAAGTCTTTACATCACTCCACCTTTCCATGCTCTAAAGGGGTATCAATCACACATTTAGTTTCAATAATGTCTTGGATCATTCCCATCATTATTTATCATATTTGATGCACTCCTAGTTGTTTCCCCTAGAAGATCCTATGATTCTTTTCCAACCAAGTATGCTAAATAATGCAAGAAATCTTGATATTCCAAGCCACCTAAAGAAGTAAGCTCTTATCTGGTGGTCTTCCCAAACTTCTCCAAACCTCAACAAGGGAGGCATGCACACATTATTTCTTTCAAACATCCCACCAAAAATTCCAAATGGTCTACACAAAAGAGCACTGGAAGAATAAGTGTGTGATAGTCTCCTCATCATTTACATAGAGAACACAGATAGATGGTCCTTGGAACCCTCTCTCGTGAATATTGTCCCATGTGAGACATCTATTATGGTAAACTATCCATATGAAAAAATTACATTTGGTCCAAGCATACTTCACACCTTCTTCCATCAAGGGACTTTGTCATCTCCATGTTTCTACCTATCTAGAGCTCAGTATCTAGAGGCCATTGTGTACACCTCTCTGATCCAATCCCTGGGCCAAAATATCACCAATCACCAAAGATCTACAATTCAAGAATACGATTTAACTCCTCCCAATCCTCCATAGACCCACCCAATGACCAATCTAATGGGTCCTTCCACTGAAACGAAACCACCTTACCCAATTTCCTTCTCATCTTGAAATCCTCCATCCTAGACCAACCAACTTCCAAGAAAGAAAGACACAAATCCTATAAGTGTGGATACATGGACATGATAGGAGGGTATCCATCCCATGAGTCAAACTAGAATAGGGCCTTAGATCCCCTATTACAAATCTACACCATAGAAAAATGGTCCCTTTTCATTTTCATGGTCTTTTAGGCCTTTCTTCATGATGCTTGGTCCATTTTTCTTTGATTTAATGTTGTAATGTGGCTTGAACATTCACAATAGGTCCTTAAAATTCAAATTATGACATCTTGTGAAGGTGTTGTGAAGTGTTGTAACACATTTCTACACTTTTCTAGACTCTTTTCATTATAATTCATCTAAAAATCACCTTTTCATCCATTATCAAGTCCTACTCTAAAGTGTTGTAAAGTCTTGTAACAATGTTTCACACTTTTCTAGGCTTTCTATCACTATTTACACCTTTCTTATGCTTTATATGGTCCCTCTATGCACTCATAAGACTTAAATAAGTTTTTTTTTAATGTAAACCCAACAAACAACACTAAATATGAATTAATTCCTGACACCCACTTTCAAGTCCAAGGTGAGAACCATTTGTCATCGGTGGCGAATGAGTCACTCTTGGCTCCAAATTTAAAATATTTCAAATTTTATTTTAGGTTTTTATTCAAAATCACTTGATGTCAATCTATGATGAGGTATTATTGGGCTACTAAGGCACAAGTTTGTATAAATAAGTATTTTTCTCCTCATTTTACATCTCCTAATTTCATAATTCATTCAAGCATTCAATCATCCATTCAAGCACTTTGCATCATTCAATCAAGCATCAATCAAGTATCTTGGAGCAGCCATTGACATAACTTCAAATTTTCTTCAACAAGGGTTTGGTAAGATGATAGCATTTTCATGTTATTTTTTTATCATTCTCTTACATTTCATTATTTCATTAAGGGTTTGATTACCAAAGTGGGGTTTGACCAAGGAAAACCCTTATTCTCTAACCCTCAACCATTTTTCCCCTCTTGCGTGTGTATTTGCAGACTTATGTATGCAAATTTGATAATCAATTAGGTGTTGAAAGGTGTTCAACAAGTTAATAATGTGTTTCAAGTCAAATCAACCTCATTTCAAGCTTGGAGAAGACATTTTTTCCGTTTTATGTAGAATTAACTTCATCAACCCGACAAGCAGACAACCTCAAATCTGATGTTGTAGAATTGTCCCCTGATTTCTCTGAATTTTGGGAGAGGATTGATTCACCATTAGTGGTGAATGAGTCCCACCTTAAGGATGGAAATCTATATTTTTTCATATTCAGAATCTCGAAAATCAAAAATTAGTTTCCAACAATTTTTATTAGAAGCGAGACTGATTCACCATCAGTGGCGAATGAGTCATGTTGGTGATTTTCTATGATCTCAATCAACATTCAAAATATTCTAGATTCTCCATTCTCTGCCTAGGTGCACTCTAAATCAGCCTTCTTTTTTGTTTTACATTTGTTCATACTTAGTTCATGTTTGCATATCACATTATGTTTTCCAATATTGCATATTTCTTTATTTTTGCATTCATAATCAGTCAATTACTTAGCTTAGTTGCATTCATATCATATCATTTAGTCTAAATAACATCATACATTGTGTAATTTGAGTGAACCTAGCTAGATCGTTTAAGTAGGATTTATCTCTCTCCTTTTAGGTGAAACATCCTAAGAATGCAAGAGTAGCCTATAAGCCCTACCCAAAAATCTATGGTTCATTTTGGTGAACCTGCATTTCGAGCACTATACATTTCTGATTTCAATTGTATCTTGCATCCTAGACTTTATTTTGCATCAACAGTCAATTAGGGTATTGTATTATTTTTGCATCCTATGGTTTCTCAAATTACCTTAGTGAAAGACTCATTTAGATTTCATTTTTTCATTGCATATCATTGAAAAAACTAAAAATCTACATCTGCATCATTCATTGGCATCTAAAAATAATTACAATCACTTTAAATTTTCTGAAAAACACAAAAAATCTCACAGTTGGACTCATTTTCCACCCTGGGTGAATCAGTCCACTCACACATTTCATATTACATTTTCAGGCATTTTCCTACATTTTTTTTCTTTGTTGTTACTTCATTATTTTAGTTTGTAGAATTTCTATTATTTGTATTTTGCACTCCTAGATTACCTTGCATTTGCATTCACCCCATATTTTTTGGTACTTGTATGATTTTTTGGTGCCCCATTGATAATACTTTAGTGAGACAAATTTCTAGACTCATGGCTTCTTGTGATAGCACTTTCATTTTGGACCTTGGGATCTCAAGAGATCCTACTCCTAGTATGGACAATGGTGCATTAGGCATGGACAATACCACTTTTGTACCTTCACCTTTCCATCCAATGAATGTTGACACACAAAACAATTTCATCCCACAATAAAAATTCATTAGCATTCATGAGTATTGTTCACACTTACAACAAGAATTGTCCCTTAAAAACATTTCCACCACTGCCATACCAGCCATAGAAAACCTTCATCATTTGATTGAAAGTGATGATGGATTACAAGTTATGAAAAGAATTGTTGATATTTACAATAAACATGCTCCTTCCCCATCCCAATCAACAAACATAGTTGCAATCCAAGGAGGACCTCACTTTCCTCCCCCTTTAACCATCCTATCCATACCCACTTAGACCACTCCTCAGGTTACAACAACTATGCAATAGGTTAGTCATGTGGCTCCTTCTTTCACAATTCCAACTAGCATTCCTATTTCTATTGTGGCATCGCAAATCCCCTCTACCACCTTCACCCCTCTTAGTGTTCCTTTCACTTCCCCTAACATTACATACACTCCATAACTATTTTTCCATCCACCTCAATCCACTTACCCCGACCCCATAATTACACAACTCCTTAATACTATTTCATCCATGCACCAACATATTTCCACCATTAGTCAAAGTCAAAATACTCCACCCACATATCATGTTCATAGTAGTCCCTTATCATTAGAAATCTTAAGAACCCCAATGCCACAAGGGATTGAAATTCCTAGGTTTAAGAAATACGAAGGTAAAGGAGACCCTATTAATTAGTTCAATGCTTACACAGCCTTGTGCAGTGATTTTTTCCTTGATGATAAGTTATTAGCCAAACTTTCTCCTAGGACCTTAAAGGACACTGCATTAGATTGGTTTTCAAACTTACCTAATCATTCCATTAGATCATTCAACTAACATTTGGATGCCTTTATAAGTCACTTCCAAGTTCATATGACTCCTAAAAGGACAATGGTTGATCTAATGCATTCTATACAAAATGCCGATGAAAAAGTGACTAACTTCATTTTGTGTTGTTAGTCGTTGTATGCTCAAGTTGATGTGAAAATTCCTGATTCACATCTATAGAAGATGTTCATCGAAAACTTGCACGCAAATCTTCAGGATAAGTTAACTATGATGAAATTTCCGTCATTTATGCATTTATGCATTTATGCACAACATTATGTGATTATCACAACTCAATTTCTAGTCGTGATTCAAATTTCACTTCTAACCGAGCTGAGAAATCTGAACCACAAAACCAAAAGAACACACAAAACTTTCGCAAACCAAACAAAGGCTTTTTACAATTCAATCCACCTCCTCAATTGCAAACCCAACATGTTCAAAGCCAAGTGGCGGCTATTAAAGCAGTGGTTCCTTATACCTATGGGGATCTAAAGAGACAATTTACTCCCTTACTCGATACCCTCCATAATACAATGAACCAATTACACCAACAATAAATGATTACCTTGCCTACCATCAAACCACTTGATACCACAAAACCTTTACCACCCACCTTTAAACCAAATGCTTATTTCCATTTTCATCACCAAAATGGCCATGACACTAAACAATGTAAGTGTCTAAAACACTTAGTTCAAGACCACATTTATTTGAGTTTTTTGTCCATCGTGAGTGTCAATGATCAAGGCAATAATTTTGTTGCACCCCCTAACCATAATTTAAAAAATTTCACCAATCCCATGCCTAAACACAATATTTCATTTGTCAAGGCTAGCGAACCTTCAAACACTGATGTAATGAATGTTGATACAAATAATGAACATGATATAACTTGAAATGTTACCCAAGTTAATCATATGGATGAACTTGTGGGTGCAATAAACGTTATCCCTCGTAAGGGCCCAACCAACAAAACTCTTGATATCACTTTTTCTTCCAAAGATATACTTAAAAAGCTTCTCGATGGTCCTCTTTACATATCTGGATAAATCTATGATAAGCCCACCAATGGGATATTAATAGAGCTCGCCTATAGCAAGAATGTGATCATGGAAGATTTTTTAGTATTACATGAATTGTATCAAGATGATTATAACAAACTAATTGCATGGATTAAAACACATACTGGTTTTGTATGCCCTACGATCAGATCGATCGTATTCCCCTTACAAATAGGACCCAAAACTTTGGAGGTAACATTCTCTATTATTCCACAATTGGATCAATTTCATCTATGATTGGGTCATCCTTGGCTCTGCTCAATGAAACCAATCCCCTCAGTTGTTCACAAATGTTTGAAGTTTCCACATGGAAATGAAATATTTACCATACACTATAGTAGCTTTAATCCATTATCATCTAAAGGTATTTTTTCCTTAGAATCCTTTTGGCCTGAACTTATGGAACCCATCACCCCCCATAAATATTTCTTTTGAATAGCCTATCAAAAGTTCAAATCCAAAGGAATAGCCAAGTTGTCTCTTCGTAACATATCCCCATCCACTTCCACTCCTCCTATCCTAGATGAAACCATGCTTTAGCCTGAGTCCAACATTGAACAAACCACACAACCTCATGAGCACCCAACTATAGACACTTCCCATCCATCATTTAAATGACCAAGAGAAAGTGAAACCAATCCTATCATGCCTCCCCGCATTAAACAAGTGTATAAAACTAAAGAGAAAGTGATTAACTTGTCTTCTTCTTTTTCTTCCGTCCTTCCCCCTTCGGAAGAAAATGAACCTATGATGGATCAACCCACACTTACACCTCAACCAATTCAAAATAAAATTAAACGCAACTGTGGTGCTAGGGAACATAGGTGCCATTGTCGTCTCCTTGCTTGTCAATATTGAATGGAAGAAAATAAAGAAAACCAACCTCCACCCTTGAAAAAAGAAATATATGATCACCCTCTTCATCCTAACCCACCACAAGATAGTATAGTCCAACCCTCACAACAAATGAACAACTCCAATAGCTGCAACTCTTGATACATCCTTCCTTACAAATAACCCTTCGTCCTCCCATCGTAACCAATCTTGATGATGATGAGGAGATCACAAAAATAGATGAAGAAGTGCATAACTATCTAAACTCTTTATTCTCATCTACCATGAGCTTAAATTATAAATCTTCTCAACCAAGTGAGGAACCTGGCACATCTCCTAGTTTAGCACTTTTAATTCTTCCTTTGGACATTCAACCACCCTCACACTACACTGAACATGATTCAAAGGTAGATGACTTGTTAGATGTTTGAATTATATTCGCCCTACTAGCATTTTATACTCATTTTCCTTTTTCTTTTTCTATTTTCTTTCAATATATGTGTGTATTGTGTTCCCTCTCTTTGTACACTTCCTCTATTTGTACCTCTATTCTTCTATATGTCGTGCATTGTTTTTTTTTCCTTTTTTTTTGTGTTTTCCTTTTGGGGATGATGCAAAGCATTGAGATGCCCTATGTCTCTTCCATGTTGACCCAAAAGGTCATTTTTCCCTTTTTGTTTTGTATTTTCCTTTTGGGGATGACACAAAGCTTTGAGATGCCCTATGTGTCTTCCATGTTGACCCAAAAGGTCCTTTTCTTTTTCACTTTTGTTTTGTGTTTTCCTTTTGGGGATGATGCAAAGCATTGAGACTGAAATGTCTCCTTCATGTTGACCCATAACCTTTTCCTTTTCTTTCACCTTTTCATTATATTTTCTCTTGTGTTTTCCTTTTGGGGATGATGCAAAGTGTTCAGACGGCAATGTCTCTTCCATGTTGACCCAAAATGGACTTTATTTTTCTTTTGTTTTCACTCTCTTTGTGTCATTCTTCTAGTTCTATGTGTTTTGGGGAATGACTATAGTTTTGAGCTCTTTCATAAAATAAATGTAGCAATGAACATACTAAACCCAAATCCATAGATCCTTTATGTGTTTAGTGTGTTCTTTCTAGGGCAACTCCCCTTTCTTTTGTTTTCTTTTTCATTTACATGAATCAGCCTTACTCGAAAAATTATGACTAGGCATAGGGGCTTTCCAAGTTGGCTCTCATGTCTTGTTTTCTTTTTGCATCTTTCCTTCGCTACTTTAAAGTAATTTCTCACAAAATGATGTGTATAAATTCCTTTAAAGTGGGGGACATACATTACCATTAATTCATTTGCATTCTTAGTTCTTAATGTAGCCTTGTTGCTTCATACAATGTGTTTATCACTTTGTGGATGGCATTGGGTGTGATGTCCTTCACAAGTGTGATCTATCTTAGCATATTGCATTCCTCTTGGTAGCCTGATGTGACGTACTGCATCCCCTAAGTTGTGAATATTTTATTCTTTGATTGGTCATCTCTTGGAGACATTAGACACAATTTTCCCTAAGTGATAGACCTCACATAAACTTAACAAGACTCCTTTAAACATCTTTTCCATTTTACACTTTTACATTTTGCATTTTTTCCACCTTGCATAATGCAACTTGCATGCCTGTGGTACCTTTCTCTTTGTTCATGAGTTCTAATCATACAAATATTTGCTTGTCTCATGAAGCACAAATCGATATTTTCCTTTTTGGTTCCTTGTTAAAGTTATCAGGAGGTATAAATTTAATATGGTTGAGCAGGAAGCCCATTCAACAACACGACTTTCCCCATAGCCACCTTTGTATTTGTGAGTGCATATCAACTAGCATATGTATCTTACCTTTTGGGCCTTCTCACTTGGTGGACCGCCATGAGTTATGTCACCCCAAAGTGAGTATGCATTCTCTTTTTCAAACAAACATCCTAGATTTAATCCACAACTAGTTGGATAGACGATTGAAGCACCATCTAACTCTTTCATTTCAAAACTTGTGTGTTCCTTTGTTCTTATGTTTAGTTGGTCATGGGATCTTCATCCTGGGGGCTTGATCATCCCTCTTGATCATTATCATTCCATCTTGCTAACATAAGTACATTGGGATCCTTCTCAATATGCATGGATACTTTAGTGTGAGTTTGAAGCAAGCTCACTAAAGGGGGGGCTAAATGCACCATAGAAAAATGGTCCCTTGTCATTTTCATGGTCTTTTAGGCCTTTCTTCATGATTCTTGGTCCATTTTTCTTTGATTTAGTGTTGTAATGTGGCTTGAACATTCACATTAGGTCTTTAAAATTCAAATTATGACATCTTGTGAAGGTGTTGTGAAGTGTTGTAACACATTTCTACACTTTTCTAGACTCTTTTCATTATAATTCATCTAAAAATCACCTTTTCATTTGTTATCAAGTCCTATTCTAAAGTGTTGTAAAGTCTTGTAACAAGATTTCACACTTTTCTAGGCTTGTTATCACTATTTACACCTTTCTTATGCTTTATATGACCCCTTTATGCACTCATAAGATTTAATTAAGTGTATTTTTTAATGTAAACCTGAAAAACAACATTAAATATGACTCAATTCCTAACACCCACTTTCAAGTCCATGGTGGGACCCATTCGCCATGGGTGGCGAATGAGTCCCTCTTGGCTCCAAATTCAAAATATTTCAAATTTTATTTTGGGTTTTTATTCAAAATCACTTGATGTTGACCTGTGATGAGGTATTATTGGGTTACTAAGGCACAAGTGTGTATAAATAAGTATTTTTCTCCTCATTTTACATCTCCTAATCTCATAATTCATTCAAGCATTCAATCATCCATTCAAGCACTTTGCATCATTCAATCAAGCATCAATCAAGTATCTTGGAGTAGTTCTGAATGGAGATTGTAGACCTTCACAAACACAACAAACAATCACACAATTAGATCAATATGCAAGTTTAAATCTGCATTCCCCATAGAATTCATTTACAATGCAAAAAATAGGAAATAAATGAAGAACACAACAAAGAAAGTTATTAAATCCTATTAGAGCATGCAAACTCTCAATCCCATGGGGGAATTGGTGCCATTTTTATGTGGAAAATGGCCCTTTCCCAATCCCTTGTAACCTTTGTGATGCCTTGATGATGATTTGATGATTCCTTGGAGAAAATCCTACATAACCTAGCTATAAAACTAGAAAATGGATGAATGATGAATGAGAAAAATTCAAAATCTGAAGATTATGACTTTGCATGAAGCTGTGGATCAGAAATACAAAGGAAAGCCTCTTATTTATAGATGAGAATGTTGGAGAATGAGGCAAAAGGGATGAATGTGGGATTAATCATCAACCAATGGCCAAATGCCACTTGTCAAGATGTGAGAGGACGAAGGTTGAGCACAATAAATGATATTAGGTGGAATTTCAAATTTATGAAATGACATGTTGGAGGGAGAAAGAAATGAATTAAATGCCACTTGGCTCAATGCACAAGGACATGTAAGAGATATTGAATGCCGTGTTGGAAGGACAAATCCCTTTGGAGGGATTTTCAAATTTGGAGGAATATTTTGTTTTGATGCCATGTTGAGAGAAATTAGAATATTTAATAAATCAAAAGAAATGGTTTATTGAGCAAGTTACAAAATCTAGAGGATTTAGGTGATTAAGATTAATTTAATCAAGATTTGATTAAATTGAAAGGATATTAGTTGATTTGACCAATTTGATTCAGATTTGAGGATTAATTTAAGTCAAAATGAGAGGAATATGATTTAGACTTAATTAAATAAAGATTTTGATTTATTTAATTAAAGAGGGATGATGTTAGATTAAATTAAATAAATATTGATTTAATTTAATATAATGACTTTAGAAATTTAATTAAATAAAATGGATTATTTAATTAAATAGATACTATAGGGTTAATTAAATAACATTGATTTATTCAATTAATAGGAGATGATGACTTAATTAGATAAATTTTATTTATTTAATTGAGGGATGAAATATGATGAATTTAATCAAACATAGACTATTTGATTAAATGATTAGCAAAGGGGATGATTCAGGATGAAGTGATGTTAGTAATTAGGATCAACTATGATTGGTACATTTTTTTGTGTCTATATTTTTTCCCACTTTGAAGCAAAGTACTCGTTGCATTAGTTCAAAGAATAACCTATCTTGATCCAAAAAAAAAAAAAATTAAAATGCCCCATTGCTGCCCCAACGAGAAGAAACATGTTGATATACTGCCCCCTCGAGAGATCAGACAAAAATTTCAATTTTTGGTTGATCTCATGAAAAAAGAGGACAAGGTACCCAATGGGTCCAAAAAGGCTCCAGAATGCCAAAAATGTGCAAAAACATGAAAAAAAAGCTCGGGGGTCCAAAACCCTAGTTGGACAGATAAACAAGGTCAAAAAACCCTAACTTTTAGGCTTAAATAGGCCTTGGGGGGCTACTTCCAATTAATTTGCACACATAGCCTTTAGAATTCCTATGATTTGAGCTCTGAGCATTGATCAAGATGGTGCAACGCGTGCTTCCTTGCCACATTTTCGAGTGCATGTGAGTATACCAGAGGCTTCCCAACACAACACCAAAAGTCATCTTGCCCCAACTTCATTTTTTTTAATTTTTGAGTGCATTTATTAGGATCTAGGGGTCAACAAAGTCAAGCGGTGCTATATAGCACCGTTGAAAAGCTCAAATCGACGTCGCAAGGGCCTAAACTATGTCGCTGATGCGAGTTGCACTATAGTGGCTGAGTTTAGAATTTAGGGTTAAGGTAATAAAGTGTGTCACACTTGCAAATTGTGTCATCACAGTCCTCTTTGGATTTTAGGGTTAAGGGTCAAAGTAGGTTGCTTTCAAACTGTGTCATAGCAGTGGAGTTTGGAACTTTTTGGCCTCTAGTGGCATAGTTTGGAGTTTCCAAATGATGACACATATGTTGTTTCAGGCATGCAAGCTTCAAACATGATCATGATTTTTCACTAAACTTGACGCGGTGACTTGCCTAATGCAGGAGGACATGGAGCTGGTCCATTCACGTGAGCACAAATCATCCATTTTGAGAAAATTGACCCAAGACCCCCCATTGCACAAGGTACTCTAGGAGCACCTAGGGGCGATCAAATTATGGTACGTGGCATATTCCCTAGTCATTCAGACACATCTAAGCATGATGACAGCATTGGCAAAGCACTAGCATAGCGAGACATCCTTGTCCACCTTCCCACAGGCGAGGCCACTGTGACCCTAGAGGACATGTGGCATATTCTACATTTTCCCATCCATAGAGAGTGAGTTATCTATGATGTGGATGTCGGGAGAGATGTTTGTTATGATATCATGGGCCTGGGCGAGCTTGTTTTCTCAAAGGAATAGATTGAGCTTGAGAGGTATAGGACCATGGTACCATCTTTCAGATTGATAATTGCTACCATCATTTTAGGACTCGTAGCACTAGATTGGCATGGCCGATACTTCAGCCCAAGCTGGGAGCTTGCTTGGGAGTAGATGCTCTGACGGAGGGAATGCTTTTCCTAGGGGCCAGTAATGTTGGCCTCCTTTTACCATGATTTACACAATTTTTCTTACTGTGATAGCTGGGCTATCAGATCAGAGGTGACATTACTACATATTTGGGCTTGGGAGCACATTGCAGTGCTCTGCCCTATCAAAGTTACACTAGTTGATATGGATCTAGATGATCTAGCTATTTGGAGGTACAGCGGTGCTCTTACCTTTTCACACACAAGGTCAACATGAATTTGACATTGGTGGTGGGTCATCGACAAGATGAAATTTTTCACCTGGAGACCCTATCTTGGCATGCCTGCCTGGTATGATGATGTGTAGTAGTTATTCTTTGCTAGGAAATACTGATCGATGCAAGGCCATGAGCATACCATGATAGAGAGATATCTTCTAGACTATGTGGCTCAACAATTTGGGGACACACAAGACCGTCTCGATGACCATTATGTGGCCATCTTCACCTATACTACGAGGGAGATGACATGGGGTTAGACAATCCCTGCAATAGATTCCATATAGAGCTTCATGCAACTAGTGTCTAGGTCGTGGACTTATGATCAGGGATAGGCAGACCTAGGTACAACACAGGCCTACAAGGATTGGTTCCAAATACCAGTGAGATTGACTATTCTTGGATCACTTGTGCCACAGAGGAAACCCAGAGGCCGGTCTGTGGGGTGGGGATGAGGCCGAGGAGGAAAAGGAGGTAGAGACAATGATGGCGATGGGGATGGCGGCAGAGGGTAAGGCCAAGGGGGAGATAGTACACCTTTGCAGAAACTAGAGTTGTAGCTAGAGAAGGATAGGAGATAGAGAGATGGTGATGGGCATCAGGATCATCCCATGGACAGTCACCAGGACAGGCAGTCGATGCCACCAAGAGATGGTCACAAGGACCAGCTAGCACCACATCCAAACCTGAGGGATGGGCATATTTTACAACTACAAGCACAGATATAGGTGTTGACCACACAGAGAGAATAGGAGAGAAAACAGGTCTTGACCCTTACAGTAAAGAGAGATTAGGCCATTCAGCAGTGGTAGGCTGTTGAGCTACAGGCTACATAGGAGATGGGTTGGAGACAGTAGTTAGAGAGTATGGTTGCCTCCTCCTCCCAGAGCACAGTATCTATGTGAGCATATAGAGATTTCATTCGAGAGGTAGAGTATTATTGTGTTCATTATCACCAAGTCATACCTCAGGCAACACAGGTCCCAGACTATTCACAACAAACTGGTTACAGGCCCCCACAGGGTCTTAGGGAGAGATAGGGTGGCGAGAGGAGCAGCCAACAAGGCTAGCTCATTTACTTATCAAAGACATTATTCTTTTTGAGATCCATGGGCTCATTTTTGATAGCCCCATGGGAAATTGTAATTGTATTGATTGTACTATACACTTGATCCTGAT
Source organism: Sequoia sempervirens (assembly GCA_007258455.2). Classification (NCBI taxonomy): domain Eukaryota; kingdom Viridiplantae; phylum Streptophyta; class Pinopsida; order Cupressales; family Cupressaceae; genus Sequoia; species Sequoia sempervirens. Next base: position 280,434,755 of record VDFB02373365.1, on the reverse strand, counting down.
CTTGTACCATGACAGTGTGTATTATTTTGATGATATATGAGATGATATGAGATTATTCATTCTGATATGATTTTTTCTATTCTATTTATGCATTTATGGGTGGATTTTATTTTATGTGATTCGGTTATGACTTTATTCTATATGATGCAATGTGATGATTCTATGTGATGTTTATATAATGTTATGATATGATGTAGTGTTTTATGGATACATTTCTTTTTCAATATCTTTTCCATGCACTTTTGATGATGATGTATGAAAATGTTATATGTGAATACTTAGACTAACAAATCTATATTATAATGCTTAATGGATGATGACGATAAAATGTATGAAATGCAATCTTTTTCTTTTTTATTATATTTCTTATGTATGATACATATGGTGATGCATTTATGGATGACATGATGATGATTTTATTATGACACCTATGTGATGATGCATTTAATGCCTATGTAATGATGTGTATGTCGTGATATGACACGCACGGATGAAAATGTTGATAAATGGATGATATGCATATGATGTTATATGATTATGTACTAGATACAAATGAATAATATTATGATCTATATGTGATGATGCAATGGATGCTTTGATGATGTGTATGATATGAGTTAATAATGCCTATGTGATGGTTCCCTTTATGCTTATGCAATGAATGTAACTGTATGGTTTATGAGATGTTTAGAATAACCAATCTATATTATGCAATGATGAAATACAATGCATGTGATATGGTCAGTGTTTCCTATATGTTATGATATGATATGCATTATGTTGATGGTTTGTGGATGCAAGATGGATGCAATGGTGATGATTTGTAATTAACTGTCATGGTACCATGTTAGCACAAAAAGAAGATAGAAGAAAGTAAGAGACTCCAAAAAGTCAAAAGATGATGATGATGATGATGATGATGATTTTCTTACCAAGGATTGGGATTTTAAAAGGACCATTTACCTTATGTTTGATAATACACATAGGCACAATGCATCAAGGTATAAAGGACCAGGATGGTGTTGCACCTAGTGTGATAGACTTTGACTCGACAATCAAATAGGAGTACTCATGTTCACACTTAACACACAAAACCCTATTCAAAATGCAGTTCAGATATTCCAAACATCTCAGACCAAAACATAGAAAGGCAAGCCTTCCTATATGGTCAATAAGACAACTAGAACATCCTACCTACACCCAAACAAAGCACGTATAACCAAGGTTATATTACAAGAATATCCCAAAAGCACAACAAATAAAAAAATAATGATTGTTGCCCCATTTCTTTCTCTCTAAATCTCTTCATTTGGGATATCATCAAGAGGTCATTGAAATGAGAGCAATAAGATAAGTCAAAAAGACAAAAAATAAAGTAAACAAACAAGCTAATGTTCTCCAATACCACTAGCCAAGACTAAACTATGGCGATGCCTGATGTTGATGTCCATTGTAGGAATGATGCATCCTAGGATATGATGTTATCAGATGATTGATTTGGGACTGATTGGATGATAGGCTATTGACACAAAGAGTTGACCAACTTGTTTACATATTGACCTAGACTTGAGACCTTGACGTTTAAGTTTTCACTTTTAACTTGCTAGACTTGTCTCCCACTGTTTCACCGAAGGTTGATGGTGATGATTGATTTATTATGAGTGATGTTTTATTGCGGGTGAAAGCGAGATGGGACAGATGGATTTTTTTTCAAATATTTGGATGTTTTTGATGTTTTTTGAAATGTTTTGAGGCTGTTTTTGAGTTTTCAAGATTTTACAAATGTTTTGATTTTCAAATTTTCAAATTTTTTTGGGTTTTCCAATATTTTGACCAAGAGACTAACCTAAAGACCTATCTTAGGGGCCTCAAAGGCTGATCAACAGATTATCCTTTCCTATGTTATATATGTAGAGACCATGTAGTTCAACTGACACAAACTCGATTATTGATGAGATATGAATAGATGGATTGCCAATTTATTATGACGGACTCCTAAAGGACTGACGTAATTATCTTAAGGGATGATCAAAGATCAACCTTGCCTACGTTCAAAGCTCAGAGACTCATAGTTTGACAAGACAACTTTGTTTTTGAATTTTTGACCTTCTTTTTGACCTATTTTGGATTTTAATATGTTTTGAATGTTTTGGGATTTTTTTATTTTATGATCTTTTGGATTTTTCTAGTTTTCTAATGTTTCTAGATTTTTTTATTTTAGGAAGACTTCCAGAATATACATGAATCCGATTCAAAGAGAACATGCCCCCAGCGTGATGTAAAAGACTACTCTGATAAAGGCAGGACAAACTGACCTTCAGAATGGGTCGAGTAGTACTAGGAAGGATCATGATACGAACACAGGACCAAGCTATAATGTGGATGTGGATGGGTGATGGATGGAGATAAATGGATGATGGAAATGTGATGGATGGATGATGCAAAATGAGTCATGGAAATCCTAGTGGATAGAACATGATTATTTACATAAGGTGCTTGTTTGCCAGGTTTTCACCAAGGTACTTGGTCAAAGCGCCACCGAAGTGGTTTTCACTAGAGGATGATTTTTCTCTTTACTATTTTTAATCCTTTTTCTATTTATTTTTTTAAAATTATTTTTTTTGTTGTCACCAAGGTGCCTGTTTTCCAGGTTTTCATCAAGGTGACCATTTTTTAAGGAAATTTTCTCTTTCTTTTTTTTTTTGGTTTTATACCCTGAAAGATTAGGCATAAAAAATTTTGAGGTGAGAGTTGTTCATGGGCTCCTGCAAATGTTCACCTTTCGATGTTGATAACTGATATGCCCCTGACTTGTAGATTGTTTTGATGACAAAAGGTCCCAATGAATTGGGTTCAAATTTTCCTTTTCCATCTATATTTGGAACATTCTTCTAGTTGTCATTCAGCACAAGTTCCCTAACTTGGAAGGTATGACTCCTAATCTTCTTGTTATAACTTTGTTTAAGTCAGTTCTAATACACCTGCAAATGGTTTAAGGCATCCATACATCACTCATCCAGTAGCTCTAGCTCATTCAGTCATGATACTCAGTATTTTTCATCTATGATGAGATTCTGTAGTGATATTCTTAGTGACAGGAGCTCAATCTCAATGGGTAGTATGGCTTCTAATCCGTAGACCAAGGAGAATGGGGTTGCACCTATTGGTGTGTGGATACTTGTTCGATAGGCCCACAGGGTGGGATTCAATTTGAGATTCCAATCATGACTAGCTTCATTGACCATCTTCTAGAGGATCTTTAAGATAGTCTTATTTGTAACATCGGCTTGGTCGTTTCCTTGAGGGTAGTAAGGGGTTGAAAAGCGATGTTGGATTTTGAACTTGTGGCATAGGTCACAGACATCCTGATTCTTGAAAGGCCTCCCATTATCTAAGATAATGACTTGAGGGACACCATAACAAAAAATTAAGTAGTTCAGGATGAACTTTGATAGCTACTTTCCAATGATATATGTTATGGGAATGGCTTCCACCCACTTGGTGAAATACTCAATGGCAGTGATGATAAACTTGTGTCCACTAGATGAGGTGAGGGTGATTTCTCCAACAAGATCCAGGCCCCACTGTGAAAAGGGCCATGGTGTGACAATCAAGTGGAGTTCTTGAGCTGGTGCATGGATGAGGTCCCCATGTTGTTGACATTGTAGACACCTTCTGACATAGTCATGTGCTTCTCTTTCCATTGAGGACCAATAGTACCTCATCCTCAGAAATTTCTTGGCCAACGTCATACTACTCGAGTGTGAACCACAAATTTTGTTATGTACTTTAGTTAAGGCATTCAACGCATCTTCAGTGTTTGGGTAACGTAACAAGGTTCCTTCAATGCTTCTATGGTAAGGGGTATTGTTGTGCAATTTTTGCACACACGCCCCATTGAAAGTAGGGACCCTCTTTTTCTTTCACTCTTGTTGTTCCGGACCTTTGATTTTGGGGTTTGTAATTGCCTTGGCATGATTTTAAAGTTTTTATCTTGCTTTCCTAGGTATTTTCCCTAAGTTACACGTTGAATATTTTAAGCTTTGGGCCAAGTTCAGGTTTTTACCCTAGTTCAGGATTTTTTGCCCTGTCTAGATTTTCTTGGATTGCGCTCGAACCCCAACTTTGTCTGCTTTGCACCGTGTTTCAGAGATTTCTAGCCTTCGCAGAATTTCACCTAGGCCGGATTTTTTCACAATTCCATCATGCCGTCGATTTTCCAAATTTGGTTGTTTTTTGAGTTTTATGTTGTTATATTTATCATTCACGTTCTCTTGAGTTGAAGTTTATTCTTTGAATGATCAACTTGAATTTGGCATGTTGAGCCTCTGAGTTGTTGGATTTGGTGATGATTTCTTGGGCATTATTATTGTTGTTCTTTGTTGGACGCAATTGAACTATCATTTGTTAATTATAAGAATTGAATTCCACTTTATCATATGGTATGTACATGTTTCCTTGATTTTGATTGATGATGTGAGTTGTACTTTGGTGTTTTAGTTTTGCTTGGTGTTCAAATTTCTGTGTCTCAAGCTTTCTTTGTGCGTTCATGGTTAAATTTTAGGGTTTCATGCCTAGGGCATCGCCATTTCATCTTGATTTTCTTTTGAATGAGCCTAGGATTCAAAGAAGGTTTGTTGAAGGTTCTGTTGGTATGTGGAGACTGATCATGCTATACTATATAGACCATGGTATATTGTACACTCCAGCCCCTTGTCCTTGTTGAGGTCCAGGGCTGGGTCGGGCCCCGGGCGGGGGTTTGGGGGCGGCAGCCCCCGAGAAAAATTTTCCTCCTACTTTTTTGCGTGATCACCGAAAAAGGGAAAAATCAATGAAAAAGGAAAAATCTGATTTTGTAGAACCCAAAAAATCTAGAAGCTTCTAAGCTTGACAAAAGGGGTTCGGATGGGTATTTCAGTATGATGAAAAACGCAATTGTTCGCAAGATTGTAATAAGTTTTGCACTGGATAATAAAAGTATTGGATGGCTGCGATTTGGTGGATGTAGCCCGGATTGGGTGAACCACGTTAAATTATTTGTGTTATGATTTATTCTGTGCGTGTTTTAGTTTCTCTATTTATTAATTATAAATCTGCATTTAATTGTTAGATCTGCCATCTCTAAACCTAACAAGTGGTATTAGAGCGGGTTGTGTTTTGATTATCATCTGTAGGAAAGATCTCACGGTTGAGTGGGAGTCTCACGGTTGAGTGGGAGCAATAGCAAATGAGGGTAAGAAGGTTGAGAAGTTTAATGGGTAGAACTATTAGTTATGGAAGATGCAGATGGAGGACTATCTCTATCAGAAGGATTTATGGTGGCCATTGGAAGGGAAAGCCAAGAAACCTGCAGCAATGTCAAATGAGGACTAGGAGATCTTGGATAGAAAGGCTCTTGGCAGTATTCGTCTATGCCTAGCACAATCAATGGCGTTTAATATTACAATAGCAAAGACAACTCAAGAGTTGATGGAAACCCTAGCGAAGTTATATGAAAAGCCTTCCGCTTCGAATAAGGTATTTCTTATGAAGCGTTTATTTAATATGAAAATGGTAGAAGGTGGGTCAGTTACTGATCATTTAAATGAGTTTAATACGGTCACCAGTCAATTAACTTCTGTAAAAGTAAACTTTGATGAAGAAGTTAGGGCTCTTTTGATTCTGTGTTCTTTGCCTGAAAGCTAGAATAGCTTGGTAATGGCTGTTAGCAATTCTGTTTTCAGTTCAAATACATTGAAGTTTGATGATATTGTTGGTGTTATTTTGAGCGAGGAAATCTGTAGGAAAAGCTCAGGTGGAACATCCATATCAGGCAGTGTTTTGAATGCAGAAAGCAAGGGAAGAACAAAGGAGAGAGGAAATGATTTCAGAAATCATGGGAAGTCATGACAAAAATCAAAGGACAGAAGGTCCCAATCTAGAAACAAGAAGGATTGTTGGTACTATGGTAAGTCAGGTCATTTGAAGAAAGATTGTTGGTCTCAAAAAAATAAAGGAGACAGAAAGGAAGGAAGTAAAGAGGCAAATGTGGTAAGTAATAAATCTGATGAGGATGCTTTGATTCTTTCCCTTGATAATGCTGATGATTCTTGGGTGTTAGATTCAGGGGGCTTCATTTCATGCTACCCCCCATAGAAGTTATTTTCTTGATTATGTCCAAGGGGATTTTGGACGGTTTATTTAGGAGATAACAAACCCTATCAGTTGTTGGAAAGGGAAGAATCAAGATTAAGTTGTAGAATGGGAATCATTGGCTACTACGTGAGGTAAGGCATGTTCCAAAGTTAAGCAGAAATTTAATTTCAGCAGGGCAACTAGATGATGAAAGTTGTGTTGTTACATTTAGTGATAAAAATTGGAAGGTCACAAAGGGTGCCTTAGTAGTAGCAAAAGGTGTGAAAGTAGGCACCTTATATCTTTGTACAGGTCATACTGTTCCTTCTACTTTAATTGTTATAGAAAAGGGTCAATGTTCAGGAACAGTTGATGTAGTTAAACAGGAAGAAGATCATACAGTTGCTGTGGACTTTGAATCAGCACTGTGGCATAATAGACTTGGGCATATGAGTGAAAAAGGTATGAAATTAATTCATTTAAATAATGTTTTACCAAGTCTAAAATGTGTTAATATGGATTTCTGTGAAAGTTGTGTGTATGGAAAACAAAGAGTTAGTTTTCTCAAAGATGGGAAGCAAAGAAAGATGAGAATTGGAGCTTGTGCATCACAGATGTATGGGAACGGCAGGCTTCTCTTAGTGGCTCTACGTATTATGTTACATTCATTGATGATGCAACTAGAAAGGTATGGATTATTTCCTTAGTAATCTGATGTATTTGAAACTTTCAAAAAATGGAGAAGCTTGGTTGAGAATGAGACGGGTAAAAAGATAAAATGTCTCAGATCTGATAATGGTGGTGAGTATTGCAGTAAAGAGTTTGAAGATTATTGTTTCTCTAATGGTATTCGTAGGCAGAAAATAGTTCCAAAGACTCCACAGGAAAATGGAGTGGTTGAGCGCATGAATAGGACAATAATGGAGTGTGCACGGACTATGAGATTACATGTTGGGCTGCTTTTAAAAATGTGGGCAGAGACTGTAAACACTGATGTTTATTTAATCAACAGAGGTCCTAATCCTCTAGGTTGTGGTATTTCAGAGGAAGCATGGAAAGGTAAGAAGGTGAGTTATTATTTTCTCAAAACCTTCAGTTGTGAAGAATTTGCATATGTAGATTTTGAAAATAGAACCAAGCTTGATGCAAAATTAAAGAAATGTGTATTTGTTGGATATGGCATTGATGAATTTGGTTATAGGCTTTGGGATTTTGAAAATCAGAAAATTGTGAGAAGCAAGGATGTCATATTCAATGAAAAAGTGTTGTACAAAGATCTGTTGCTGTAGCATGAGAAGAAAGAAAATGATTATGTAGTGTTGGATGATATTCCAACAATGATGTTTCAGTTGGTTCCTCATGTTGGGCAACAACAGCAGCAACAAATACCACAAACTCTTATTAGACGATCTTCAAGGTTATGTAGACCTCGTAAGATTCTCTCCCTCCTTGTATACTATTACTCGTTAAGCGATGCTAGTGAACCTATTATGATGAAGCTATGCAGGTGGATACCAAGGTTTAGTGGGGAGCATGGAATGAAAGAAGAAATGGACTCCTTGCTGGAAAATCAGACTTGGGATTTATGCAAGTTGCCTGTAAAAAAAGGTTTTACCAAACAAATGAATTTATAGGCTGAAAGAGGAGGATGGAGGTAAGAAAAGATTTAAAGCCAGATTAGTTGTAAAAAGATTTGCACAGAAAAAGGGTATTGATTTTGATGAGATTTTTTCTCCTGTTGTTAAAATGACTTCTATTCGTATTGTTTTAAGTATTGGGGCTGCTGAAGATTTGCATTTACAACAGCTTGATGTTAAAACATCCTTTCTCCATGGTGATTTGGAAGAGGAAATATACATGGATCAGCCACAAGGATTTGAGGTCAAAGGTAAGGAGAAACTAGTGTGCAGATTGAAGAAAAGTTTATATGGCTTGAAGCAAGCACCTCGGCAATGGTATTTGAAATTTGACAGTTTATGGCGAGCAAGGCTACAGCAGGTGTAATTCTGACCATTGTGTTTATTTTAAGAGGTTGGATAATGATAGCTACATTATTTTGTGTTTATATATTGATGACATGCTTGTAGCTGGGTCTAACATGGATCACATAAGTGAGCTAAAACAACAATTAGCAAAATCATTTGCTATGAAGGATTTGGGGGCAGCAAAACAAATCCTTGGTATGAAAATTTGTAGAGATAGGGAAAACAAAAAATTGTTTTTATCTCAAGCTAATTATGTTGAAAAAGTGTTTCAGAGATTTCATATGGAGAATGCAAAAGCTATCAGCACACATTTCCCTAGTCATGTTAAATTGACTAAGGATATGTGTCTGAAGACACAAGAGGAGGAAGAAAAAATGTCCAAGGTACTATATGCTTTAGTTGTAGGTAGTCTAATGTATGTCATGGTATGCACAAGACCAGATATTGCCCATGTTGTAGGAGTTGTTAGCAGGTATTTGAGTCATCTCGGAGTTGAGCATTGGAATGCGGTAAAATGGATTCTTAGGTATTTGAGAGGTACATCGAATAATTGTTTATGTTTTGGGGGCTCTAATACTGATTTAAAAGGCTATGTTGACTTAGATTTGGCAAGGGATATAGATACCAGGCGGAGTACCACAGGTTATGTATTTACAGTTGGTGGTACAGCAGTGAGTTGGATTTCTCGATTGCAGAAGGTGGTTTCTTTATCCACCATAGAGGTAGAGTATGTTGCTGCAACAGAGTGGTAAAGGAGATGATATGGGTGCAAATTTTCATGGAGGAGTTGGGAAAATAACAGACTAGAAATTACTTGTTTACAGATAGTCAGAGTGCTATACATCTTGCAAAGAATTATGCTTTTCATTCTAAAACAAAACACATACAGTTGAGATATCATTTCATTCGGTCGGTGTTGGAGGATGGACAGGTCAAGCTAGACAAGATACATACAGATGTCAATCCAACAGATATGTTTACAAAGGTGGTGACAAGGGAGAGGCTAAGCTCCTCTTTAGCTTCAGTTGGTCTTCAAGGTTGAATTCAAGTATAACAGCGCAGCAGGTCCAAGGTACTTATTTCTAGTGGGAGTTGTAATTGCAGCAGTGTCATCCAGGATCAGTCTCCAAGTGAGAGATTGTTGGTAGGTGGCGATTGATCATACTATACTATATAGCCCATGGTATACTATACACCTCGGCCCCCTATCCTTGCTGGGGTCCAGGGCCGAGTCAGGCCCCGGGTGGGGGTTTGGGGGCGGTAGCCCCCGAGAAAAATTTTCCTCCTACTCTTTCGCGTGATCACCGAAAAAGGGAAAAATCAATGAAAAAGGAAAAATCCGATTTTGTAGAACCCAAAAAATCTGGAAGCTTCTAAGCTTGACAAAAGGGGTTTGGATAGGTATTTCAGTATGATGAAAAATGCAATTATTCGCAAGATTGTAATAAGTTTTGCACTGGATAATAAAAGTATTGGATGGCTGCGGTTTGGTGGATGTAGCCCGGATTGGGTGAACCACGTTAAATTATCTGTGTTATGATTTATTCTGTGTGTGTTTTAGTTTCTCTATTTATTAATTATAAATTTGCATTTAATTGTTAGATCTGCCATCTCTAACCCTAACAGGTTCAGCTTAAACTGGTTCCATACCCAGGGTCCTCAAATTTGTGACCTTTGGTCAATTTGAGCAGGATCATGTGAGATTGCCAATGTTCGCGTCTTCTTCTAGCTTCGGGATTTTCCGTCAGTCCTGAATTTCCCTGGTTCTTCCTTTTTCCCCTCATTTCACTAGAGTTCATGCAGTGATTATCGTTTTCGTAGAAATTCGGTCTGGTTGAATTTTTCCTAATTTTCTGGGAAGCTTGGTGGAATTTCAAAATTGGATAAATTGGATGAGTTTAATGATAAATTCTTATTATTCCATGCTTTTAATTGATAAATTTCACAAGCCATCTGCATCTTTTTTGCATTTTAATGATCAATTGTTGATTCTGTGCCTTCTTCCCTTAGAATCCTCCTGGTCCAGATTTTCCTGAAAATCCCTTCTGGCCTGGATTCCGCAGAGGGGTGAAAATCTTGGATTTTGAAGATTGCACTTTAACAATGTTTATGGATTGATTCCGATCTTTGCTCAGATTTATTTGGATTATGAATATGTTATTTGTGATGGACTAATGCTAATTCTCCATGTTATAATGAATATTAATGGAGGTTTTTGTTGAGTGCAGGCTGAATTTTGCTGAGTCATCAAGGAAGTTCTGGAGATGAGGTTATATTTGTGAAGAAATTCAAAATATTGGCTACTCCACCCCTTGGCCAACTTGGAGGGCATTCATGAGAGGTGCACTTAGGATAAGGAAGGCAGTTAATGTAAGGCTACATCGTATTTTGTGTTTCCCTATTATTTTCCTTGTATTGGTTCAAATTGTATTGGAGATCCCAGGCCAACCTGGATTGAGTTCATGCATTAAATGCTAATTTGTTCTATTTTGAATTCTCCTTGGTCTGACTTGTTTGTGGCTATTTTATTATTGTATAACCTAGTTGGGCCGATGTGCTTTGGGGGTTCCTATAAATTGGGCGTTCTGCCTCATTTGTAAGATAGATATAGACATAGATATATACATAGATAGATATAGTTTAGCTACAAGAGCAAATTAGGTAGTAGAGCAGAGGTAGAAGTTAGTCAATTTATGAGCAAGTGATGTAACAAAACATTGGAATTGTTGTCAAAGTTTGGTGATTAGATAAAATTGAAGACATTGTGATTTTTTGGTGATCTCTTTTGTGTTGACTTATCTTGCATGGTTCTTATGATTCTATCTTTTAAATTTCTCAAAGTTATTAGATTTATATTTATGATTCAATGGTGTTTATGATTTGATGCTTGAAGTATTTGCAGCAATCCCTAGTCCATACTTTTTGTAGCTAGTTGATTGTTAGCTGCTTTGCAAAGTTAACCTAGACTTTTATATTCATTGTGCTTAGTTCAATTGTGGAGATTTATTCATTTCAATTGCAATTAGGTTGTCTTGGATGAATGTTCATGATCTAAAAATATTTAATGACTTAGAAGATTGTACTGTTTCTGTAAGATTATAGATTTATCTTGGTTAAGCAAGAATTAGTTTATGAGGGATTGGTCCATTTCAAGTGTTTCATCATTTGCATTGTTAATCTTAGTAGTTAAATTTAGATCTCTTTGAAACCCTAACCTTTTGTTATTTCTTTATCATTTGAGTTAGATTTAGGATTGAAGTATCATCATATTGTCATATCTGATAAGTTCAAGATTCAGTCTCTGCTTGTAGTAAGGTCCCTTTGTGATTACCAACATTTTCACATTTATCACTAAGTTGTTTATGCATTGTCAAGACCTGACATTAGAGACCTCAGGGTTATCTCTTGAGGCTTGCTGATAGAGATTTACCTTTCAAGAGAGATAGGATTTCATATTTTTTCTGAGTTGTTGCTATGCAGAAAATATCATCAACAGATTGGCACAGAAGGAGGGCCTGAATAAGCTAAGCTAGATCATTTTATTTACGCTATCTCTCCTAAAAGATTCAGAAGAAGAACCAGATCTACTCCAGGAGAGGGAGAATTTCAAGAATTTTCAGTCCCTACCAGGTCAAGGAGGATTAGTATAAAGGGAGAATCATCATCCACCCAACCACCTCCATCATCTCCATCATCCCCATCTTCATCAAGTTCATCTGAGTCTGAGTATGAGAACATTCCCATTCCACAACTTCAGCTAGTCATAAATCATCCATTACCACCTCCACCTCCACCAATGGCTTTCCTAGCTAATAACCCATCCCCATTGAGTTTCGCTAATTACAATGTCATGCCCAAGAACCCTGAGCACTTTTGTTCAAATTTCCATGTTAATGATCCCAATAGAACTATTGAGGAACACATCAAGATCTTTCAGACTAGCCTTAAGGATAGGGAAATCAATCATGAGGATGTAGCATGTAGGCTCTTTCCTTATTCCCTGGGAGAAGATGCATTATATTGGTATAATCACTTACCTGTCGGGTCTATCTAGCATTGGACTGAACTAGAGACTACATTCCTGCAAAATTTTAGGATTCCCATTTGTCCCAATGAGCTCTATCTTCAGTTCACTAATGTTAAAAGAGAATTCCATGAGCCTATAGGGTCTTTTAACAATAGGTTTCATCATTCCTATACCCGACTGTAGGCCCCCTATGATGTTGATGATGCCACTGCTTTAGAAGTCTATTATGAGGGACTTGACAGTCTAACGGCTACCTTCATGAAATGGAGAAAAAATCCTCCTAATACCATGATTGATGCATATGCAAAGGCTATAAAGGTTATCACTACCTTAAGGCAGCATTTTTTTAGACCTTTACCATCATTAGGACCTGTTGCTCACCTTGGACAAGTCCCAGCTCTCAACCAGGCTCTCATCAATCATACTCCCATCATGAATCCAATTCCTCATTTACCTCTGGCCCATCACCCAAGGCCTCTAGTGAGTCAAGTGCCACCCACAGTCAGCTATCCCCAGCAAAGTTTGAATTAGCCTCTACATCCACAATCTCATGCTAGCTATCCCCCATATCTACAGAATTCTGAAGATTTCAACCAGTCATTAAATAACAGCAATGTAGTAGGATATCTCAAAAATAATGTGAGCTTGCCTCCATACAGAAATCCTGACCAGGAGAGACTGGATGACTTGACCGAACAAGTGAAGAAGCTGAATATGGAGGTGACTTACTTGAGGAATCAAAAAAGTCAGTTACAAGCTACTCAGAGAAATATGCAGTCTAATCATAGTAGAGAAAGTTGAGAAAATTAGCAAGGACAACACTTTGATAGAGGGAAATGTCCTAAAAGAGGATATAACCATGAAAGAAGATACAACAATGATAGAGGATACAACAACGACAAAGGATATAGTAATGACAGGGGATATAACAATGACAGAGGGTAGAATTATGATAAAGGACAATCCTTAGGACAAAACTTTGATAGAGATCAAGGTGGTGGACAAGGGTTCGACAGGAGACAGCCACCTAAGCAGAACAGGACGTGGAATATAAGGCCTAACAATGGAGGAGTCCCTACCCCATTGGATCAACCAGTCAATCAGCTAATCAGTCAAGAGAAGCCTCCTAGTGGTGTGTATTTAGCTAAAGCTACTTTATTGGGATGGTGTAGGCTTCACAAAACAAATCAGCATTCTGAGTTAGATTGTCAAGAATTCCAAACAGCAGCTCCAATCTTCCAATATGAAGTGGAGAAAAATTTGAGTAGTTAGGAAATGATTCCATCCACTCCCTATGATTCACCAATGTTGGTACTGAACTATGCTCCTTTTCCACAGAGCAAAGACAATGTGTCTGAAGAAGAATCAAACCCACTCAAGGAAGAGGCAGATCAAGTGTGCAATGGAGATGAAATTTCACAGTTATTTGAGGAAAATCCAGTGAATGACAATGGCCCCTTGGATGAAGATGAAGCTTATGTTGAAGAGGTATAGACTTTCTAGAGGCCTGTTAAGAAGTATGATTTGAGAGACATGCCACATACGCATCCACAGGCTAGAGGCCCCTTCACCACTTCTATCCCTCCAAACAACTTCACCACTACTCCAGATCCTAATGCCAAAAATAATCCATTATATCCTCATGTGTCTAAGCAGTATCTTTTAAAGGAAGGACAAGCACAGATGGACATTTCAAAAGGAAGAAGTGTTGAAGCAAGCAAAGACAGGATGGTGGATTACACAAAAGAGATTCATGTTGATTTGAGTGAAGAACAATTGGCTATATATGTTGTAGAAGAACTCAAAAAACTTAAGGTAAGTCTCTCTGCATTTGAGTTATTAAGAGTTCCAACCATTAGGAATGCAGTTCTAGGAGCTTACAATGAAAATTCCATATCACAAGATAGATTAGTTAGTGAAAGTATCAACAAAGCATCTAGATCTCAAACAGTAGGAAGGAAAAATTAGACTCAAAATCAAGTTCGTGTGCCTCCTGGAGATAAGGGAAAAGAGAAGGAAAAAACTCAAGTTGCTCAAGTAGATACTCCCTTAACTCTGTTTCAAGGAAAAACAGAGACTCCTCCATTCCTTATTTTTGTCTACATATTTGGTAAGCACTTGCACAATTTCTTGTTAGATTTAGGTGCTTCCACCAATGTAATGCCCTTTGGTGTCTATTGAGCCTTGGTTATTACTCCTGTTGATTCCCAAAAAAAGTTACCCAATTGGATAGGACTGAAGTTAACATTTTAGGGGAATTAAATATGATTCATATGCATGTTGCTTATGACCCTAGGATTTAGCAGGTTATCAATATACAGGTAGCTGATATACCTGCTACTTATGGCTTGATTCTAGGAAGATACTTTACCAGGGCCTTGAATGGATATGTCTCAACTAATAACTCTCATATGTGACTTCCCTGGAAGGGAGTGCCAAACCAAATTAGAATTAAAAGAGAACCTAGGATAAAGTATATGATCACGAAATATCATAACACCTCCAATGAAACTTTGATATCAGAAGTAAGTATGGGTAATTATGTGCTTGCAGCCCCTTTTGAGGAATCAAATGTAGAGGAAGTCCTTATGTTCTATACTGCACCTATCAATCTCACAGCTGAATCTAGTAGTACTGAAACCTTGGTGGAACCAGTTGAAAATGAAGATGATCTTGAAGACAGTCAACTCAGTTTACTGGATAATTTCTAGGAATTCATTCAAAAATGCATGGAGGATCAGGTTCATTTGGGTAGAGGAATGAATTTTGGAGAACTACTCTTATCGAATTGGTGCAGGGTCCATAATGCCTCTCACTCTGAGTTGGATTGTTGCTTATGCCAGACTGCAGTGGAACAAGTGCAGAAGTGTATCAACCCCATCCCAGTAGTCAAAGTTGATATCCAGAATATCCAAGAAGACCCTAAAGGAAAGAAATTGATTCTCTCTGAAGAACCTTTAAGCAGCAATAGTGCAAGAGATATAGCAAGGAAGTCTACAATTGTTGGTTGTTGGAATTTAAGATTTGATGGATCCAGATCAAAGCAAAGAGTTGGGGTAGGATTTGAGCTAATTATTCCAAGAGGTAAGACTTTCTTTGTTGCTCATAGACTTCAATTTCATTGTACAAATAATGTAGTATAATATGAGGCTTTGGTCCATGGGCTGTTAATGACATTAAAGAAAAAGGTTAATATTTTTCAAGTTTTTAGGGATTCTAAGTTAGTAGTCAAGCAAGTCAGGAGACAGTACTCTTGTCATGATAGAAGAATGACCAATTATAGACATGGAGTATGGGACCTTGTTGAAGGATTTTATGCCTTTAACATTCAGCTGATACCACGAAGTAAGAACCAGACAGTTGACTCTCTTGCTCAGGCAGCCAATACGTTGCAACCTCTATCTCAGTCTGGATTGAAGAATTTTTTGGTGGATCTAACTCCAGTACCTTCAGTACCTGACAATGTCACCAACTTCCAAGTATTTGAAGATGATAAGCATATTTTAGATTTTATCACAATTACAGTTGTTTTTGCCTCTCAAATTATAGATGATACTGAACTCCAAGAAGCGGAAATGAATTTGGAAGGAGTAATCAATTTTAAGACCAATACCATTCCCAGAGGAATGGTGCAATTAGAGAGGATTTTTTTATCTAGATAGGGTCAGGAATCGGGAACAAGATTTCAAGAAGGATTCCATCAGTGGACAATGTGAAAATTATAATATGGGAACTCAAGATGATGCCAAGAATGTATTCATTGGCAAAGTATGCACGCCAGAAGAAAGGAAAGGAATAATTGATGTATTGCATAGATATTCAGATGTGATAGCCTAGAGTTACGAGGATTTGAAGACTTATGACACATCGATTATAACTCATACTATCCCTCTCAATCCAAGAGAAAAACCTTTCAAATAGAGGCAAAGGCCAATTAATTCCTTACTAGAACCTATAATACAGAAGGAAGTGTAGAAATTACTATCTGGAAGAATCATATTTCCAGTCAGACATTCAACCTTGGTTGCAAACTTGGTTCCTGTCAGGAAAAAGAATGGTGAAATCAGGTTGTGTGTAGATTTTAGAAACCTGAACAGAGCATCAGAAAAGGATAATTATCCAGTGCCTTCATTGGATGAAGTACTTCAGGTTGTCAATGGATCTTAGATGATGTCTTTCTTGGATGGCTATTCTGGATACAATCAGGTTATGGTGCGGTATGAAGACAGGCATAAGACTGCTTTCACTACCAAGTGGGGCACTTTTGCCTACAGAAGAATGCCTTTCAGTTTGATTAATGTTGGAGCCACATTTCATAGGGCCATGGAAATTTCTTTTAAGGACATAATTGGTAAGTGCATAATCATTTATATGGATGATCTAACAGTCTTTTTGAAGAAGAGGGGTGACCATATAGCAGATCTGTGTAAAGTGTTTCAGAAGTGTAGAGAGTTTGGTATATCTCTCAATCCAAAGAAATGCATCTTTGGAGTTATAGAGGGTAAGTTTTGGGGGCATGTTATCTTTGATAAAGGAATCGCCATTGATCCAGAATGAGTAGAAGCTATACTCAAGATCCCACCACCTGCTAGCAAGAAAGAAATGAAGTCATTCTTTGGCAAGATCAACTTTGTAAGGAAGTTCATCACTAGATTCATAGAAATAGTCAAGCCACTGAATGCAATGTTGAAGCATGAATCCAAATTTGAATGGAATATAGAAGCTAAGGAAGCATTTGCAGAGATAAAAAAAAGTTATCGTTGAAGCTCCGATTTTGGTGAGTCCAGACTATGCTAGGCCATTCTATATATATTTGTTTGCTTCTAATCATTCTTGTGTTGCTATGTTGACTCAAAAATATGACCAAGGAAATGAACATCCCATAGCATTCATGAGTGCACCATTGAAGGATGTTGAACTAAGGTACCCAAGTGTGGAAAGTAGGCTTATGCCTTAGTCAGAGCTATGAAGAAATTTAGACACTATATCCTCAGAAACAAGGTCTTTGCAATCGTTTTTGATCCTGCAGTCAAGTTGTTGATGCAGAATGCGCTAGGAGAGCACAGAGCTAAGGGGGTAACTATTTTACAAGAGTATGATATTGAGATCTAACCCATGAAGCTGGTAAGAGGGCAAGGACTTACAAAGACAATGGCAGAAATAGGCCTTGATCTTGTAGCTCAACATTACAATCTAGAAGATGTCTCTCCTGGAGAATGGTATGACGATATTGTTCATTATCTCCTGACTCAAATATGTCCTGACCATATGAATGTAGTATAGAGAAGAGGGTTACGTTTGAAGAGTGGTAGCTTCATGCTAAAGGGAGTTGTCTTGTATAAGAAAAATCATGAGGGTATCTACCTGAGATGCTTGGGAAGACAGGAGGCTGAGAGAGTCATGGCTGAATTTCATGATAGATATGGTACTGGCCATGGATCTACACATTCTACTGCAAACCATATTCTAAGGGCTGGTTATTATTGGCCTACATTGTTCAAGGATACACACAGTCATGTCAGAACTTTCCACATATGCTAGACTGCAGCAACCAGAGAAAAGTATGTAGCTCTTCCACTCCAGCTAGTCTTTGAGGTAAAACCTTTTGCACAGTGGGGGATGGACTTCATAGGTCCCATCAATCCACCTTCTTCTATTGGTCACAGGTATATTCTCACCATTACTGATTATTTTACATGATGGATTGAAGCTCTTGTATGCAAACAATGTACTTCTGAAGTGGTAATAGATTTCATTGAATCAGGTATTATCAATTGCTTTGGATGTCCTTTATCTTTAGTTTGTGATAATGGTCCTATATTTGCATCATTAAAATTTTCCAATTGGGCTTTTGATCATGGGATTATAATAATATTTTCATCTAGTTACTATCCACAAGGTAATGGTTTTGCTGAGTCTTCCAATAAAAACCTCTTAACAGTCATATGTAAGTTACTCGAGAAGAATCCTAAGGATTGGCACACTCAACTTAGATTTGCTCTGTGGGAAGATCGCAAAAGACAAAAGACTTCCATAGGGACTTCCCCTTATCACCTTGTGTATGGCCTAGAACCAATATTTCCAATCCAATTGAGAATCCCTACTTTACAATTCATTAATGAGTATTATGATGAAGAAAACAGGCATGAGGCTCGCCTACATGAGTTTTTACACCTTGAAGAAAGAAGAGATGAAGCCTTAGAAAACTTTTCTAAGCATCAAGGTGTAGTCAAAAGGTGGTTTGATAAAAGAGAAAAGGTAAAAGCCTTTTGGATTTCTGACTTGGTTCTATACTGGGATAAAGCCCATGATCGTAAGGGGGAGCATAATAAATTTTAAAAAAATTGGCTTGGCCCTTACTAGATTTTAGAGATCCTGGGAGATAATGCTTTCTGCTTGAAAACTCTCACTAGGGAGGATATCCCATTGCCTGTTAATGGGCAGTATTTGAAGCATTATTTCCAGTCTTGATTTTTTTTAGCTCTTTTCCTGTACATAGTTAGAGTAGGTTTCCTTTCTATTTTGTTTTCTTTTCTTTGCTTTGGTTAGAGTAGGTTTCCCTTTCTACTTTGATTAGTGTAGGTTTTCTTTTGGTTTGGTGTGTTGTTTTCTCTTCTTTTGTTGTGGAGGTCTTCTTGTTTTCTTCTAGATGTGTTGCACCTGCATGGCAAATATTCTTTTGTCTAGGATTGTTTTGAGTATTTCCTTGATGAACTTTGATTGTGATTTGAATGGATGGTTGAGGTCTTGGTTATCGTCATACAGTCTAAATGTCTGATTTAAAGAGGATGAGTCACTGGTTTGATTTGAATTTGAAGTATTCTGAAATCTTATATCTGTTATACATCTTAAAAATCCAGAGGTTGTTGTAGGATCCTTGTGAGGTCTTGTCAAGTGAAAAATCTTATTTTTGCTTTAGTGCCACTGTGGTTCTCAGTCCTGAATGTGAACTTCATTGTTCACAGGTTAAAAATAAAAAATGAAAAGAAAAGAATATCAAAAGAAGAAAATAGAAAATATTGAAAATCAAATGAATTCAACTTATCAGGAGAATCTGAATATCTCTATTGAGGCTATGGACGCCTGGTTGGCAATAGCGCTATGTTTAGAGAGTCACAGTGATAACCTCGTTGGGGCTATAGACAACTAACTAGAAGTGAGGCTCTATCTAGGTTTCTTTTGAAGTTAGAATCTTTACGTAGCCTACCCTAACTGAACTTGGTTTATGTGGTAGCTCGAGGAGGGGAATGAACTCATATGCACACACTTGGATTTTCAGTCTATGGAAGGTTTAGTCTACTTTTAGTTCTGATTCATTGATCTTACATTTTGATTTGTTTTCTTGATAGTGGGATTGAAACCAGAGATTCTAGGTTCATTATTCTTATTCATCATCAAATTCTTTGGGGCATTTTCCCTGTAGAGTCGCCATTTGTTGTGCAGTTTTTTCCCACATGCCCCGCTAAAAGCAGGGACCTTCTTTTGTTTTCACTCTTATTGTTTTGGCCCTTTTATTTTTGGGTTTGCAATTGCCTTGGCATGAGTTTAAAGTGTTTATCTTTCTTGCCTAGGTGTTTACCCTAAGTTACACATTGAATATTTTAAGTTTTAGGCAAAGTTCAGGTTTTTACCCTGGTTTGGGATTTTTTGCCCCGTCCGGATTTTCCCGGATTGTGCTCGAAGTCTTGTTCTATCTGCTTTGCACCGTGTTTTGGAGATTTCTAACCTTCGCAGAATTCTGCCTGGGCCAAATTTTTTCAGAATTTCGTCGTGTTGTTGGTTTTCCAAATTTGGTTTTTTTAAGTTTTATGTCATTATGTTTATCATTCGTGTTCTCTTGAGTTGAAGTTTATTCTTTGAATGTTGGACTTGAGTTTGGCATGCTGAGCCTCCGAGTTGTTGGATTTGGTGATGATTTCCTGGGCATTATCATTGTTGTTCTTTGTTGGATGCCATTGAACTATCATTTGTTATTTCTAAGAATTGACTTCCACTTTATCATATGGTATGTACATGTTTCCTTGCTTTTCATTGATGATATGAGTTGTGCTTTGGCATTTTAGTTTAGCTTGGGGTTCAAAATTTTGTGTCTCAAGCTTGCTCTATTTATTCATGGTTAAAATTTAGGGTTTCATTCCTAAGGCATTTCCATTTCGTCTTGATTTTCTTTCGAATGAGCCTAGGATTCAAAGAAGATCTGTTGAAGGTTCAGGTTAAATTGGTCCCATACCTAGGGTCCTCAAATTTGTGGCCTTCGGTCAATTTGAGCGAGATTGTGTGAGATTGTCGATGTTCGCATCTTCTTCCAGCTTTGGGATTTTCTGTCGGTCCCGAATTTCCCCGGTTCTTCCTTTTTCCACTCGTTTCCTTGGAGTTCATGTAGTGATTATTGTTTTCATGGAAATCTGGTCTAGCTGGATTTTTTTGGATTTTCTGGGAAGCTTGGTGGAATTTCAAAATTGGATAAATTGGATGAGTTTAATGATAAATTCTTATTATTCCATGCTTTTAGTTGATAAATTGCACAATTCATCTGCATCTTTTCTGCATTTTAATGATCAATTATTGATTTTGTGCCTTCTTCCCTTGGAATCTGCCTGGTTTGAATTTTCCTGAAAATCCCTTCTGGCCTGGATTCCGTAGAGGGGTGAAAATCTCGGATTGTGAAGATTGTGCTTTAATGATGTTTATGGATTGATTTTGATCTTTGCTCAAATTTATTTGGATTATGAATATGTTATTTTTTATGGAATAATGCTAATTCTTCATGTTATAATGAATATTAATGGAGGTTTTTGCTGAGTGCAAGCTGAATTTTGTTGAGTCGTCAAGGAAGTTCTGAAGATGAGGTTATATCTGTGAATAAATTCAAAATATTGGCTACTCCACCCCTTGGCCGACTTGGAGGGCATTCTTGAGAGGTCCGCTTAGGATAAGGAGGGAAATTAATGCAAGGTTGCATCGAATTTTGTATTTCCCTATTATTTTTCTTGCATTGGTTCGAATTGTATTAGAGATCCCAGGCCGACTTGGATTGAGTTCATGCATTAAATGCTAATTTGTTCTATTTTGAATTCTCCTTGGTTTGACTTGTTTGTGGCTATTTTATTATTGTATAACCTAGTTGGGCTGACTTTCTTTGGGGGTTCCTATAAATTGGGCATTATGCCTCATTTTTAAGATAGATATAGACATAGATATATACACAAATAGACATAGTTTAGATACAGGAGCAAATTAGGTAGTAGAGCAGAGGTAGAAGTTAGTCAATTTTTGAGCAAGTGATGTAACAGAACATTGGAATTGTTGTCAAAGTTTGGTGATTCAGTACAATTGAAGACATTGTGATTTTTTGGTGATCTCTTTTATGTTGACTTATCTTGCATGGTTCTTATGATTCTATCTTTCAAATTGCTCAAGGTTATTAGATTTAGATTTAGATATGATTCAATGGTGTTTATGATTTGATGCTTGAAGTGTTTGTAGCAATACCTGGTCCATACTTTTTGTAGCTAGCTTAGTGTTAGTTGCTTTGCAAAGTTAGCCTAGACTTTTATATTCATTGTGCTTAGTTCAATTGTGGAGATTTATTCATTTCAATTGCAGGGTTGTCTTGGATGAATGTTCATGATCTAAAAATATTTAATGCTTATAAGATTGCACTATTTTTGTAAGATTGTAGATTTATCTTGGTCAAGCACGAATTAGTTTATGAGGGATTGGTCAATTTCAAGTGTTTCATCATTTGCATTGTTAATCTTAGGAGTAATTAAATTTAGATATCTCTTTGAAACCCTATCCTTTTGTTATTTCTTTATCATTTGAGTAATATTTAGGATTGAAGTATCATCATATTGCCATATCTGATAAGTTCAAGATTCAGTCTCTACTTGTAGTAAGGTCCCTTTGTGATTACCAGCATTTTCACATTTATCACTGAGTTGTTTATGCATTGTCAAGACCTAACATTAGAGACCTTGGGGTTATCTCTTGAGGCTTGCTGATAGAGATTTACCTTTCAAGAGAGATAGGATTTCATATTCTATTTGAATTGTTGTTGTACAGAAAACATCATCAATAGGTATCTCCTAGGATGACAAAACAGGATGCTTTTTTGACAAAGGCTCTTTTGAGGTTCAGGGTTATGTCGGCTAGGAGGACTCCTATTCTCAAATAAGTGTATATATCATGGTACCAAGGATCATCGAGACCAACTATTTTGCACATAAATTTAGATTCTAGTACCTCAAATGCAGGAACAAGAAGCTGCTCTACAAGGAATTCTTGTTTTGGAATGTCGCGTGGGATTTCTAGGAGTGATCTAATTGTAGCCATTGCATCTATCACTATGTTGTTTTCTCTTGGTAGCTACTCAAATGTAATATCAATGAAGAACTCCTTAAGACTTTCCACCAATTTTTTTTAGGGATTCAACTTGTCGTCCTTTGTTTGATACTCATTGTTGACCTAGTTGATTATGAGTTGTGAATCTCTGTATACCTTGAGTGCCATTATCTTCCATTACACTATTATTCTTAGCCCTATGACAAGAGCTTCATATTTTTCTATGTTATTTGTACAAGGGAATGAAAGTTTGTATGATTTTGGAATGAAATCCCCTAGTGGGGTGATGAAGAAGATCCTTGCATTTAACCCATGTTGTGTGTAGGATCCATCAAAGTATATTTTCCAGTGATCTGCTACACTTAAGTTGAAGATTGATTCATCAGGGAATTTTGAGACAAGCGGATTCTCTGAATATATCAATGCCTATGCCAGTTGATCTATAATTGCTTGCCCTTTTATGGCCTTACATTCCACATACTCAATGTCATGTTTTGTGAGGATCATAACCCACTTTTTGTCCACCCTATAAATGATGCTTTGGAGAGCAGGTACCTAAGGGGTTCTATCTTTGAAATGAGCTTTATTTGATGGGCTAGCATGTAATGTCTGAATTTTTGAGCTACGAACACAACTGCTAGACAAGATTTCTCAATAAATGTGTAGTTTAGTTCATGGCCCACCATGGTTCTGTTGATATAATAAATAGCTCTCTCTTTTCCATTTTCATCATGTTGTGTTAGGAGAGCACCAAGGGCTATTGCTATTGTGGATAAGTATAAGATCAAAGTTTTGCCTAGAATTGGTGGCATGAGGACTAGCAATGTGAGTAAGTATTATTTGATCTTGTTGAAGGCCTAATCACACTTTTCATCCCACTTGTATGCTACCCCCTTATGGAGTAGATGAGAGTAGGGGACAGCCTTGTCTGCTAGTTGTGCTATGAATCGGTGGATGGACTAGAGTCTTCCTTGTAAATCCCTTAGTTTTTTCAATATTTTGGGTACCTCCATTTCAAGAATGGCTTTGACCTTAGCAAGATCTATTTTGATTCCTCTCATGGACACAATGTATCCAAGGAGCTTCCCCAACTATACTTCGAAGACACACTTCTTTGGATTGAGTATAACTTTTGATTCCTCAAACATATCAAAGATGGAGCCCAATGCAGCTATATGATCTCATCTTTTCTTGTATTTGGCCAATATATCATCGATGTAATCTTCCACAATTTTTTGGATCATGTCATGAAAGATTAGTGTCATGTCTCTCTGATAGGTGGCCCCCGCATTCTTCAACCCAAATGTCATCATATTCCAACAATATGTCCCCCATGGGAAAGTGAAGGCCATTTTATGTTGGTCTTGTTGTAGCCTGAGAACCCATCCATCAATGATAACATCTCATGTCATGTTATCATATCCATGATCATGTCAATGTTCATAAGTGGAAAGTCATCCTTGGGACATGCCTTGCTGAGATCTCTAAAATCTGTCCAAATATGGATGGCCCAGCGGGCTTTGAAATAGGTACAAGGTTTGAGACCCATTCTAGATAATCTATCGGTTGTATCAACCCTACAACTAGAAGCTTTTGCAATTCCATTTTTACCAACAATGCTATATGGGGATGCATCTTCCTAAGATTTTGTCTGACTGGCTTTGCTTCAAGATATATAGCTATAGCTAGGTGATGAACCACAACCTTTGGATCCAACTCAAGCATGTTGGCATAGGTTCATGCAAATTTTATCTTTCTTTATTTTGGGAACATAGCCAGAAGTTATCGTTCTTTTGTGAGAAGTGACTCTACATAGAATTTTATGTGTGGTAGTTCTTTTGTCCCCAAGTTGACCGGATTGCACCTCTTGGCTAATACTGTTGACTTCTCTTGATGAATTGCACTAAGAGGATGATTGAATCCTTCATCCTTCGGTACCTCAGAGAGGTTTTCACTATTGGATATGTCCTTTATTTTTACTATTTTTGATTCAGAGAGTGCCACAGTGTGGTTTTCACTTAAATACCTAGAGATTATTCTCATATTTTCACTTTTATGAATGAAGGATTCAATCATTTCCCCATATAATGTCAAACTCATCCTTTTGATCTCTGTATGGTACCATATCTTGTAATCCCATGAATTTCGAGAGCACCTCATCATTTTCAAAAGTGTCCAGAATTGGAGGTCCTCATTGGTCATAATCGATGAGTTGGGGATAGACTAGCTTTATTTCATGGATTTGATGGTTTTCCTCAAAATAAAAGGTACTAATCATGAGCAGGGAGGAAGTTTTGAAAAGCATAGGCAAGTTAGTTATGGGATCCTTATCATTACTACACACATTAGTTATGTCAAAGGTAAAATTGTCTAAGGGTAGACCTATAAATACCAATAATTGAAGGGCAATTGCTAATTGTTGTGGGGGAGTTTTGACCTTTCTAACCGAGGCACCTTTTCCAAGTATGGTCACCTTTGGAGGGGTACATCCGAGACCAAGGTTTCTTAGTTTCTTCTCTAGAATGAGGGGTTCAAATAGGTCGTTGTCATTCTACCTAAGTTTCTTGTTTTTGTCATAGCCCATATCGAGCATCATTTGTAGACCTTTCCTACTTTCGTCCATTAGAATATTAGGCATGATCCTTTCATCTTGATATATGAGACTGGATATGTCTCTTTCATCTACTATTTCCTGACTTAGATCTCCCCAAGACCTAAATCTAGAGGGGTTTGCTTTGAAAGTATGGGATAATGTTTTAGCTAGTTAGGGTTGCCCGTGATGCCTAGGAGATTGAGGTGACTCTCCTATGAAGAAAGCACTCTTCTTCATTCTATAATCCCCACACCCATTGTCTTAGATAATGAACTTGATTCTTGATATATCAAGAATAACAGGTGTCTTTGTTTCAGAAGCGGAGGCTAATGTAGCCGGGTCTACATACGAAGTAGTAGGGCCTTCATTTTTTAGAACTTGGGGAATTTTATAGTATTTTTCTTCCAAGCTCTTGCCATAGGCAAAGCTTTTAGGATCACCATGAATCATGACATCTTTATTTTGATACAGTAACTTGATGCACTAGTGGAAGGTGGAAGCAACTACTTGCATCCCATGGATCCATGGACGCCCTAGGAGAATGTTATAGGGAAAATCAAGGTAAAGGACCTAGCATGTGGTTTCCATAATGGTTGGCCCTACTTGAATAGGGAGATAGATAGTGCCTTGAGACACTCTTTCCTAATCATCATAAGCTTTGATTGTGATGCCCTTACCCTTTTCAATGGCATCCTTTGAGAATCCCAAATTCTTTATTAATTTGAGGGAACAAATGTTGACACTTGCACCCCCATCCACAAAGACCCTTTTGACTTTCTTTTTATGAACTAGGACTTCAAGGTGGAGTGCATGATTGTGAGATGGTTGGGCGGGAAAGTCCTGATCAAAGAATTTCAAGAGGCTTGAGGTGGTGATATTTTCGACCATCGCTTGGAACTGGCCATCATCAAGATCCGCGGAGATGGTGGATGAAGCCAATGCTTCCTCTAGGATTTTCCTATGTGTTGGTGATATCTTTAGAAACTCTATGATGGAGATCTAGGTTGGGGTTCTTTTTAGTTGGTCTAGGACATTATAGCCACTAGAATGGTTCTTGGATTGGAAGTGGATGCCCTAGGTGGTTGTGATGGTCCAACAATGGTGACTTTGTCACCGCATGTGGTGACTCCACAATCAGCTTTGGTTTCTTTAACGGTGACAATAGTGACCATTTCATCAATGGATGTGACAACATGATCATACACATGGTTCACATTGGCATACCTTTTTCTTCCATGGTTGTTCCCTTGGTTATGATCTAGCATTGGATTTTTGTATATTTTTAAGTTCTAATTCCTAGCTGGTTGCTCAACATTTATGATCCTATCATCAATGAGGTCTTGGATTAGATTTTTCAACCTCATGCAACTGGTTGTTGTGTGCCCCTTGATTTTGTGGAAATCACAAAGGTGATTCTCATTGAACCATGGTGGATTTACTTGGGGTTCCTGATAGTTCTCATAAGTGGGAATTTTGATGAGATTTTTGTTTATTAGTTTCTTCATGATAACTTCAATTGGTTCCCCAAGGGCAATGTACTTCCACTTGGGGGGATTTCTATTTTGCAGAGGTGGTCCCCCTTGATTATTTAGATTTTGACCTAATTTTTGGGAAGTTGTGATACTACATTGGCTTGTGTCTTGTTTCAATTGTTGTTTGCAGTTGTTGGTAGGTTTGGGTGTTTTTCTTTTGAAGCACTGATTATGACCTTGGAATCTACCACACCGTCATTGGTGACATTTTTGTTTCTTTTCCACATGCGAGGTTTCTCATTATAGCTGGTAGATGGGCGATTGTCTTGATTTTCTTGATATGAAGGTGTCCCCCCTTGTGCAATAAGGGCTCATTCGATGTTGAGCACCTTGGGGATTAGTTGGTCATAAGTGGTGATACAGTGTACCTTAAAATGAAACACCAAGGTTTTCTCAAGATTGGTGATGATGGTGAAAACTTTTTGTTCTTCAAGCATGGTCCATTTTCTTCTATTGGCCTTGGATCGCCATCTTTGCAAGAAGGAAGTGAATGATTCTCCCTTAGCTTGTTTAAGTGTGAAAATTTCTTCTAGACTAACATCCATACTAATATTGAAGGCGTAGTATTTTATGAATGCATCTATGATCTCTTGGAACTTTTTAATGCTAAGAGGAAGGTGAGAGAACTACTCCATTGTGGGACAAGCCAAACTTTGAGGAAATAGCCGCATCAAATACATATCGTCATATGTGACCTCCATGCAATGTACCTAGAATTCCCTAATATGATCTTCAAGATTACCCAACCCATGATATTTGTCAAATTTAGGGATTTCAAATCCCTTGGGGAATGGTACCATTGTGAGGCTCTTGTCGAATGGATAGGGACACAAGTTGCTTGGTGTCTTTGTTATTTTTCTTGATTGGAGATTGAGCACTTGTTGCGAGAGTAATTTGATTTGTGTTGTCACATCATCTTGAGGATCAGAGGGTGGAGTGAATGTGTCTTGAAGTGGTCAATGTGTTTGAGTGATAGGTGGAGTGTTGGGTGTGTTAGTGGGAGTTTGTTTCAAGCTCTGTTACACGATCAAGGCTTGTTGATATGTCTGCATTTGTTGTTGTTCCAACAACACTTGTTGTTGGTCTTGTTGTTGTTGTGCCACCAATTCCTGTTGTTGGTCATGATGTAGCTATGCCAACAACACTTGTTGTTGGGCTAGTAATGTTGCTTCTTGATGTGCTTGGTATTGTTGCAGGGCTTGCTGATATGCTTGTTGTTGGGTTGCTTACAATTGTTCCTAGTATTGAGCCTGTGCTTGTGCTTGTTGAGATTGGTATTGGGCTTGCATTTGAGCTTGAGCTTGTGCATGTTGGGTAGCTTGTGCAGCCTGAGCTGCTTGAGCTACTTGTGTAGCTTGGGCAGCTTGTTGTTGTAATAAGACATGGGCTTGAGCAGCCTGTCATGCTTGTTCTACTTCTTGTGCGACTTGATTTGCTTGTTATTGTTGAGTAGCTTGGGTAGCTTGCTGATTTTGAATTTGGTGGAGTTCCTTTTGATAGGCCACTTTTTGAATTGCTTGCAACGTGATTCTATATGGGTTTGTCATGTTTGATTTTGGAGGTGGTGGTGGTGGATTTGGAATGGTGTTTGTTGCCATGATGAGGGGTGTTGTTGTATTGAGGGTAGGGATTTGTGCGGTGGATGGTGGAATTGATATGCTTGGTCCTTGAGAGACCACATTTATGGATGGTGTTGTGATTGCTTGGGTTGATTGGATGGTTGCCATCTGTTGTTGTGATATCAATGGAAAGATCTAAGGATTCATTATGATGTTTTGACTGATGATTGGGGGTTTTTTTTTATTTTGATTGAGTGGTGGTAGAGGAGGTAACCCCAAACCAAGAGGTGGTGTGGATGTTAATGGAAAAGGTGGAAGTGGTGGAAAAATTGGTGGTGTTCTCCCTTGAGAAAATGATGAAGATGAAGGGTCAAAGATGCCCCCTGGTCCAAATATCCCACCTCCTCCTTGTGAAGTCATAGGGAGAGAGGTTTGTGTGTTGAGAGGGTATGTCAGTGTCACGTGAAACAATGATGATGGATCATTGGGGTCTTGAAAGGTGAGTGGAACATATGGGTGTAACTAATTTAATGGGACGGATTGACGTAAGATAGTGTTTGCATCCAAATCTTGGTTGTTCACAAGGGAGTGTGTATGTAATGCATGGAGCAATAAGCTCCCCTTATTAAAGATTGGTTGAGTTGGAGTAATGGATGATGTGATTTGTGGGATGCTTTTGGTGATGCTTTGAAATGGATGTGTGGATGAGATTGGGGGCATGGTCCCAAGAGGTTTTCCACAATAGTGCTTACACCAAAATCAGAAGGGATTTTAGCGCCTTCTTTCGCTAATTCAAGCATGTATTGGGAGGGATTGAAACTCATCATGGTATTGAAAATTCTGTGAGTTTCAAGATTTTGAACCATTTCAATGATTTCATCTTGTGTCATCCCTAAGACATTAATGGTGATGTCTTCCAATTTGTGATGATAGAGGAAGATTGGTTAGGGGATTGCTTGATCCAACGGGATTGATTTTGGAATTGGTTTGACTTAGGTCACTCGAAGTTGATGTTTCTTTGTTTGTTTCCATTTTCTTCTTGTGTTGAGACCTAGTTTGCACCATAAAATAGGGATCAATTTTCAAGAAGGTAAAAGATGAACCTCTAATTCTTTGGATTGATCTAATCTTTAGGTACAAAAAGGAAATTCTAAGACAATGAGGATCAAAAGGATGATGATGGTGATAATGAAGGATCGAGGATTGGTGGATGCTTGAACTCTTAGGAAACCTTGAGGGGGATACTAAAATTTAGGACTTTGGATTTGATGTTTTGATTTTGGATTTTGGATTTTTATTTTGGATTTGATTTGATTTGATTTGATTTTGATTTTGATTTGGGATAATGAACTCATAAACTCTAAGAGGTTAGATTTTGTCTTAGAGTGAACTTGTCCACAAGATGATAATTTTACTAAGTATGCAAAGAAGGATTCATCTATACACACATAGTCAAACAAGATGATTTGGATTTGTTTTGATTTTTTATTTCAAGAGGATTTTCCCAAAGTTTAGCATAGAGGATTTTTTCAAGATTTCCAAGAGTTTTTTGTGAGGTGAATTTTGATTTGATGTTTGAATGATGGATGAAAGTTTTATTTTGATCCTAAGAGACTTAGAAATACTTTTATTTACTAGACCAAGGTGTTGAATAACATGTTAATGCTTCCTATGTGAGATACTCAAACCTTTGAAAGAGACTTGGATTTTGACAATAGTAAAATGAACTCAAATTTTGATTGTTCCTTGATGTACGTTTGTAAAATTTGAAGGTCAATCTTTCTCTAAACTCGTAAAGCATAGACAACCTTTTCTTGTGAGCCTTTTGACTAAGACCTTTGGACTTCAGTTTTTGGATCTTGATCTTTCGGGAAATAATTTGAAAGAGCACGTGTGAGATTCAATTGTTTCTTAGCTTTGCTTAATGGCTTCTTTTTACCACAAATAATTCTTGATTGGGTTTTTAAATTGAATTTCCAATGTCCCTGTTTCTTCTCATCCCACAAGGTCCATTATGTGGAAATCAAGTAAATTAAGGAAAAGGTTCCCTATTGTTGACTTTAGTGAGAAAATTGAGATGTAAATTCAAATTCTTAGAAACCTCTAAGGATAGGATCCCTAGGGCAAGCAATAGCAATTGAATTTTTCAAAGGTATTTTCTTCCTAAAGGGTTTGAAATTTGATGATCATGTTGAATGTTTGTTTTCCAATGTTTGACATACAAGAAAAGTGTTTTGATTCCAAGAACATGGAAAAACCTATGGATATTGAGACAATATTTGTTGAATCCCCACTTGGATAAATCTAGTTATGACTAATTTTAGCGGATGATTAGATGCTTGACCACATAGGCTTCCCCTTATAATGCACTCACTTCTCGGGTTAGCCAAGCATCAGTACCCATGAAACTCCCATGGCATACTTCTCATCTCTACTAAAAGCCATAAAAATGTGTGGCGACTTCAAAACAACCATTCTTGCACCAAAAAATAGTTTAAGGATTTTGGTTTTTTAGACAAAGGGTTTTAATACAGGAATTTCATTTGTGGGGGATCATCCATGTGGCAAGAGACCATAGTTTCCTTCTTGTTGGAACAATCCTCATGATACTTGAACTTTCCTCAAGTACCCACACTTATTTACTAGTTGGAAGTCACTTGGCTTTAGCGTGTTCCTGGTTGGGTCATTCCCTTGGGTGATTACTTTTTCCAACAAGGTAAGTCCTCTAAAGATAGACAAAATCAAGCAAGTACATCTATAGTTTGATCAATCTTTGTTAAGAAACAAAGAGCGAACACACATGATATACCCAATTCACACTCGCAAGATTTGTTCAATTTTAGAATAAAAATTTAACTGTGGAGGTAATCACTTATACAACCTAATATCACAAAAATCCTTTTGATTCTCAAGAACATTGTGAGGCGCGAGAGAAGTACATACGTCTTTTATATGATATTATTTTGGATAATATATTACCAAACATAGAAGCACATATTCATTTTTAATCCCTCAAAGCAATGATTGGATTATTTTTAAGCACCAAAAGGAAATATGAAAGTTGTTTGTGTTGTTCTCTCCCTTCAGGTTGTCCTTGATGACAAAGTCACAAATGGTGCTATGTATTTAAAGGTCCTCATATACTTACATTGAATAATTGATGCACTTTATTGATGGAATTCATGATATTTTGGTAATGATTCAAAGGTTACAAAATCTTGATGCTACTTCACTTTCAGATATTCATTTGCAAATGTTTATGATGATTCAAGTTTTTCATGTTGATATTACTCATTTGGCTTATGGTTTAGATTTATGAATGTAATATATCTTTAGATGGTTATGGTTACCAATAGTGTGATAAAGCATTATTACAATTCATTCAAGATGATCATGCAACAGGTTCAGGATATTCAGTTTGACAGGTATATTTTTTTAGTTGATATTATCAAATTGATCTTCGTTTGGCATCTATATCATCTTGGCATCTTTCTATCTTCGTGGTATCAATGGTTATGAATTTTTGATTGATAAATATGGCACATGAATTCAATGCTTCCAGGTAATGTGAGTTCAAGATGGCTTTAGAGACTTTCGAAAGACATGAGTGCAATGATGTCAATAAGCCAAGATTCATAGAACAAAGTGAATCAATAACCAACCTGCCTAAATCCTTAGACAGTGTAATTGCTTGTTAAAGCAATATAAATAAACAATGAACTAGAATTCATGTGTCATATTTATCAATCAAAAAGTCATAACCATTGATACCATGAAGATAGAAATATGCCAAGATGATATAGATGCCAAACCAAGATCAATCTGATAATATCAACTGAAACAATATACCTATCAAACTAAATATCCTGAACCTGTTGCATGATCATCTTGAATGACCTATAATAATGCTTTATCACATTGCCAGTAACCATAACCATCTAAAGATATATTACATTCATAAATTTGAACTAGAAGCCACATGAGTAATATCAACATGAAAAACTTGAATCATCATAAACATTTGCAAATGAATATCTAAAAGTGAAGTAGCATCAAGATTATGTAACCTTTGAATCATGACCAACATATCATGAATTCCATCAATAAAGTGCATAAATTATTCAATGTAAGTATAGGACCTGTAAATACCATAGCACCATTTGTGACTTTGTCATCAAGGACAACCTGAAGGGAGATAACAAAAAACTCCCCCTTTGTCCTTGATGGCAAAACACAAATCTCTCTCCCCCTTTTTTCGTCAAAGACAAAGGGTAGAGAAAATGTGTAATGCCTCAAGTAGATGTATATACCCATATACGTAACATATGAACATGTTGATATCATAGAAAAAATAACAATACGTCCTTTCCAAGAATCTCAGTCCATATCATCAGCACCAAAGCAAAGGTACCATAATAGTATAAAGCAACAAACCCAATTATCAAATGATACCTTAAGATTGAAGACCTATTACCTTGGCACTTTTCTTTGTCATCAAGGATTGAAGACCAGTTACTTAAACACACCACCTTCTTTTTCATGTTAACCTTCACCCTCCATTGTCACCTCACAGGGATAAAATGCTTTGATTATTCATTGTTTCAGAGTAGCAAGCCTTGTTAATGATTAGCAATCACCACAAACTAAAATTTTACAAGGAATAGAGACATAAGTATCCAATTCAAACACCACCAAGATGCTTCCAAGACAAACCATTACATCCAAAACCCAAGCACCCAAAATAAGTTCATTTAAAACAATGTGCACTATCATTTCAAAAACCTCTGAAACCTGTCAACCACTAGACCAAGCAAAAACATTCCTTAATGTAGAGATTCACTGAATACCTTTCAAACTGAATGATTACCTTTGTCAGCAATATCAAAAGCTTAAGGCATTTAGACCACAAATCTCTAGCAACTATCAATGATTGTCAATATCAGAGCCACAAACTCTAACAAGTAGTCATGTCATACTGTCATATAAATCCTCAATCAAATATTACTGTATTATCAAAAATGAAACCAAGGTAAAACCAAATGTCTTGATACTTTTCTTTGATAGTTTATTTTTTTTAATTTGCAATAGTGCACAACTCATTCATCCAACTTCACTTGTTTTTTTGAGATGTAGTGAAAAAGGCATATTATCTTGCATAATATTCAATCAATACACAAGTCGTATAACGGTGGAACAAATGAGATAATGAATTAGCTTGGAAAATGAAATAGACAGTGATTTAAAGGAAGAGTAATGGCTTATTTTGGCTCACATAATGGTTTTCCATAACAAGTATTGCTATGAACTAAGAAGTAAAATACAACATGAATAATGTTTGCACAAAATTGGTGGACAGACAGTCCATTCAATGACAGTAATTATTCTCTAAAATTAGCAATATTATAAATGGTTTTTGATGCTTTGATGACAACATACTCTTCTATGGTGGATGGTGTGTTTGGTGATGAATATGTATGGACTGTGTTATACTGAGCTTGGACAAAGACAACACTTTTGATTATAACAATAACAGTAGAAATGTCATGGATCAAAAGGTAACAATTGTTTAATGATTTAGTTTGGCAATGATAAGGACATTTGGTTTGACCTTGGTTTCATTTTTTATAATACAATAATATTTGATTGAGGATTTATATGATAGTGTGACATGACTAATTGTTAGAGTTTATGACTTTGATATTGATAATCATTGATAGTTGCTAAAGCTTTGTGGTCTAAATGCCTTAACCTTTTGATATTGTTGACAAAGGTAATCTTTTGGTTCGAAAGGCAGTGCATGAATCTCTAGATTAAGGAATGTTTTTGCTTGGTCTAGTGGTTGAGAGGTTTCAGAATTTTTTGAAATGATAGTGCGCATTATTTTAAATGAACTTATTTTGGGTGCTTGGGTTTTGGACATAATGGTTTGTCTTGGAAGCATCTTGGTGTTGTTTGAATTAGATACTTGTGTCTCTATTCCTTGTAAAATGTTAGTTTGTGGTGGTTTCTAATCATTAATAAGGCTTGCTACTCTAAAACAATGACTAATCAAAGCATTTTATCCCTGTGAGGTGACAATGGAGGATGAAGGTTAACATGACAAAGAAGGTGGTGTGTTCAAGTAACTGGTCTTCAATCCTTGATG
Organism: Sequoia sempervirens; assembly: GCA_007258455.2. NCBI lineage: Eukaryota > Viridiplantae > Streptophyta > Pinopsida > Cupressales > Cupressaceae > Sequoia > Sequoia sempervirens. The sequence continues at coordinate 280,400,456 of VDFB02373365.1, read as the reverse complement.
ACAAAGAAAAGTACCAAGGTAACAGGTCTTCAATCTTTAGGTATCATTTGAAAATTGGGTTTGTTGCATTATAATATTATGGTACCTTTGCTTTGGTGCTAATGATATGGACCGAGATTCTTGGAAAGGACATTGTTATTTTTTCTATGATATCAGCATGTTCATATGTTACATATATGGGTATATACATCTACTTGAGGCATTACACATTTTCTCTACCCTTTTTCTTTGATGCAAAAAGGGGGAGAGAGATTTTTGTTTTTCCATCAAGGACAAAGGGGGAGTTTGTTGTTATCTCCCTTCAGGTTGTCCTTGATGAGAAAGTCACAAATGGTGCTATGGTATTTATAGGTCCTCATATACTTACATTGAATAATTGATGCACTTTATTGATGGAATTCATGATATGTTGGTCATGATTCAGAGGTTATAGAATCTTGATGCTACTTCACTTTCAAATACTCATTTGCAAATGTTTATGATGATTCAAGTTTTTCATGTTGATATTACTCATGTGGCTTCTGGTTCAAATTTATGAATGCAATATATCTTTAGATGGTTATGGTTACTAATAGTGTGATAAAGCATTATTACAGGTCATTCAAGATGATCATGCAACAAGTTCAGGATATTTAGTTTGATGGGTATATTGTTTTAGTTGATATTATCAGATTGATATTTGTTTGGCATCTATATCATCTTGGCATCTTTCTATCTTCATGGTATCAATGGTTATGACTTGTTGATTGATAAATATGGCACATGAATTCTAGTTCATTGTTTATTTATATTGCTTTAACAAGCAATTACATTGTCTAAGGATTCAAGGAAGTTGGTTATTGATTCACTTTGTTCTATGAATCTTGGCTTATTGACATCATTACACTCATGTCTTTCTAAAGTCTCTAAAGCCATCTAAACTCACATTATCTGGAAGCATTGAATTCATACTAGGCTTTGGAAATGTCACTTTTTGATGGTTCTAATGATATCTATTTGGCCTACTACATGATTTGTTTACTAACAATCACCTTGTAAAGTGATTGGGCATCAAAGGAGGCATATAAAATAAGCCTTTATTATAAAAGGCATGGGCAGGTTTATATTGTTTGCATTTTTGTTTGATCACATTAAAAATGTGATAACGTAGCTATCTTTGTTAAAGTCACATGGCATTGGTGTTTTATTTTTTGAGTGGCATATTCATCAAACCTTGTCAGGTTTCATTGGTCACTTTATTTCGATGGGTATTGCTCACATTGTTTTTTTTTTTGTCGCATGGCAGTGACATTTGACTTTTGATGACCATATTATGAGATATCATTTTTTGATTTGAGTCAATGTGGCTATGATTATGTTGTTAGAATTTTGAATGACTTTGACTGTGGATTTTTTAGCACTATGATTGGTTGTTAATATTGTATTGGCTTTCATTTTGAACTTCAAAGTTTTATCCATCTTGGAAAATTCATCAAATAAATGGTGGAAGTATTGATTAGGGCGAAGTCTTTTGTATTTTCATCCTTAGGGTTTGGAACCCTAGCCGCCACCATGGAAAGAAAGTAACTGCTATTTCCTTGATGATTCTGCCTGTTGCAACATTATTGACAGTTGGTGAAGCTCACTGGAAGAGCTATGTCAGGGTTAGGTTCTTGGTCTGCCATTTCTCATTGGGTGAGGGCATGACCATGGAAGGTAGTTACAGGTTTAGCTCAAATCTGGAAGGAAATTCAATGGTGTTACTTTGGGTTGGTAAATACTTCATTACAGGTTTTCATGCATTCTTTTAGCTTTGTGCTTGGTCAGGTATCTCCTTCATCATTTTCTTTTTGTTTCACAAAAGAGTGTTACTGGTTTTGCTCAAATCTAGAAAAATATAAATGGTTACTCAATTACCTTTGTCAGAAAAGCATGATTTGAGTTTGGTTATTCTTGACCTCATTGTGGGCATTCTAAAAGCTTTGTTTATTTTTTGTATTTGGTGAAGATATGGGTTCAATTACAAATTCTTTTCAAGCCCTAAGCAATGAGATTCTTTTGATTTTATAAGCCTAAAAATTATTTGAAAAGAAAAAGATGCTCTAGTGATTTTTTTGTTTACATCTATCATTAATCATTATGGGTTTTTTGAAAACAGATTTGTAAGGGTATTGTGTTTGATAAAAGAACTTTGAAAAAGAAAAATGAGAATGATGGGTGCATATTGTTATTGTATCTTTTTATTTCCTGGAACATAACTATTATGGTATTGGGTATTATCAAAAAGCTTCGGTGAAGGTTCTAAAAATATAGTATGCATTTTTTATCTATCAAATCTCTTTAAAATTGTAGACGAAATCTTTTTATAGTGCATATATCATTGTATTTTTGAAATCTAGAACATAACCGACAGAGATTTTGTCTTATCTAAACCTTCTATGAAGCTTCCAAAAAGGGGAATGTGTGCATCTTGTAAGGATATATATACAGTGATTATGGACTGGTTGTCAGTGTTGATGACTCCTGGAAAACACAAGTGAAATCTTCTATAATTGAAAATCTGCAAAGATGATGCAGAGACATAGCTTTCTTGTTTTAATATGTCTAGTATTTTGAAGGTTCAAATGAAGAACCTTTAGGATATTGTGGGTATTAGAAACATAGGCATATTGTGAGTTGAAATTTAAATAGAGAAATCCTATGATATATGTTTGTACTGAAACTAAAGAGGGGTTGGTACTCCTTGAGATTGGTGTCTCTAAATGAGGGGTTGGCGCTCCTTGAGTAGGTGCTCATAAATTAGCCTGTAAATTATTGTAAGTAGTGGTTTTTGAAGTTAAGCTAGTGAGGTAGTTTAGGAGTGGTTTTTCTACCCTAGGAGGGTTTTCCACTCGGAAAATTCTTTGTCTTATGGTCTCTTTGTTTTGATGTCATAATGCTTCTTGATTGTGATAATTTTGTGAGTGATTGTTCTTATCAATCTGAACATTGTTGAATGTTAATTTCTTCATCTTTGAAAATGATTATATCAAAATTTCTTGCACAAGTGTTCTATCATTGTTGAAATTTTTGATTCAATAGAAAGCATAAAAGCATTCATTTAATTCATAGCTCAAGAATTGTTACAATGTGCCAAAGGTTCTTGTTGTCTCATTACCTATCTTGTTTCATTTCTTTGCACTATTGTTGCAGTGTATTATAAAGTTGCATTGAAATCAGTTGGTTAAGAAGTGATTCAATAATGTTGGTCTTCATGTGCATAGTCTTATGAGTTGCACCTGTACTATCATCATGCTTTGATTGTTAAACAATGTCAGTCATAAATGTTTTAAAAAATGCAAGATATCTCACTCAAATCATATTGGCATAAGTTGTCTAATTGACTGAGTTAATGTTGTCATATCTTTATTTACCCCTTTTCATGAATGCTCTCAAAGTGATTAGTTTGCTCTATTGTTAATAAAAAGGATATCAGAATTAAAAGTCTTGGTCAAAGTTTAAAAAGGTTTAGACACTGATTCACCCCCCCTCTTAGTGTATGTCCATACTCCAACAATTTTTTCAATTGTTAAACCTTAAACAAAATCTAGTAAGTTGCTTAAGGTTCCTTTTAATCCTTTTGTCTTGTTCTTCTTAAACCCAAATTGAAATCTATTGAGTCCTAAAAGCATGAAAGATAGAAAATCCTTAGAAGAGATTATGATTTCTCCCACAAAGTGTTTAAAAACACTAGATACAATGAGATGATGATATCATAGAAGCTTGCATCTTTGTTTCCCTCCCTCACCTTTGATTAAGCCAACCTACAAAAAATGGATATAACTACAAAAACTGAGGTAAAAAACTAGTTAGTAATCACAAGCAACCAAAATGAAAAGACACATGTTAAAATCAAATTGATTAGTGCCTTTTACCCAACTCGAACAGTGCAATCTACATATGCGGCATAATTTGAAGAGGTCAGCATCACTGAGACTAACAGCGATGCTCTACAGCAAGACCAGTGAGTGAGATTGCAGCGCTGTTTTTCCAAGCAGTGTAGTTTGGAGTTTGTAATCCTAGCGACAGAGAAATGGTCCAACATCAGAGTTTGAAATTTTGAATTTCTAGGTGGGAATACTTCAGCGGCAGAGTTTGGAGTTTGCAACGTCGTTCTATGGCACCACTAGACTGGTAGCATCGTTGTATGGCGCCACTGGACTAATAGCGACATAGTTTCCTTTAGGCACAAAAAATTTCAAAAAACCACAGAATTTTTCAAAAAAAATGTGTTAAAACTTCATATTCGCCTCCTTCTAGCGCCAAAATGTGAATGGAGATTGTAGACCTACACAAACACAACAAAAAATCACACAATTAGATCAATATGCAATTTTAAATCCACATTCCCCATAGAATTCATTTACAATGCACAAAATAGGAAATAAATGAAGAACACAACAAAGAAAGCTATTAAATCCTATTAGAGCATGCAAACTCTCAATACCATGGGGGAATTGGTGCCATTTTTATGTGGAAAATGGCCCTTTCCCAATCCCTTGTAACCTTTTTGATGCCTTGATGATGATTTGACGATTCCTTGGAGAAAATTCTACATAACCTCACTATAAAAATGGAAAATGGATGAATTATGAATGAGAAAAATTCAAAATATGAAGATTATGACTTTGCATGAAGTTTTGGACCCAAAATACAAAGGAAAGCCTCCTATTTATAGATGAGAATGTTGGAGAATGAGGCAAAAGGGATGAATGTGGGATTAATCATCAACCAATGGCCAAATTCCACTTGTCAAGATGTGAGCGAATGAAGGTTGAGCACATTTTGATGAATGTGCACAACAAATGATATTAGGTGGAATTTCAAATTTATGAAATGACATGTTGGAGGGAGAAAGAAATGAATTAAATTCCACTTGGCTCAATGCACAAGGACATGTAAGAGAAATTGAATGCCTTGTTGGAAGGACAAATCCCGTTGGAGAGATTTTCAAATTTGGAGGAATATTCCTTTTGATGCGATGTTGAGAGAAATTAGAAGATTTAATAAAACAAAAGAAATGATTTATCGAGCAAGTTGCAAAATCTAGAGGATTTAGGTGATTAAGATTAATTTAATCAAGATTTGATTAAATTAAAAGGAGATTAGTTGATTTGACCATTTTGATTCAAATTTGAGGATTAATTTAAGTCAAAATGAGAGGAATATGATTTAGACTTACTTAAATAAAGATTTTGATTTATTTAATTAAGGAGGGATGATGTTAGATTAAATTAAATTAAATAAATATTGATTTAATTTAATAGAATGACTTTAGAAATTTAATTAAATAGAGACTATAGGGTTAATTAAATAACATTGATTTATTCAATTAACAAGAGATGATGACTTAATTAGATAAATTTTATTTATTTAATTAAGGGATGAAATATGATGAATTTAATCAAATACAGACTATTTGATTAAACGTTTAGCAAAGGGGATGATTCGGGATGAAGCAATGTTAGTAATCAAGATCAAGTGTGATTGGTACATTTTTCGTGTCTACAACAACCATTGACATAACTTCATATTTTATTCAACAAGGGTTTGGTAATTTGATAGAATTTACATTTTATTTGTTTATCATTCTCTTACATTTCATTATTTCATTAAGGGTTTGATTACCAAAGTGGGGTTTGACCAAGGAAAACCCCTATTCTCTAACCCTCAACCATTATTTCCCCTCTTGCATGTGTATTTACAGACTTATGTATGCAGATTTGATAATCAATTAGGTGTTGAAAGGTGGTCAACAAGTCAACAAGGTGCTTCAAGTCAAATCAACCTCATTTCAAGCTTGGAGAAGACATTTTTTTCCTTTTTCTATAGAATTAACTTCGTCAACCCGACAAGCAGACAACCTCAAATTTGGTGTTGCGGAATTGTCCCCTAATTTCTCAAAATTTTGGGAGAGGACTGATTCACCATTAGTGGCGAATGAGTCCCACCTTAAGGTTGGAAATCTAGATTTTGTTAGATTTTGGATCCCAACACTCAAAAATCAATTTTCAACAATTTTTATTAGAAGTAAGACTGATTCGCTATCAGTGGTGAATGAGTCCCATTGGTGATTTTCTATGATCGCAGTCAACATTCAGAATATTCCAGATTCTCCATTCTCTACCCAAGTACACTCTGAATTAGCCTTCTTCTTTTCTGTTTTGCATTTGTTCATACTTAGTTCATGTTTGCATATCACATTATGTTTTCCAACATTGCATATTTCTTAAATTTTGCATTCATAATCAGTCAATTACTTAGCTTAGTTGCATTCATATCATGTCATTTAGTCTAAATAACATTATACATTATGTAATTTGAGTAAACCTAGCTAGATGATTTGAGTAGGGTTTATCTCTCTCCTTTTAGGTGAAACATCCTAAGAGTGCAAGAGTAGCCTATAAGCCCTACCCAAAAATCTACGGTTCAAAATCCAAAAAGCCCCTACTAGATTAATTTAGCTCCTCTCCTAAGAGTATTCCAAATCAAAGATCCCTTCCTAAATAAGTTGATCCTAGGCACATCTTCCCATTCCATTCCCCTTAGGTATTTAGAAGTGAGGATCTTGGCCCAAGCTTGGTCCTAATTAGAGCACCAATGCTAATACAATTTAGCACCCAAGGCCTAACCAATGAGAATAGCCTACCTCAAACTAAGACCACCCTCCTGCTTCGATCTAAAGATAGTCTCCCACTTCACCAAACTCCACTTGGTGGTCTCAAGATTAACTTCCCAAAGAAATTGTCTAGACAAGGCATCCAAATCCCTCACAGAACTTAAAGGAGCCATATAAACCACACATCTATAAAATGGAAGGGCATACACCACAAATTTCAATAGAAACACTTTGTTAGTAAAGTATAACTACTTGATCATCCAATGGTTGATTCTTCCATGAAACTTATCCAAAATAGATTGTCAGGTGCCCCTAGGTAAGGGGCCCACTGAGAGGGGAATTTTGAGATAGACAAAGGAAAACTCACCAATTTGGAATATGAGAATTTGAGAAATTCTAAACTAAATACCAGGAGGGGTGTTGAAGAAGAAAATAGAAGACTTAACTTCATTAATTCTTTACCCTTAAGTTATAAGATAGATATCCAAAAACCTTTTAAGATTAGCAGCTTCTTAGATTTTGGCTACCCCAAGCAACAATGTATCATCCACAAACTATAAGTGAGACTTTATAGCCAAGTTATCATCCCATTTCCAACCATAAATTAACCCTTTCCTAACATATGACTTTATAATTCTGCCTAGGTCCTATACCATTAGAATGAGTAAATACGGTGACAAAGGGTCCCCATACTGAAGGCCCCATGAAGCACCAAACAGACCTGAAGGCTCACCGTTAATCAACACATAATAAGAAGTTGAAGTAACACAACTCATCACCCATTCAACCCAGTCGAACCCAAATCCAAAAGCCAAAATTACTTTATGTAGAAATTTCCATTCAACACAATCATAAGCTTTATACATATCTAATTTGATGAACATAAATTTATTCTTGGACTTCTCCATGGATTGAATGGCCTTAGTTGCAATAACCACCCCATCCATAATTTTCCTTCTAATAACAAAACCACCCTACTCCTCAAAAATGAATCTACTGAGCCATGTATTAAGTCTCTTGAAAAGAAAAAATAAATGATCAATGGAAAGTACTAAATAATGAGCATTGTTTGAAGGAAAGAGATTATCAATAAATTGAAGAGCCAAACCAAGCACCACCAAATGCAAAGGAAACACAAGAATTTGATAAGGGGAAAAACAAGAAAAAACCCAATATTATGAATGGAGGAAAAATACCCAAGAATGTTACAAAGAGAGAGAGAGAGCACTTAAGCCTTAAGCTTTCTTGCATGAATATGAATAATGAGAGATGCACCTCAATAAATAGAGGTGAGAAGAGGATTTAGAATGTAACTCCCAACTCAATGAATGCCACCATTCATCTATGTGTGTGCAATGTGTCAAGAAACTCTTAAGGAGGTGGCTACAAATATTCCTTAATAAAGGAATTAAAAATAAAATGAGTCATCCTCACACATGTGTGAGAAGAAAAAAATACAAAAGACTTGTAGGGATTCCTTTGGAATATTCTTGCAAGTTAATAAATAATTACAATTAAAGAATAAACTTTACCAAGTAAATATTAATCTTGTAACATCCCCCCTTAAGCTTTACTTTGGGAGGTTACATCAAACCCTTCAATGGATTGTAATCCAATATTTTTACAATGAAAGAGAAATTTATCTTTACAAAGAGCTTTGGTGAGAATATTTGCAACTTGATCTTCACCTTTACAATACATAAGAGAAATTTTCTTATCTTCAATTTTCTCTCTAATGAAGTGATGTTGAAGAGAAATGTGCTTGGTCCTTGCATGAAAAAATGGATTCTTTTCCAAAGCAATAGCACATGATCCAACAAAGAAACAATAACCACAAGTGGATCTCCCATCATTGGGGTCACCTTCTAAATTTGAATCAGTATAACCCTTTAAAGAAAAATCACAATTTTCATCATAAAAAAGACCAAGACTAAGAGTACCTTTAACATATCTTAAAATTATTTTTGCAACTTTAAAATGAGTTTTTTGTGGTTTAGACATAAATCTAGAAACCAATCCAACACTATAAGAAATATCAGGTCTAGTAAGAGTTAGATAATTAAAGTAGGAACAACAAAAGGAGTTTCCATATCAACCATTAATTTAGTTGATATTCACAAGGAGTAGAAACACACTTTCCATCATTCATTTTAAACTTATTTATGATATCTTAAGCATATTTATGTTGAGAAAGAAAAATACTTTTAGCTTTTTTCCAAATTTGCATACCCAAAAAAAAATGTAATAGGCCCAAATTAGTCATTTGAAATTGTTGATTGAGTTGATACTTAACATCACCAATCAAATTGCTAGAACTAGAAGTGATAATTAAATCATTAACATATAAAATAATAATCATGATATCATTTTCACTATGCTTAATATATAAATTTGGATTATTTTTACTTCTAATGAAACCTTGAGATAGAAAGAAAGCATTAATCTTAGAAGAATACCATTCTCTAGGAGATTGTTTTAAACCATAAATTGGTTTCATCAATTTGCAAACAAGATGTTCATTACCTTCCTTAATGAAACCTAAAGGTTGAGGCATAATTGTTTTCATGTAAATCACCATTTAAAAAATGCACTTTTAACATCCACTTGATGAATAGGCCAATGCATATGAGAAGCTAAAGCAAGAACTAATTTAAAAGTTAGAATTTTAGCTACTGGAGCAAATATTTCATTATAATCTAAGCCTTCAACTTGATAGAATCCCCTATAAACTACTCTAGCTTTAAACTTGCTAACTTCATTAATTGCATTAACTCTAGTTTTATACAACCATTTGCATGAAACGAGATTCCTACCTTGAGGTAAGGGAACTAAATCCCAAGTATTACTAGCAATTAAAGTATCATATTCTTCTTGCATAGCTTTTTTCCCAATGAGGTTGATCTTTAGCTTGTTCATAAGTTTGAGGATCATTAGTATTCATAACTTGAGACATCAAAGAATAATTACAATAATTTTCCTTTCTAGCTTTAGATTGATTCATTCTAGCTAAAATATCCTCACTTTCTTGCTTGAAATTTTGAATCCATTTAGGCTTTCGTTTAGAAGTAGGAGTATCATCACTAGAAGAAGAATCATGAGGAGAAATTTCAACATTTTCATCATCATTATCACTATGATTAAGAGATACATTAGGAGGGTTAAGAGAAGATTCAACTTGAGGATTATCCTCTACAACAATAACTTTATTTTGAGAAGATTCAATATCACGCACTTTAGAACAATCATGAACGCCATTTTCAACAATGCATACATCTCTAGCAACTTTAACTTTGTTAGTAAGAGGATTATAAACTCTCTAAGCTTTAGAATTTTCATCATAACCAACAAAAATATGATAAGATTTAGGATCTAATTTTTGCCTCTTTTGTTTAGGTTTGTGAACATAAGCAATTGAACCAAAAATTCTTAAATGCTTAAGAGTGGGATTCCTACCAGACCAAGCTTCTTTATGAGTTATATCCTTTAAAGCTTTAGTAGGAGTCCTATTAATAATGTAAGTAGCACAAAACATAACTTCTACCTAAAATTTATAAGACATATTTTTAGCATGTAACATACATCTAGCCATTTCAACAATAGTTCTATCCTTCCTTTTCACTACACCATTTTGTTGAGGTGTATAGGGAATAGTTAGCTCATGCTTAATACCAAATTATTTCAAATAACTATTAAAGTCATTATTCACATATTCTTTATCGTTATCAGTTCTAAGAATTTTAAGTTTAAAACCAGATTGCCTTTCAAAAAAATTATGATATTTGAAAAATATATCAAGAACTTGATCCTTACTATGAAGAAAATCAATCCAAGTTCTTCTAGAATAATCATCAACAAAAGTAAGTGCATACCTTGATCCTTGGATGGAGTTATTCTCCATGGGTCCCAAAAGGTCACTATATACTAGGTGCAACTTATGAATTTCCCTCCATGATTGACCATGTGGAAAGGGCTCCCTATGCACCTTACCACTCATGCATCCTATGCATACAATTTTAGATGGAACAATACTAGGCAATCCATCTACCATCTTAAGCTTTTGCATCAAGGAAATATTGTTAGCATTAATATGACCAAGTCTTTCATTCCAAACATTAAAATCAATACTAGATATTAAAGAGCATCTAGATTGAGCAAACTCATAAATTTTAAACAAATTATCATTGTCTAATTTAGCATTAGCAATGACCTTGTTTTGTTTTGGATCAATAACATAGCACATATCTTTGTAAAATTCTATTTTATAATCTTGAAAAATCTTAGCAACTGAAAGCAAGTTAGTCTTTAATTCAGGAACATATAAAACATCATGCAATTTACCATTAGGAACATTCACATCTCTGATTGCTTCTACTTTACAAGCATGATTATTATCAAGTTGAAGAGGAACATTAGATATATCAAGTTGCATAGACTCAAAAGCTTTTTTATATGAAGTAACATGTTGAGATGCACTTGAATCAATAACCCATTCAAGAGGTTGAGAAACATTAAAACTACAAGTAAAAGCACGTCTAGATTGATTAGCATTGTTATGAAACTTATTATTATTAGGTTTATTTTGTTGTTGATTATTTTGCTTTATAGGGTTTTTCTCATTTTGCTTCTTAAAACAAGTATTTTTCCAATGACCATCCTTATTACAATAAGTGCAATGAGGTCTATTAGAAGAGTTAAACTTTCTAAGATCATTGTCATTATTATAATGAGGTTTAGTATTATAATGTTGTTTAGAATGATGCTTAAAATTTTACTTATGATTAGACAAAAAACATGCTCATTAGACTTAAGATTTCCAAACTAAATCAACTTAGCTTCTTCCTGTCTTAATAAATTATAAAAAAATCATAAGTTAATTGAGTAGCTAAAGAAGGAATAGCTAATTGAGCATGAATATTAGTAATAAATTGTTGAAATTTCCTAGAAAAACATTTTTTTCTAAAATAAGATGAATTAATCTAAGATCTTCTAATTGTACTCCTAAACCTTGAAATTGACTATTTAAAGCATCAAAATTTAATAAAAAATCATCCATAGATTTAAAATCAAAATACCTTAAATCTTCAAGTTGATCTTGAAGTTGAATTTTTCTAGATTCATTTGAACTATCATAAATAGTCTTGAGTTTGTCCTGGATGTTTCATAGGTTGTTATACATGTCTCAATGTGAACATATAGTTCGAGTGACATGGAAATACCTATGAGGCCAAGGGCTTCCTCATTTTTGAGCTTCAATTTTTCTTGTTCATCTTGGGATGCAGACAAATCAAGTTTCAATTTGGGATCCATAGCAACATCCAAAAGATGTTTAAAATGAAAAATAAAAGAGATATGAGTTTTTCAAGAATGATAGTTAGAACTAGTTAATTTAATTTCAAGAATTAAAATTGACATGATTACAATAAAAAATTCACATCTTTATGAGAAAAA
>VDFB02373365.1:280203184-280388271 GCA_007258455.2 Sequoia sempervirens | reverse complement strand
CACTAGCTCAAAATGGTCAAACATTTTACAATATTCAAACATTATTAGTAAGCATGTATACATGAGCACTAATGCCTAAGTGGCTTTGACTTAATGCAAGTTTAGTCAATCAAGTATATTGCTTGAGCTTCGAAGCTTCTCAATTAACTCTTTACTTCTATTGCCTTTTGTTGCCCACTTATTCTTTACTTATCTTGCAAAACTATTATGTACCTCATCGTCCAAATTCTACTATATTTAAAGGAATACCTATTGTTGGTTCTAGTTACACAAGATAGGACACCCATCAAACAAATATATATATGGATCTTTCTATTTATTAAACCCGTCTGATGCCTCAATCCAGGTGATCATGCAATTTGCAAGGTTCACATAGTAAGGATGTACTTTCCCAAGCTTGTCTTTAATCTTCTTAGATAGATCAAGATAATATTCTTGAGTGGAGCAACACTTTGGAAAAAGAATCGATTGAAAAATGGAATGACTTCCTCTTGCCAAAAGAAACCCTTGTATTCTTTTTGTAAGTTAACAAATGTGTTACTTTCCTTGTTGTGCCACGAGTATGACAAAATCATCTTCACCCTCAATCCTATATGATCACATATCACCAAAAACAAAAATGATGACATCATAATATTATTACATAAATTGATGAAACAAGAGAAAAAATAAAAAATTATAAAAGATTTTGTATCATTCACAAATTCATTCTATTACTTGATACTAAATCATCAACATATACTATTACCTCTTGAGACAAATTTAAAGAATATATATGTGCCTTATCGGAAAAAATTAAAGATTGCGTACTTGCCTTTAACACATGCATACAATCATATACATGTCATTGTAGCGACTAATTGGTTGACCTTCACCAAAGATACTAAAATACATGGCTGCTCATATCAGCTCACTCCTAAATGCTAAATTCATGAAACACATTCAAAACAAGGAACGCTTGGGAATAGTGAGCACAACATCAATGTATCTACATATACTCATGTTTCATGCATAAGTTCACTAGAATTTTAAGAACTTCTACTAAAGACATGGACATCCATTTAAAATTTTGCATTCACTATAATTGAAATCATAAGTAATTACTACTTAAGTTCTTATCACACCGTCACCATTAAAAACATGCTTGTGAAATATGTCAATAAAACCAAATTTAGCATCAAATAATACCCATTACAAAGCAATATTGATCAACCCAACCTAGTATTTCATTCGAATGGCTTGACGAGTTATGTAGGAGGGCCATAGTCAGAAATATTCGACCACAAGCCATGCGAAACAGCAGTGGGACACCTAACATGCAGGTTAAAGGGATAACCCCTCACAAATTTGATCCCTCCCCATATGGATCATACATCGTGTTCGTGAAATAAGGCATCAACAGATTTGTCAAATGCTGCTCCACTGTGTTTGTGGCCATTCCGGATGGATCCCTTGCCACCTAGCAACCCGATTCCCCCAACCAAAAAATCAGTTACATTAAGACATTCGTAAACATGTTATGGTCTTCACCAAACTTTCACAGTGCGGGAACAGGAAGTTTGAATTTGAATTTGTTTCGCTTATGAGCGGGAACTGCTGGCTTCCAACTGTTGACTGTAATGATGACTGTTTAGGGGAACTACTGACTGCTAATTGCAACGACGACCGTTTAGATGAATGGAAACGAGAGTTGGCAGAAGAAACGGATTGAATAGACCCCACACAAGCCACCTCAGCAGTCAATGCTTAGAGTGTGCTCGTTAAGCCACGCTGTATGGTACTAATACTCACTTTTGGACTTTGAGTTTTAGGCAATTGGTTCTTCGCCATCAAATGGGCAGAAGAATTCAAAAGGTGAAAGCTCGAATGAGCTTGGTCATTGAAGATGGAAACCAATTGAATATAGGTCATACTATGGTGTCTCACATAGAAGCAGCAGAATCATCAAGTACATCCCAGAGACGACAGTTTAAGAGACTAAGTCTTCTGCCCAGGGATTCGAAGCCCGTGGGGATACAGTCAAAGATTGAAAGCGTAGTGAATTTGCTAGAAAACCCCGAATTTCCAATTATTGCAGTTGTTGGAATGGGGGGAATGGGAAAAACCTATCTTCTTCAGCATCTTTACGACGCCCAAAAGGGAAGGTATGATATAGCTGCATGGCTTTCAGTTTCTCAGTTCTATTCATTTCCCAAGTTGCTCAGTGATTTAGCCTTCCAATTGAGTAAAGATTTAAGTAAGGAAATTAAGGAGAATGGAGTAAATGAAGAAGTAGCAGCACAGTCAATTCATAGCTTTATCCAAGGGAAGAGGTGTCTTATTGTTTTAGATGATGTGTGGAGAGCTACTAGAGAAGGTGATTTGCTAACTAAACTTGGTATCCCAACTGGAGCTAATAGTCAATGCAAAGTTTTAGTTAGCACAAGAAGTAGAGAGGTTTCATTAAATCTTAATGCTGAGATTTATGAGATGAAAAGTTTGACAAATGAAGAGAGTTGGAAGCTGTTTTGTGTCTATGCATTTCCTAAGTCCAAGGAAAATAGAGCGCCAGAGTACGTTAAGGAGGTAGCCCTTAACATCGTGAAGGAATGTGCGAATTTGCCACTAGCCATCAAGACCATAGCAGCATCTCTGGCGAGCACTACATTGCTTGGGGACTGGCAGTCCAAGTTGAGTAGGCTGAAAAAGGTAGGCACTCGTAACGATCCTATCATGGATATTCTCAAGTTGAGTTATGACATCCTGCCTGCACATCTGAAGGCTTGTTTTGCTTATCTTGCCTTCTTTCCTGAGGATGAGAAAATAGAGTGTGAGTATTTCATGTATCTATGGATGGGAGAAGGATTCATTCCCGCAGGAGAGCACCCGTGGGATTGTTTGGAGCAGCTTGCCAATCTCTATCTGATTGAAGTATGGGAAGAAGAATGGGATCTGGAGAAATATTGTAAAATCCATGATTAATTGCTTGATTTGGCCATACTCATATCTAGAGAAAATAAATGTGCATTCCATGTTGAGGACAACTCCTCCAAATTGCGCTCTGTGAATAGAGGTGGTGGTGGTCGCTGGTGTCGCCTATTTTTGGCGAAGAAATATATAGATAAGCATGCCATCTCGCAGAGGCGTCCTGTTTCTCCCACTCTAGTCTGCACACTGTCGATGTCCCGCAATCCAGAAATTGAAGGAAACATTCCGGCAATGTTTTTTAGCAGTATGAGAGTTCTGCGGGTTCTCGATTTGAGCTATATAAATATCTCCACATTGCCTACTTCTGTTGGAGAGATGAAACTACTAAAAGTCTTGAATTTAAGGAAGACAAAGATTGATGAGGTACCAGAGAAGTCTTAAGAGCCCCTCTTATCTTAATGTCTCTGGTTGTAGGGGATTAGAGAGGAGTAAGGCACCCAAATGGATAAGTGAACTGAGCTGTCTTCAGCATTTGGAAGGCGCGTTTGAGCGACTGCCGAAGGGAATATCAAAGCTGGAGTCTTTGCGAACACTGCGAACACTGATGTTGTCCCTGTCCATGGAAGAAGAGGAGGGTGTGTTACGATTAGAGGATGTTGGGAAGATGAGTGAGATTGAAGAAATAGCGTTTTTTGTTGAAGATGAATCGCAATTGAAGAGGATGGAAGAAGGGATCCTTGTGCCCTTGCAAAAGATGCGTCGGCTGCACGTCTGCAATGTCATACCTGGAATGCAGGGTGAATTAGGAACGGATCTTCCGCAATTTCCGGAGAGAATGAGTGCAATGAGAGATCTAGAACATCTCACACTAGATAATTTTGCAGTGCCAAGTTGGATCTGTTGTTTGTCAAATCTCAGGTACCTCTCTTTATGTGATTGTCATTCCAGTAATTACCCAGAATTAGAAGCAATGTCCAATCTAGTGAGTTTGCGGTTGAGGGGGAACAAGAAGTGCAGAGAATTGCTAAAGGCGTTTGGAAAGTCGGGAAGGTTTCCACACCTCCGCTTCCTTTTCATTGCATATTTTAATGTATTGGAGAAGTTTCCGGAAATGGAGGATGGAGCGATGGCATGTCTGGAGAAGTTGGAGCTATCGAATTGTAGGAAGGTGAATAAAGTGGGAGAGGGGCTGGAGCTGCTGAAAAGACTTAAGGAGTTCAATTTTAGATACTTAGGGACGGATGAAGTGAGGAAGACATTGCAGGAAGGTGGGATATACTGGTAAAAAATCAAAGCCATCAATTCACAGACAACCTGTGGTTTTAGTTGGTCCCAACGAAGCCTAGAATTTGACTGCCACCCCTTCCGTCATAAAATTTTGTGACGGTTTGATCGTTTAAATGCCTTTTATTTGAAATTTTATGAAAAATATAAATTGTCAAAAAATTTAATTTATGATTTTTTTGTTATAGAAAATCTTCTATATTAAAATATTTTTTAGTGATTTTATTAATCATATATTAAATGTGAAAGAAAAATTATATTTTTAAAGTAATGCAAGTAATTTGGTTATTTTTAAAAATATATTATTATGTATCATATAAATTAATTAAGTATTTTTTATAGGAATCATAATTCTTAAAAGCACTAATAAACAATAAAAAATATAATAATCTGATATAAACCTTCAATATATAATTTTCTTATATTTAAACACAAAAATAACCTCTCCAAAAAGATGAATTATTATTTTTAAAAATTGAAATGTAAAAATTAATGATGCATTACATAGAAAATAAACAAAAACAAGTCAAGAACTCTTCTTGACTTTGTTTATATTTAAACACAAAAAATAACCTCTCCAAAGAGATGAATTATTATTTTTTAAAATTGAAATACAAAAATTAATGATGCATTACATAGAAAATAAACAAAAACAAGTCAAGAGCTCTTCTTGACTTTGTATTCTTCCGTATTTGATAGACTTTACAAGCATGCAACATCTAAAACAAGTTATGAAAAATCATGAACATAAAATAATAAATGGATAAATGAAAATTTATGTTATTCTAAGGCTATCTTACTCACGTATGTACAAGTGGATGTTTAGGAAAGGTCTTGCAAACCATTTGAAGAAGAAGTGAATAAACAATAAAATATAGGAAAAACACAAACTTGTTCAACACAATAAATTATGTTTAAATACATCTATAGACAAATAATATAATCGAAAGATACATTCCAAAGAGAGGGACAACAAAGACAATGCAACTAGTGTACAAAGCTCATGAAGTAACAAAAAAATAACAACCATAAGCTAAGAATTTTGATGTTACAATGTGGATATTTTGACAAAATATATGGACAAAAAGTTGAAAAATGAGTTGTTGATGTTTCTCCAAAGATAAATCTACAAACCGAAAAAAATTAAATCTAGAGGAAAATTGATCATAAACACAAATATTGTATCTTGAAAAAATGAATTTTTTTGTTATGTTATTAATCATATAGATATCCTATATATATTAATAAAATAATGTAAAATTAAAAAAAAACTGATAATTAATAATAAATCTAAAAATCTTAAATTTACTCATAATTAATAATAAGTTTCTAAATTCATTTTAAAAATAAATTTTGTTAAAAATATTTAAAAATTAAAAAAAATATTTCATTTATGTCTTTTTATTTCATTTATCTTGTATTTGTATTCAAAATTATTAAGTAATCATGTACATATGTGTGGGAAATATAGTCTCTAAGTTTTATTAAGGATATTTTAAAAGAATCTATGTAATATTAAGTTAGTGTTTGATAAAAGTATCATATAGTAAAATTATTTTACTCATATATATAATATTTAGTAATCTTTTTTAAACACATATGTAAGTCATTATAGTGAAACATACAATTAAATGAAAATTCAAAAAGTATACTAATATTTATTCATTTTATTTATTTTTTAAATGATATATTGGAGAGAATCCTTGTCAAAGACCTTGTCAAAGGAGTATTTTTTAATTTACAATAAAAAAATGTGCATTTTCAATATACTTAGATTTGAATATTTATTAACAAAATATCAAAATTAAAAAAAGTCCATACCCTAAAGTTTCCAGTTAACTAAATTGAAAAAAGTGAGGAGAAAAAAAAAATAGTATAAAAAATAGACACATCAACCTTACTTTTTGAATATTTTTTTAGCAATTGAATTATACTCTCAATTTTATTAAAATAACATAGGTATCTAAAATACATTTATCTAAAAGATGTTGAGAGATATCAATCTTGAAGTGTCTATATTTAAATTGTTATTGATAATAGATAGACGTCTTGAGATTGATATCTTTGAGCATCTTTTATATAGATGTATTTGATATATCTATGCTAGTAGCATTTGTAGTACGACATGTAAAATGCTAATTTAGTTTCCTTTGCTTGTGTTTGTTTAAAGTATTATTATTCTTTACAAATAAAGAACCACATCATATTCATTGAAATATATAATATAAATTTTATTTCATTTGAAAATTATTAAAGTATTTCATAATTTTTCAAAAATGTTATTAATATTTTTCAATAATATAATAATGATACATTTCATATTTATCCAGAAATATAATGTTAATGCTAGATCTAATAATGTATACACTACATAAATTACTAAATTTTTAAATATTTGAGTCTTTGTTCCTTAGCTTTTCTTTTGAAGAGTTTCCCCCTAATTTTGTTTTTCATAATGATCATGTGAATGTGGTGGTGACATTTTGATTTCATCCAAAGACTTAACACATGATATAGCAACAAATATTAAGTCTATTGTTTCTCTTAGTCATAAATAAATTATTGCCTCAAAAAGAGTCAATACTTGTGAATTGTTAGTGCCCAAGCTAATCATAAGGGTAATTGATGTGTGTGTCTCCTTCCGATTGGTGAAAATTGAAATTAAATTTAGAAATACATCTTTGAATAGAACTCTAAAATAATTGACAAATTTGACCATAACATATGTTGGTGGATTTAGTGGGGCACATCTAGGTTTGTAAATGATATTTCAAATGTGTACTAATAATATTAGGTTTTTTTCTTAGCACCTAAGATTCCATAGGATAAATTTAATATTATATCATAAGATATTGGTAAAACATTATCTTTCATGTTGATGATGAAACTTATTACTTTATTTGTGTAATCTTCTCCTTGATATTAGTACTCCATAATTTTTTTTACCCAACATATCTATTTTTGTTACATATGAACTGGTGAGGTCACAAATGGGGGACCTCATCCCCAATATAAATTCTCAACAATTCCACTCAATGGGGTTTGAACCTTGATGGAAAGAATAACAACACAACACCTCAACCACCACACCATGCCACTATTAGCAAAACATCCCCATCTTCATAATAATAGTTATTCTTAATTAAATCTAAAATAATCCTCAGTTCTAAATTCCATGGATTATAATTGAACAAATCCCAATTTGATGTAATTATAGTATCATCAATTCTAATATCTCTTTGTATATTGTGAAATTACTTGTACAATAGTAATTTTGAACAACAAAATTTGGCCTTGATTGACATAGATGCGTGGTGGTAAATCTTGGAAATATTCTTACAATAACTACCATAGTCATTGTCTCCCATTTGTTATCTCTTATCCACTTGTGATTATTTCCAAGATCTAGTTGCATCTATAAGGGAAACACTTTTCATTGCATATGGTCTATCCAGATATCCTTCAATAAAATGTTTTAGGTGATTTTCATCATTTTCATTTTTTCCACTTTTTGTTATTGGATTGAACACCTCTTTTGAAACATTTAATGTAAAAAATACTATACTAATTTCTATCAATGGTATCTCCAAAAAACATGACAAATAGGGCCTCTAGGTTCCAATACAACCTTCATTGTAGGGTAACTCTCCCAAAAATATAACACATTTTTGGTATAACAAGTTTATCTAGCCCATGTTGAAATATCATTGATATATTTGTAAATTCAATTTTGAAATTTTCATTATTGTTAAAAGTAACTTGATCTCTTTCATTTTATTTTTAATGCAATCATCTTCAACTTCTTGATTGAGATGTTAACTCCTTTTATGCATTATTATTTTTTACATGATTTCGGGTATCAACATTCATTGCATCTTGAACTCTATTCTCTGACATTTGTAGCACACAATATATTGTGATAGAATTTATCTCTTCAAAATTAACCTCAATGTTATCATGAGAATGATGACATCTTTGATCTAATTCATAGTTATGCACTTGTATTTATTCTATTTCTATCTCATTGAATTGATCTAAACACATATATCCTTGTAATCTTCTTCCTAATATATATTGATCCTCTTGATATGTTCATGCATGATGTGTCATTATCTCATCTATACAGTGCTATCTCATTTTTTCTTCAATTTGTTTCTTTATAATATCAACCCTATGTTTAACATGTCTTTCTCTATCTTTTTGGTTTTAGTGATTTCTTACTTCCTCTATTTGTGCATTAATAATTTTTTCATGTTGTTGTATCATATAATTTAGAGCATATTATCTTTGATCTTCTCTTTGTTATCATTTATTTTGAAAACTTAACCTTCAAAGAGGCATCCTACAAAATTATAACAAAACATACCAACCAAGTTATAATACATTTTAATAATATAATATAAATGATTAAATATATGAATAATTTTAAGATAAGGGATATGATTTGTGTTAAAAAGGGTAAAATCTATAAAAGTTGTCATTGTATGTGTGTAGTGAAAATGTATTCTAAAGTGCTAGGAAAGGAAAAGAAAACCCAATAAAATATAGAAATCAAGCAACACTAAAGATTGGGGCCTAAGAACTTAAACCTACTCAAAATTCGATGAAAATACAGTACGTCATAGATCTTTGTCTATAGATTCCCCCAATGTGATAAGATTTGATGTGTGCTCAACAAAAATTCGGTAGCATAATGGCATAAATTTTCTCAAAAGATTATGGATTTAGAAAAATGGCTAAGTGTTTAGTCTTTGATGAGAGGGTAAATAGGATGGATGGTTGCGATTGGAAGTTGGATATCAATGGTTGAGAAGAGTTGAGACATCTCAAAGTCTCATAAGATGATACTAAGTGGCATTGAATGGAGGAAAGTGAGAGAGTTGACCTCTCAAGGACTAGGATGGTGACAAGTGTCACCATGTGAAGGATTGGGAGGAAGATGGGTGCTTTGAAGTACTTAGGGGGTGGGAAAGATCTTCCTCATAAACTTTTTTCTTGTCCAACACCCTAAGATGGTGATGTGGAGAGGAAAACAAGGAATTTTAAATTCCTTGGATGTACCTTTGAAAGGGGACTCATGTGGGTTTACTTCTCCAAAAAAGGAAAGCCTTTAAGGCTAAGTGAACAAGGTAGAGGAAAATATTTATAGAAAGGATATTATCCCTTTCTTAATTAAGGGATTAGGAATGTGCAAGTTTTTAAGGAGTGGATTAAATGAGGGTTAGGGTTAATGAAGAAATGATTATGAGGAAAGTGGGAAAAGTTGGAGGATGTGACACCTCTTAATCAAGAATTAAGTGTGTACACATCATTATTGGAGGGATTAGGATTATATCTTATTATATCCTAAAAATTCATCCATTAATGATAACATAACATGATGAACTATTATATCAACAAGAATGCCAATATTGGGAAGCAAGAAGTCATCATTTGGGAAAGATTTGTTTATATCTTTGAACTCAGTGTAGATACAAATGCCCCAGTCCGCTTGGAAACAAGAAAAATATTAGAGACCCAAATAGAATAGTTAATAGGAACTGAATAAAACTAGTTTCCAATAGTTTTTAAAGCTCTAACTTGACTAGAAAGGCCACTTGAGGATGTATTTTATGGCGCTTCTTTTTGATAGGTTTGACATCAAAACAAACATCCAAGTGGTGGACCACTAATGTGAGATCGAGTCCTATCATGTTAGAATATGACCATGTAAAATTGTTTGACCCTTTTTGAAGGATGCTAGAAAATGTCTAATACTCTTCTACTAACAAATAAATAGCTACATTTGTGATCCATTATTCTGTTATAGTTCCCAAATTAATCTCTTCAGTTTCTTTGATCAAGATAGATGACCTTTTTGATTGTGTACCCATAAGAGGAAGATAAACATCCCCAGCCTCTAATGCATCAAAAAGGTTTTCATTAGAGGATGCACCCTATGTTTTTACTTTTTCCTAATCTAGCAGTGCCTTAGGGAGGTTTTCACTAAGAGACAGGTTAATTTTTTTTTGTTTTTGAGTTCATCTTTCCCAAGGTAGGCACATTGATCAAACTTATAAAGAAATCCTGAGTGATAATCCTCATTTAAACCCATGAAATTTATAAATTCCTCATCATTTGGAAACACGTCAATAGGTGCAGATCCCTATTGGTCCCAATCAATAAGTTTAGGGTGACAAAGTGGCAGGTCAATGGTAAAGATGGAGGTGGAGAAAAGGGAGGAGATATCCAAATCATTATAAGAGAGTTTAATGAACTCGTCTAGGATTTCTTCAATGATAAAATATTCTGAAGTGACATTGTTAGAAGTACTTGGAAATATTAAGAGTTTCTTTTGCTTAGTATCATACCCAAGTCCTTGATGTTTTGCATTAGCCGGTAGCTCAATAGGTTGAAGTATATCTTGTTCATTTTCCCCCAATCCTTTTCCTTGGTAATTAAATTTTGGAGCCATCAGATGGGTGATAGGGTATGTCTCTTGGAAGTACTCCAAGAGTGTAGGAGAAATTTCAGGTTCCTCATGGTATACACATTGACTAATATCTTCTTCAATCCATTCTTATTCCAAAGCACTTGGAGACTAAAAGGTGGCATATCTCATGTTTTTGATTGTTGCTTCTTGTGATTTCTTTGACGAGGATGGTCTTCCAAAAGTGTGTGGAGATGGGGAAATGGTGCCCATATTAAGATCAATACTCATCTCATTCTCTCTATAACCTCTATCAATGATCTTGACCTTAGCAAAGGTGTAATCGAGGGTAGTGGATGGATTGGAAGATGTGAGGAGAATATTAGGATCGATATAAAAGGAGGATTAATTTTCATTAGAAGGCACAAATTTAACTCAAGGAAAATGTTGGGAATGGGGAAAGGTGGCCTCAAGAGAACAACAATACTCAAAAGGATGGGATCAACCTGGATGGTGATATCAATACTCTTATGTGGGAATTTAAGGTATTGATGGTAAGTCGATGGAATGACTTGCATGGCATGCATCCATGGGCAACCAAGGAGGAGGTTGTAGGGAAGCCCAAGATCAATGACATGGCATGTTGTGTACTACAAAGTTGGACTAACTTGAATGGGGAGACAAATGGTGCCAATTGAATCTCTTTTTGCATTATCATAGGCCTTTATATTGATCACCTAATTATATCCCACCCATTTGATAAAATTTAATTTACATAGATTAAAGGCCAAACCATTATCTAACAAGACCCTCTTTCCCTTGTGCTGAGTAATGAGAAATCCAATGTGTAGAGGGTGATTATGGGTTGGATTTCAATTAGAGGCATATCATTTTGGGTAAATCCCAATTGATAGGTGGATGATAGGTGTCCTACTATAATTTGGAAGTGAGTGGGATCAATATTAGAAGGCGTATAGGTATCTTGCAAGGAATTAGTGAGGATTTGTTGGTCTATAGAAAAATACTTTAACAAGTCTAAAATGGAAATTTGCGTAGGGGTCTTACCAAGATGATCCAGGATATTGTATTACGGGCTTACAAAAGGATGTTGTGATGTTTTGGATGGACTAGGGATGAAGATGTTGCCTCATCATGTAGTAGCTATGCATTGGGGTTCTTTATCTTTCAATCTAATCATAGACACATGTGGGTCAACTTGTGTGATGTAGCCAACCACATTGTCATAATTAAAAGGGAATTTGGTATAATCAACATGGTTGGTCCTATTGTTTCAGCTATTATTTTGGGAATTATGTGGACTAAAATTATCATTGGATGTACTAGCCCCTTGAGAATATTTTAGAAAGGTATTTTGGTATATCTACAATTGAGCATTAGAGGAGGTATATTTATTCCCTTCAATATCATTGCATGCCACTATAAATATGTTTTTTTTTTATTAATAAAATGTTTTAGGGTTAATTTAAAGGAAAAAAGGCATGGGATAAAATTCCTATACTATTATGTGAGGGTAGAACTATGGAAAAAACTAAATTTATCATACAATTATGAGGAGATTAACATAAAAATAGTGCACCTTAAGACAATGAATGAAGTGATTTTTTTGAGAAAAACCCACACTCTAAAGTAACTCAATCTATTATTTAGCAATCAATTGTTACAATACTTTGCATGAGTATAAAAAATAAGTGATTTTGGAGAAATTATAATAGTATAATGATACCCACAAAAATTACTATGAAACATCTGTAACATCCAATATATAAGAAAATATCAAACCACAAAGTGTATTTTTCTAAGATCATATACCTAAACTATGACCCAAAAGTGCGTTAGATTCTATCAAAAGAAATAATCATATCAAGGTCTAATGTTGGTTGTATATTACATAAACTCTAATAAAAAAACAATGAAAGATCAAAACAGTAGAATGGAAAGAAGCCTAGAAGGAGTGAACTCTAGGGGACAAATTGTGATAGAGTACATAATAAAATATCACATTACTCTTTATAAATAATAGAGAAGAGAGTTGAGTGCTATATATATAGCATAAATAGGGGGGTTGAAGCAAGAAGTTGGGTCCACAAAAAGCTCAAAAAGTGGAAGTGTTTTTGTTGTTTTTCAGAATTTGTCACACTTGGACTGAAAATTTGAAGCACTTACACAATGAATCTTAAAAAAAGTCAATTAATATTAAATTTAGTATTTTGAATCTAGTTTCCAAATATGTAATTTATTCAAATACCCAAATAGTAAAAATTAAATTTTGATAGGCATGTATAGAAACCACTTCTTAAAAGACACTTTTTGTTTTTACCACACCATGCACATGTATGGATACACTTTTTGACCTAAATAAAAGTATTTTTCTAATTCCTTTTTGGGAAAGATATGTAACAACATGAAGATTGATGAGGATGTTTTTGTAATTTTTTTTGAATAATTTTTTTATTGAATTTCTACTGGCCCTAATTGTTGTTTTTAAAAATCAACATGTACAAACAATACAATTAGACCTAAACTAAACATTTTTTGATTTTTTTTTCATTGTGTAGATAATTGTTTGAAGATTGATGTAATAGAAATTTTCTTGCAAAA
This sequence comes from Sequoia sempervirens, assembly GCA_007258455.2. Taxonomy (NCBI): domain Eukaryota; kingdom Viridiplantae; phylum Streptophyta; class Pinopsida; order Cupressales; family Cupressaceae; genus Sequoia; species Sequoia sempervirens. The sequence continues at coordinate 280,375,052 of VDFB02373365.1, read as the reverse complement.
AAATTAACCAAAAAAAGATTTTAAAAAGAAAAAAAAGTCTGATATTTCAAGTCTATGGACTAGTTTTCTTAGAAATTAATTAAAAAATAGAAAAAATAATCCATTCTTAACAAAAATTATGTATTTGGAAACTAGACTTCATGATTTATAATGGGTTTTAATTTCATAGATTAATTCAGAAAAAAAGTTCAATTGTATTGTCAAAGTTGGACATTTCTCTTGAATCTGCCTTAGTTTTTAGTTGCAAGTCAAAGGCTAAGGGTCAGGTTGCCAAACCTTTCCCAAGCCTAAAACCAAAGCAACAAGTGGTTTGGGAATTCAAACGTCAAAAAATGTGTACCCATTATAAAATGTCTGCATATTCTTAAATAGAAACGAGTACCCATTCTTAATTTACCCATTTGAAAATAGGAATGAGTATGCATTATAACAGTTACACGTTTCTTATATATCCATTTTTCTCTAATTTGGAAAAAATTGACTCATCATAATTTTTCTGTAGCATTCCTTTTCCATAGTACGGATCGACAAACACCATTTTCTACAATTTTTAATTCAACCTTTTTTTCTACAATCTCTTAATAGGTCATATTCTATTCATTTTTTTTAAGGAGACAATTGCAAGTTGAATTTTTTGAAATGGAATCAAGTACTGTAAGGAATTTTCACAAGAAGATTTGGAAAAAGATATATTTTGGATGTATTCATGTATTTTTGTACTTCAAAGTTTATAGAAGAAAGGATCTCCATATTATATAGTTTTATTTCAAAATTTGAAGGAGGTAGCAATTGGAAAATAGGTTAAGAATCATTTGTTTTTTTTTATCAAGAGGGTTTGGTAATCATGGGATCAAAGCAAAGGCAAAGAAAAAAATGTAGAAAGTTAATGACACCCAAAGAAATTGAAGCAAATAGAGAAATGGAGGCAAAAAGACAAAGGGGTAGAAGAATGATGAATTGTCTATTGAAAAATTTGGAAGCATCTAGTTCCATGAATCTTGAAGAGGAAATCATGAAGGGTGAGATGAATGTAGATGATGTATATGTGGAGATGGTGAATATGGAAGAAAATACAATTATGAAGACAAACCCAACTATGCCTTCAACTTCAAATTTGAATGATATGGAAATAGCACCTATGCAAACAACTTTGGGTATGTCTTTAAATCCACCTCTCAATGATATGGAAAATCCACCTATTCAAAAAATTTATCCAAGTATGTCTTCAAACCCAAGTCTTGATAATATTAATCTTAGTTATTTAGATGAAGCTGGATACACCATTGAGGATATCAATAATTTTAGTTTTGAAACAATGCAAAAACAAATAATAATTAAATATCTTGTATGAATGCAAATGAGAATGAAATGCCTCATATTGATTAAAATGAGAATGAAATCCCTTGTATGTTTGAAAAAAAAAATGAAACCCCTTGCATGAAAGAAAATGAAAACCACTGAAATATAAATGTAAATGAAAATGTTTTTTTTACAATTGAAAGAGATGTCTTAGATAATCTTCTTGGTAAAATTTCTTGGAGAAAAGTGAGAACTCATGAAAATAGATTATATAAAATGTTTTTCTATAGAAAAAAATTATGTTTTCAATGTTAACTCATGATGCAATTGATGAAAATGTAGAAAATACAAAAAGTGATGGAAAAATTAGGCATTTTTGTAAAACTAAAAAAGAAAGATGATTCAATAGAACAAGTCATATCTAGTGTTTCCAATGTTATTGATTCTATAGGAAATAAAAGTTGATCTAAAGATAAGAATGCAACACGTCATGCAATAACAACTACTCTAGTTAATAATTCAACTTCAAATAAAAGAATGTTTTGATTATAAGGGAAAAAAAGGTTTTGAAGAGACTTGAAACCCTTAACATCACATTACATCAAAATGTTTCTATGAAAGAGAAAACTCATTAAAGCATAAGCAGTAACAATCAACCAAAAAATGGCAACCTAATAGCAGGAAAGTAGAAATAGAAAAAGTAGGACAAAGACACAAAAAAACTTCATATTATTGAGGGTATTGGCCACCTCAATCTCCTTATTATAGTGCAGGTTAACCATGTCCATCAACTCTTATTTTTCTTCTTCAAACTTCTTCCTTAGGCTCCCCCTTGTTCTAGTGCTTGGGCCTTTAGCCTCCTTTTTAACATTCTTCTTCCCCTTCCCCTTGGAAGGTTGATCCTTCTCAAGCATGTTTGTGAAGTGCATTTGATCCTCACAGAGCTGATTGATTTTTCCAAAGAGAACCTTGAGAGATTCTGCACTACTCTTTACAGAATTGTCTCTAATTTGTAGGATTTTTTTATTCCCTCATTTGTTTCCTTGATATTTTCCTCCATTACACCAAGGCACCTTTCACATTGGCTTTTGAAATCAAAAAAACAATTAATTGAAATCCACCAACCTCTTAATGAGCAAGTATGAGGAAGATCCCTTCGGTTAGTTAGACATGTTCTCCTTCAAGCCCTTGATTTTAATATTGACCTTTTTGAACTCCTTCAACACCCATTTAGAAAGTTTAAAGGTTTCAGTAGAACCAGATAGATCCATGTCCAATAGCTCATACATGGTAGTATTATCATCATCAAGATAAGAAAAATCCTCAAACATAGGATTACTGTTTAAAGGCTTCAGCTTGCCAAGCTGTGGGTTCTCACTCACATCCTCCGACATACCCCTATCACTCGAGGAATCCTCACTACCAAAATACTCATCATTGCCAAAATGTGGGGGAGTCTTCCAAATAGGGGAATCCTCGATATCAACAACATTATTAACAATGACCTTTACCTATTCCAGAACCACATTCTTACCCTTCCCACCACCTTTAGACCCCAACCTATGAATTTTAGCAAGTTTTTTGGAAGCCCTTTGAGGAATCCCCTCATCCACATTGTCCCTCAACTAAAGAGACTACTCCTCCTCATCCCTACCTAAAGCAACATAACCCTGAAATGAAGTTCAACCTTCTTCTTGGTCAGGCATCGATGAGACCCACTCGTACTCAACTTAGTATCTTCCCCACCAAATAGGGACCCATGAGAATCTGTCCTCTACATATCAAGATTTTTGGTGGGTCCCTTCTTCTTCAAGTTCCCCTTTTCCTTTTCCTAGAAGGAGAAGCCACGGGGGACAAGGAAAATCCCATAGTATTATCCTCCTCCACCTTCCATTCTTCATCACCATCAACACTCATCTCCAAACCAGATGAAAAAGAGTCTTCACTTATAGCCTTCTCCTTACCCTTAATCAAATTGATTGGGTTATGAGCTCTCACATGCTCCATAATGAGAAAAATGAGCCCTTCATGAAGAACAAGGGACCTATGATTCTTGAGGTGGGAATAAATTGAAATCTCTAGAGAATAAAGAAGAAAAAATGTAAAATAAACATGCAACCCATGTCTGAAATGGTTTAGTAGAGTAAAATGATGCCCTAGAATAGCAATAAACCAAACATCAAGAGTAAAATATTGCATTAATACTTCCACCACATCTACTCATATTCACTTAAGGGAGACTTGTTCATAACCCTAGGAGGGAAGCCTCACTAGTTTATCTCTCTCATTGTACTTAAAGAACTGGTCCATAGCATATTCATTACTCTTCCTTTCTTTAAAAATTTTGCACCCATTTGTTGGTAGTCCGGTGATGAATAAAATAAAGTCTGCATTGATAACCAAACTCCACACCATTCACCTTCAAACACCTATTGTACCAGTAGTGAACAAAATTTCTAGAGGCTTCAAGGTCATGTGCATGGAGCCTTTCCAAATAGGGCGTGATATTCCCATGTATCAGAATCCTCCAAATTCTCTACTTATTTTTCCACTTTTCTTAGGAGAGGGGCTCAATCAAGCTCTTATCTCCACCCATTTCAATTTCTAGCATTAAAAAATACCATAGCTGAACCACACTTGCAATAATATAAATGAGCATGAGAATGGGAAAAACATAACCCATAAAACATGTGATAATCAAGAGGGCAATAATTACACATCACCCCAAATCATAGCCCAAATCTAGCTATCATCTCATAATAAAAGCTTAGCCTTGTCGGGAAGGGAAGAGTACTCCTCCCATGCCTTGAAATTATTAAGGCTGAAAACATTGTTAGAAAAAAAATTAGCAAGGGAATTACCTTCCCTATAGGTATGAGTAAAATGGGTCTTGTCAAAGGATCTCAGCATCATGATTGAATCAAAAATAATCTGCTCAATTGTCCAACTCAGAATATGCTTTCCAAGCAAATAATTAACAATGTTAAGGGAGTCACCCTCGACCCATAATTTAGAAATACCCCTTTGGACATTACAAATTCGATGTTGATGTAAGCAACTTTAGCCATGGTGTGGTGATTAGTCTAGTTTCCCAATGGGAGTGCCACCACACCCCATAACCCATCTTCATTCCTCAACACCCCCCCACAGCCTACATGCCTAGGATTTTCCTTGGCTACCCCGTCAAAATTAATTTTGACCCATCCCGTGGTGGGTACTTCCACTTAGTATTTTCTCTAGCATTGTTATTGGATTTAACTAAACCAAAAGGAAGAGAGATGAACTTCCAATTTGTAACAACCAATAGATCATAGCCAACCAAAAAGGAGGATGGAGTGCTCTAAGGAGATTCTAGAAACTGAAGAGAAAAGTTCTTAGCAATATCCCTTTGAATTTTGAGAAAGACAATATCCTCATTTAGTTTAGTATCCTAATTTTCTTTTCTATTTATTTCTTTCCATAAGCCCCAAGCAATGTGAGGGGCCATAAGGGACCAAAGCATCTGAAGAGAGGGATTAGATGGACACTGCCATTGATTAGCAAAACTACTTAAAGAATCATGAAAAACCCAATCCAGTTTCCAAAGAGAAAGGAACTTGCTCCAAATAAGGGAGGAAAAATTGCACCCAAGAAGGAGATGCAAAGCACTTTCCACATCACAGTCATAGGGAACACGTCTATTAGGAATAACAAATACCCTTCTACAAAGTGTATCCAAAATCAAAATCTTACTTTGCATGAACAACTAGCAAAAGATATTCACCTTAGGGATTAGCAGCTTGTTCCAAAGTTTTCCCCAAAAAGGATAGGGGTCAGGCTTAACCAAAGAATTGATAAAATCTAAAGAAACAGAAAAGCATCCATTAAATTTTTTAAATAATAGTCAACAAAGAGTCCCAACTCTAAAAATCCTTCCAGGAACCATTATGAATATAATCTACAACCATATTACCAAAAATACGCTTACAAAAGTCAGCCAGAGGAGGGGCCCAACGAAAATTCAACAATGGACCACCATCACACGACACATCCTCCCAAAACAAAATCCTGGTACCATCACCTAATAGCCACTTAACACCCTTTGAAACAAGATCCTTGTAGGGCACAATATTCTTCTAGAAGTAGGAGCCCAAAGGAATGGAGCATGCATGAAGAAATTCCCAAAATCTCTCCATCCCAAAAATATTTTTATTCTTGACCAAAGAGGACCAACCAACCTCACCATTGAGAAGCCTCTAGATATTCTTTGAAAGAAGGTCCTTGTTAAAAGATTTGATGTTTCTCAAACCAAGCCCGCCCCATTTCTTTGGCTTATAAACATGGTCCCAAGCAATAAGAGGAATTCTAGATTTGTCTTCCACCCCTGACCACAAAAAGCATCTCATGATTTGTTCCATTTTCTCTTCAAACTTCACCGAAATCCTAAATAAGCTCAAGGCATAGAGATGAAGATTTTGCAACGTAGAAGAAATGAGTTTCACCTTACCAGCTTGGCTGAGAAGAGCTCCCTTCCACCTCGAAAAATTTCTATTAAACTTATCCAATAAACCAAGCTAGAAAGAGTTTGGAATCTTGGAAACACACAAGGGAAGGCCCAAGTAGATAGAAGGCAAGTCACCATGATTGCAAGACAACATCCTTTCCAATTTAATTTGAAGGTACTCCAAAGTATTGAGGAAGAAAAGCTAACTCTTGGGAAAATTAACACACTGACCAGAAGCTTTCTCATAGCCACCTATCACTAGCTTAATTTCCTTAATTTCACGAACCGAGGATTCCCCCATGATGATAGTATCATCAAAAAATTGTTGATGCGTGATAGGCACACACCTAGATGAGGGAACCAAACCCAATAGCAAGCCAATCAAAAGTTCCTTTTGAATATTCTATATCCTAACACCCTAGCCATCAGGATGAAGAGAAATGGAGAAATGGGATCCCCTTGCCTAATACCATGCGAATTGTGAAAGAATGGAGAGGGGGATCCATTAACAAGAACAACAAAGGAGGGGGTTGAAATAAGTTGCTCCACAAGCTACAAAAATTATGACAAAATCCAAAATGAGCCAAAACGAGCAATATAAATTTCCAATTAAGCTGGTCATAGGCCTTGAGGAGATCCAGCTTAAGGAAGAACCCCAGCTTCTTGTTAGGAGCAAGAGAATGGGCCACTTCATGGACAATAATAATGGAATCCCCATATAAAAACTCTTTGATGCTTGGATATGAGATCAGGGAGAATCTGTTGAAGCATAATAGCCGAGAATTTAGAGAAAATCTTATAGATGGAATTTCATAGACTAATCGGCCTAAAGTCGCCAAATCCATTAGAATTCAATAGACTTTGGAATCAGCACAATGAATGTAGCTCTCAACTCCTTGAGTAATTCTCTATAGCCAAAAAACCCCTTAGTGGCATTAATAACATCCGTAGCCACAATCTCCCAACAAGATTGGGAAAATAGAAAGGGGAAGCCATTAGGCCCAAGAGCCTTATTACCTTCAAAGGAAAACTTCGTCTTCTTGATTTCATCCGCAGAAGGAATCACAACAAGATCCTTATTGATATCTTCTGATAAAAAGTTAGGAATGACCTCCAAAGAAGAGTCCACACTTTGCTGGTCCCAAAAAACATCATCCCTGAGAAGGTTTTCAAAAAATCTAGTAGCAACATTCTAGATGACACCATCATCAGTTAGTAGCAAACCATTAGACAAGATGGAGGAAATCTTATTAGAAGATTTTTGCCTAAGGGAAGTAAGATGAAAAAACTTAGATTTTTGATCATCGGATTTAAGCCAGATAGTGTGAGAGTGTTGCCTCCAAAAGTCCTCTTCTTTGGAAAAAATTATAATGAAACTAGGCCAAAAGAGAATCCTCCAACAAACCTTTAGACTGAATTTCCATTTGAACCATATCCAAGCGTTGAGCCAGATTTTTTTTATTATCAAAATAATGTCCAAAATTATATGTGTGAGGTAAAATGCGTAAATGAATAACAAAATCACACAAGCAATGAGACATTATATTAGAGAATTTGAATAACAAAACTAATCGAATTGAACCAAAGAAAATTCCCTAAAGTCATCCCATTGTTTCCTATCTTCAAGGATTTGTTAAATCATAATGGCTCTCAGATTGTTTATGCACTTATGACCTTTGGAATGACAAATTGAAGAATGAAATGCTATAAAAATGCAAGAAATTTATTCCTACATGATTGGTAAGGTACATGATTGATACTATGATATTAATCTTGATGCTATTGTGATGAAGATATGATCCTAAATGGTGTGATGCAAATGTTGTATAAAAACTACCATGATAACTAAAATGCAACTATGAAACTAAGCCATGATTCTAAATTAAATGCTTCTAAATGCTAATTGCTAAATTCTCAAATGATAAGTTCTCAAAATGCTCTAATGAAAATTCTGCAGAGTAAGCTTGCTGGGTGATCCCACAATAGTGGTTTACAATTTTTGGCCAAACTGGACATTGAAATAATTTTTTTTAACTAAATCTTCAATTTCAGGCACCTAGAGTGGCTAAACCGTGAGGAATTTGAAGATGATGCAAAAATAGAGTTTTGTGACATTTTGTCTATAGATTATAAATACATTTTTTCAAAATTTTTGGAATTAGATTGCACTTCTTTTTCCATCTCCCCGAAAACTAGTTTTTTTCATAAAACAACATTTTCAAAAAGTGACACTCATCGATAATGCATAACTTTTTTTCCAAAGGATAAAGTTCTAATTCTTTCGAATTTAGATTTGTAACTTTGATATCTAGTGCTTCCACTTAGTTAGATAGTTTTTTATTTAATATTTTTTCTTTAATCAAGTTTGAATTCAAACCAATTATAATTTAGACAACGCGACTGTATAACATGTAACTTTTTTTGTATGTATTGAAATTCAATTTATTTATTTTTGTTGGATCAAGGACTCCAATATCTAGTGCACTCATATTTTTCAATTTTTTTTTTTGATAATCTCTTTTTTTGACATGTGTAGAAGAAAGAGCTTGATTTTAGTGAAAAACCTGTATTCACAAGAAATAAAGAATAAATATAATAATCAAATTTAATTTAACTAAAATTATACTTTTTTGGAAGCTTATAATAAGGACCACATACTTACAAAAAATAAATTTTAAATGAATTCATTTGATCCCCCAAAAGGTAAATCAAAAGTGGTTTTTTATAGCATTTTGATAGGTGTAAAGGAGACTCATATAGGTATGGTTTAAAACTAGGGGGTTCTATCATCCAAGGGGCTCGGTCTAAGGTGGTTTGATCAAACCCTCTTCAATTGGAATCCTTTAAATGAAAACTTTTCAAGGCTTAAATCATTATATTTTCTAAAAATGTATGATTTCAACAAAAAATAGGATCTCCCAAAAAGTGTAAACCACTATTGTGGTAGGGCCCGTGCTCAAAGTTGGGATATAAAAGAATGAGGCTACATTTATAGATTTTCCAAGGCATAAAATGATGTGGCAACAACCAATGGTCAAGATTTTAGTTGGAGAGATCAATGGTGGAGGATGAAGAAGTTAGAGGGAATCAAGGAGAGTGTTCCCTTTAATAGAACACTTTGCCAAGTGTGAGAGAGAATAAATGAAATGGAAGAGCCAAGTGTCTCAAGTTTGTTTCAAAATTTGTTGAGGATAATTCTAATTTAAATATTAAGGATATTTAAATTCATTAGACACTTGATGAGGTGGCAAGAGGAAAGGTTGTAGACATGTGACCAAATTTAAATTTGGAATTATTCAAATTTAGTAAGAAGATATCAATTAAATAAAACAAACTATTTGAATTTGTTTATTTAATTAAGATTAGAGGAATATGATTTAAGATAGAAGAATTAGAAAGTGAACCATATAAATAAATTTAGAATTTATTTATAAGTAGACGAATTAAAGGGTTCATTAATTAAATAACTTGTATTTAATTAATTAATTATCCTGACCGATTTTAGGTGTATACATAATTTTTCCCCTCTTTGAAGTGATGTGTTTACACATTGCTTCAAAGGAAAATTTGCTGGTGATGCTAACAATTTTTTTTTTCGATATGCCCCAGATGTTGATTTCCAAGTGATAATGGATATATGCCCCATTGGGAGATAAATCAATGAATTTTTGAATTTTTTGATGATTTGATGATTATTTCAAAATTTTAATGATGTCAAGACGATTTATCTCTTGAAAAATGATGTTGAACTTGCCAACTTTGATGAATTGATTAATTAAGGCCATGTTTGGAAAAAATAAATCAATCCCACTAAAAATCGCACTTAAATACCCTTTAAAAGGTTAAAAAGATGTGAAAATAGCTCATTTGAGTCATTTGCATTTTGAAAATTGAGTGAGTGAGGAACTTTTGAGAAAATTTGGTAAGATGGTGATTTCAATCCAGACCCATCAATTCAAGCATGTGCGACATTACAACCACTCGGTCGCGTATGGACCTTTGGTACATACCCGAAAAGACTTCCTTGTGAATTTTGAATGATGTTTTCCCCTTGCTTTTCATGTTTTAAATTTTGTTTTCCATGTTTTAGCACATCGGGTGACTGTTTTGGCGCATTTAGTAGTTCAATGCATAGGGTGTATTTTGTAGTGCATAGGTTGAATATTTTAGCACATCATGTTATTTAGCACATAGATGAAATATTTTAGCACATTGAGTCAAGTGTTTAGCACATATGGTGATTCAGTGCATGTAGGTCAAGAGTCAGTGCATTCAGTTAATAGTTTAGTGCATATGATCATTTGGTGCATTGATAGACTGTTATAGCACATCGGTGAAGTTTTCTAGTGCATCCATGTTTTTAGCGCATAGAAAGACTATTTCATTTCATTTAGACCAGATTGATGAATTTTAGATTAAAATCCTTGATTTTGATGACTGTTGATCATGTCAACCAATGTTGTGATGTTTGATGATGTTGATAGATTAGATGATGATTGATCTCATGATAGGTGAGATTCAATGATAGGATGATGATTATTGACCTCATGATAGGTGAGGATCAATGATAGGATAATGATGATTGACCTCATGATAGGTGTGGATCAATGATAGACTCTCACGAGATGTAGTCAAGATCTCATCAGAGTTGATTAGATTGATAGGTTGATTGATGTTGATTGATAAGATTGCTAATTTGTGATATGTTATGATGATAGGAGCCTTTGAGGATCCTTCAGTCTCGAAGTGATTCCTGAGGACCTGGGATTTGATTCTTCATCTGGTGCAAGCTAATCTAGATGTGATTATATGATGTGGATTGAATTCACTGATAGATATACCCCACTATAGGATTAACATGGGACTTCTAACTGCTTTGGCAGAGAGGTGGCACCGTGACCACAACACCTTCCATTTAGCTACTAGTGAGATGTCAGTGACATCAGAGGATGTTTACCATATCTTAAGGATTCATTTTGTTGGTGAGTTGGTTGTCTATGATTCCATAGAGCAGGGGGCAACGATGCATTGAGGAGAGCCTTCGAGGATGACCATGTTTGTGGATATGAGATCCCATGGCAGGATATGGTTGATGCATATGTGACACTACCATGTGTTCTTCCTGAATTTATTGGAGCATTTTTATGTCCCAATTGCAAGTTGAAGGAACTCTTAGTAGATTGGGGTTAGATATTAGAGAGGATGATCACACAAGGGACTAGATATGCTTGGGGATCTTGCATGTTAGCTCACTTATACCATGATCTTCATCAAGTTGTTTATCTCAGAGGGGCTAGTTTGTCGATTGGGGTGACGCTACTACAAATATGGGTGTGGGAGCACATAGTTATCACTTCTCAAGTGGCTGAGAGATAATATCTAGCTGGTCAACCATATGCTCATGGATACATAGGTCCAATTGTCCAACATAATCTGGGAAAACTAGAGTACTGGAGGAGGGTATTGGATGATCTCAATATAGTTACATGGAGGCCATATCTTGACTGTAAGAAGTGGCCGAAGGATGACACCAAGATGCCCTATGTGTGCAAGGATAGATACCTGATTGGGAGGACTCAGTTCATGATTAAGAGGTTCCTTCTTGGGAGAGTGTTGCAATAGTATGGGTGAGTACAAGGTATGCCCCAAGGAGTGGCTCTTTATGCACGAAGATGAGTGGATATACCAGAGTGGGGACCCACTTTATCATATGATGTAGCAGTTAAGGAGTATCAGTTACAGGCAGTGATATGGGAGTATCATCTAGAGATTATAGAGGTTGTTGTATCATAGGAGTACACACACTACTTATTTGTGCATCCCTTCTTGCAGATATCTAGTCCAGATGAGCTAGTACCTACACTAGATGATGATGAGAGGGCACCACCACATGCACCTAGGCGGAGGAGAGATGGAGGAGATGATGATGAGGAGGGAAAGAGCAGTGATGATGGAGAAAGGGATGGAGATGGTGGAGGTGGCGGAGATGGTGATGGAGGTGATGGTGGTGGAGGTGAGAGACCAATATTATTTCTTAGAGTGCCTCAGAGGAGGAGATCACTGGTGGCTGCAACACAATATCAAGTTTAGATTCATTTGCCTTCTCAGCAACAAAAGGCTTAGATAGCTGCCTTACAAGCCCAGGTTTAGACATTATAGGGATAGCTGGTATAGATACAAAGACAACTATAGGCACATACATAGGCACAGGTGAAGGCACAGGCACAAATTGCTATGCTCATCATAGAGAGAGATAGCCTAAGACAACAGTGTGAGTAGGAAAAGGCCTTGTTAGAGAGATTGTAGAGAGTAGCTAAGGGCACATCAACAACAGATTACCTCCAAGAGGTACGGTGCTCTATTAGGGAGGCTGAGTATTATAGAGGATGATATCATGAGGTAGTGCCTCCAGAGCATCGGGTTAGTTATGCTTAGTCTACCAATGTCTGCAATCATTCTAGGACTACCAACAGGGGTATTGCAGGGAAACCACCTCACAAAGATCTAGGGGTAGGGCCGTCGGGTGGTGCAACAGGAGGTATAGGGTCAACATTTTCTGGGGGAAGTAACTCATAGCCATTGTGATGATCCTTGATGTATTTTTGACATTTGATGATGTATACACTAATTATGCTAAGATATTGATTCACTGCCATTTTGATGTTGTATCTTTCCACTTTTCTAGACATCATTGTATACTTGACATTGTGATTTTAAGATTTATATGATATGCAACGATGATTAGTGATCCATATGTTATCTATATGATCCTATGATGGATGCATTTTATTTCTACGTTATGTGTTATCCGATGTTTTAATATGATGATGCTATGGTTGATGTATGGATGGAAAGATGATATGATAATGCATAGATTATGATTCTAAATGCTTTATGGATGATGTTTTATGTTATTTGAGATAAATTTGATTATGCAAATGATATGTGATGTAATTTGTTTTTGTATTTTATGATGCAAATATATATGATGTAATGTATGGATAGATGTATGATGCAATAATGCTTTCTAATGTATGTATGATATGTAAATGATTATGCAACTACATGAGAATGATATTTTTGTTAATGTAAAGTATACTCAATCCATTAATGATAGAGATAACCTCATTTTGAAAATTGTGCCAGCCTTGGAAAATCTATATTGTAGATGCAAAACTAACATGGATGCAATCTAACTTAACCATGCAAATCTAAATATGCAAAGTTGTCATTTTATCAATCTATTTATCATTTTTTATCATCATTGAGCCTTTAAAAATTTGAAAGTGAGTATAAACATCGATGGTATAATTGGACCATGATGACCTAAGTACTACTTTCATGATTTCTAATATTGCAAGTTGATCCAGGGACATTTTAGTGAAACTTGAAGTGTCTCCAATGCTCTAAAATTCAACACCATCAAAAAGAGCTTAGGATCCTGATTCCAATGCAACTTGAACAGAGCGAAAAGGAGTTTGTTTGCTCAAGTTACGACCAATAAAATTTTAGGCAACTTGGTCCCCGAGGCATCCAAAAAGTGGAAAAAAATGACCATCTCAAAAATTGACAAAAGTGGCACCAAATCAAAGGCTTCATTGAGATGATTCCGACGACATTCCTTTCATCAAAAATTGAGATCGTATGACTGAGATATTGACAGTAAAAGTTTAGTTGACTTGGTGGTATGGATGGTGATGTCAACATATTGATGTGGCAGTTCATACTATATGGAATTTGAAGTGGACCAACCAAAGCAAATGACACATGGCCGAGTCATCTATATGGACAATAGTATGTGACACATGTCCATCCAGTATAGGTCACGCCAGCATCCCTCCATGTCATCGGTATCAATTAGCAACACAGTGGCATTTGAGTTAGCTTTGTCAACGAATAGAGGATGCCACGTAGTCCAATTAGGATGTGCCATGTGGTGCCCATCGGTGTACTCCTTTAGCCAGTTGGCAAGTTGGTTGGTTTGTTTAACAAAATGTTTTGTTGGGCTCAAACTTGTGACCTACTTACAAGCAGCCGACTGCTTCACTATTGCACCCACCGCTAGCCACTCATTGTATAAAGACAACGGGTTTGTTTTGTTCTATTATATTTTGGATTATGAGGTTAAAATGTGGCCGACGGAGTTGGAACCCTCGACCACACGTGTAGTAAAAGGATTATCCACTGATACACCACCAATGATATTTAACATAGTTAGGTGTATGTTTTTATTTAAAGACTATTTAAGGCCGAATTCATAACTAAATGGCCTATAAAGCCAAAAATAAGTAGAACCCACCTAATAAATTAACAAAGGGGGTTAAGAAAAAAAAACAAACCCTATTACGACCTGATAAAGGGGTGATTGTCATTTATTTTATTTGTTAAGCCTTTTTAGGCATATTTTATGTATAAATGGAGGAGTGTGAGTTCTTAGGGGCCTGTGAGAAACAGGTGATAGGTGATACGGAAGAGGGATTCTAAGGAGATCTTTGAGCCATTTTTTGTACGTCGGAGTATTGTCATGCTACCAAAGTGCTAGAAGGAAATGGTCCTAGTGCAATTGTAACTGATTTTTGGAGCATAATCAGATCGGTCACTCCATTGGAGAGGGACCCAGAGACATAGCCTTTTGGCGAACTCCGTTATCAAATTGTGTTCGATCTTCTATCTCTTCTCTCTCTCTCTCTCTCTCTCTCTCTCTCTCTCTTTCTTTTAGTTATCACTTTATTATGCTAAGTTGATTAAGCATTTGAATGATGTTCATTTTTTTCATTTAAGCATTGAATTAAGTTGTCATTTTATGTTAAGCATTCTGTAAGCAATCATCCTAGATTCTAAATAGATCACAAGTTAACACAAGCATCTAGGTATAATTAAACCGAGATGACTTGAGCATTGCTTGCATAAATAGACAAGAGTTAATCATTTTCCTATGCAAATTCAAAATATCATCAATGATATTTTGTAGAGGATGTCCCATGACAATTTGCACAGTAGTAATGATTAACTCATAGACAACAGACAAAGAAAAATCATTCTCCTTCCTTGCATCTCTAGTTCAATACATCATCGAGTTGCTCCAGAGAAATGATAACAAAAATCAAGATACAATAGTTGAACATTCATGCCAAAGTGATAAAACCATGATTCATACCTCATCCATTTAGATTTGTTTTATTTGATTGGTTAGCAATGTTGAGTTACACTATGATCATTGTTTTGGGTTGTGTTTTACTACTGTTGTTTGTGTATTGGTTCATGCTCAAAGTTTATTGCTCCCAGTGAGTTTAGGATTTTTCACCCAGTCTAGGGTGAGACACAACCATGATGTTAGGATATGTACATGAAAATTTCTAATGATAGGTAGACTGATGGCGAAAGTGAATGGTTGACACGTATAAAATAGGTGGAAAATCTAATCTATCATAAATAACACTTGTTGCGGGTTTTGACTACTTTTTTGATTGCACATTTTCATATTTTTATGATTTTTTTAATTTTCCTTTTTGTATTTTTGTATTTTTTGTATTTTTTTTACTTTTGGTTCTGCTTAAGATGCTTGTTTTCCAAGTTTTCATCAAGGTGGCCATTTTTTTAGGACATTTTTTTTCAGGACTTTTATCATGCACTGGATGAGTTAGGTGTAGAACTTATTGAGATGTAGGTTGTTGATGGGTTCTTCAAATATATCCCATTGGTGTTGACAATAATAGGCTCTAGATCCATAGACTGATACAACAACACAAGGACCTAGCCAATTTGGTTCAAATTTTCCTTTCTTTTCTCAATCTTGTTGATTGTGGGGATTTTCTTTCAGGACCAAGTCACCAACTTGAAAGGTTCTTGGTTTGACCTTGTGATTATAACTTTTGGACATTCTCTGTTGATAGGATTTCAAGTGATCAACTACATGCTAATGATGCTCATCCAACAATTCCAATTCTTGTAGCTTGGATACTCTATAATCTTCCTCTAAAATGATTCCCTTCAAGGACACCCATAGAGAAGGTAGTTCAACCTCAATAGGTAAAATGGCCTCTGATCCGTAAACAAGACCATATGGTGTGGCTCCTGTCGGGGTGCGAATACTAGTACGGTAAGCTCACAGAACAGGGTTCAGTTGAACATGCCAATCATGTCTAGCATCGTTGACAGTTTTCTTTAAGATTTCCAAAATGGTTTTGTTTAAGGCCTTTGCTTGGCCATTCCCTTGAGGGTAGTAAGGTGTGGAAAATTGATATTGGATGTGGAATTTCTCACAAATTTCTTACACATCCTGTTTTTTGAAAGGTCTACCATTGTTAGTGACAATGGACTAAGGAATTCCATACCGACAAATAACGTAATTTAGGATGAAGGATGCAATTTGTTTTCCAGTGATTGTGGTTAAGGGCACAACTTCGATCCACTTTGTAAAGTACTTTGTGGTTGTGATGTTGAACTTGTGTCCATTGGATGATGATAGATGAATCCTACCTACAAGGTCAAGTCCCCATTGACAGAAAGGCCATGTTGATGTGAATGGTTGTAGCTCTTGCATTGGTGCATGTATGAGGTTGCCATGGATTTGACATTTTTGGCACTTCTTGACAAATTGAAAAGACTCCTTCTCCATGTTTGGCCAGTAATACCCCAAGCGTATGAATTTTTTAGCGAGAGTTAAACCACTTGAATGAGTGCCACAAATACCTTCATGAACCTCGTGTAAAGCGGTTTCAACTTCGTTATGTAAGACATCAAAGGAGAGTACCATCAAGACCTCGTCGATAAAGTACATTGGCTATCAAGGTGTGTCGAGCTGCTTGTCTAATCAAGTTACATTTTTGGTTTCAGGATAAATCTAGTGGTAGGGTAGTCTCTTAGATAGGTGTAGATCTTCCCATAGATAGAAGCCTCAACCTTGACTAGATGGTATATTAATTGGGATTCAGGGTTATCATAGGTGGGATCAAACAGTTGTTCCACCATGAATTCATAGCGAGAGCTCATTTTTAAGGTATTTGTAAGAGAGAAGTGATGGTCGCCATGGCATTAACAGCTTTGTTATTGTTGTTCTCTCCCCTCAATTGGTTGTCATTGATGAAAAAGTCACAAATGGTGCTATGGTATTTATAGGTCCTCATATACTTACATTGAATAATTGATGCACTTTATTGATGGAATTCATGATATGTTGGTCATGATTCAGAGGTTATAGAATCTTGATGCTACTTCACTTTCAAATACTCATTTGCAAATTTTTATGATGATTCAAGTTTTTCATGTTGATATTACTCATGTGGCTTCTGGTTCAAATTTATGAATGCAATATATCTTTAGATGGTTATGGTTACTAATAGTGTGATAAAGCATTATTACAGGTCATTCAAGATGATCATGCAACAAGTTCAGGATATTCAATTTGATGGGTATATTGTTTCAGTTGATATTATCAGATTGATATTGGTTTGGCATCTATATCGTCTTGGCATCTTTCTATCTTCATGGTATCAATGGTTATGACTTGTTGATTGATAAATATGGCACATGAATTCTAGTTCGTTGTTTATTTATATTGATTTAACAAGCAATTACATTGTCTAAGGATTCAAGCAAGTTGGTTATTGATTCACTTTGTTCTATGAATCTTGGCTTATTGACATCATTACACTCATGTCTTTCTAAAGTCTCTAAAGCCATCTGAACTCACATTACTTGGAAGCATTGAATTCATACTAGGCTTTGGAAATGTCACTTGTTTGATGGTTCTAATGATATCTATTTGGCCTACTACATGATTTGTTTACTAACAATCACCTTGTAAGGTGATTGGGCATCAAAGGAGGCATATAAAATAAGCCTTTATTATAAAAGGCACGAGCAGGTTTATATTGTTTGCATTTTTGTTTGATCACATTAAAAATGTGATAACGTAGCTATCTTTGTTAAAGTCACATGGCATTGGTGTTTTATTTTTTGAGTGGCATATTCATCAAACCTTGTCAGGTTTCATTGGTCACTTTATTTCGATGGGTATTGCTCACATTGTTTTTTTTTTTGTCGCATGGCAGTGACATTTGACTTTTGATGACCATATTATGAGATATCATTTTTTGATTTGAGTCAATGTGGCTATGATTATGTTGTTAGAATTTTGAATGACTTTGACTGTGGATTTTTTAGCACTATGATTGGTTGTTAATATTGTATTGGCTTTCATTTTGAACTTCAAAGTTTTATCCATCTTGGAAAATTCATCAAATAAATGGTGGAAGTATTGATTAGGGCGAAGTCTTTTGTATTTTCATCCTTAGGGTTTGGAACCCTAGCCGCCACCATGGAAAGAAAGTAACTGCTATTTCCTTGATGATTCTGCCTGTTGCAACATTATTGACAGTTGGTGAAGCTCACTGGAAGAGCTATGTCAGGGTTAGGTTCTTGGTCTGCCATTTCTCATTGGGTGAGGGCATGACCATGGAAGGTAGTTACAGGTTTAGCTCAAATCTGGAAGGAAATTCAATGGTGTTACTTTGGGTTGGTAAATACTTCATTACAGGTTTTCATGCATTCTTTTAGCTTTGTGCTTGGTCAGGTATCTCCTTCATCATTTTCTTTTTGTTTCACAAAAGAGTGTTACTGGTTTTGCTCAAATCTAGAAAAATATAAATGGTTACTCAATTACCTTTGTCAGAAAAGCATGATTTGAGTTTGGTTATTCTTGACCTCATTGTGGGCATTCTAAAAGCTTTGTTTATTTTTTGTATTTGGTGAAGATATGGGTTCAATTACAAATTCTTTTCAAGCCCTAAGCAATGAGATTCTTTTGATTTTATAAGCCTAAAAATTATTTGAAAAGAAAAAGATGCTCTAGTGATTTTTTTGTTTACATCTATCATTAATCATTATGGGTTTTTTGAAAACAGATTTGTAAGGGTATTGTGTTTGATAAAAGAACTTTGAAAAAGAAAAATGAGAATGATGGGTGCATATTGTTATTGTATCTTTTTATTTCCTGGAACATAACTATTATGGTATTGGGTATTATCAAAAAGCTTCGGTGAAGGTTCTAAAAATATAGTATGCATTTTTTATCTATCAAATCTCTTTAAAATTGTAGACGAAATCTTTTTATAGTGCATATATCATTGTATTTTTGAAATCTAGAACATAACCGACAGAGATTTTGTCTTATCTAAACCTTCTATGAAGCTTCCAAAAAGGGGAATGTGTGCATCTTGTAAGGATATATATACAGTGATTATGGACTGGTTGTCAGTGTTGATGACTCCTGGAAAACACAAGTGAAATCTTCTATAATTGAAAATCTGCAAAGATGATGCAGAGACATAGCTTTCTTGTTTTAATATGTCTAGTATTTTGAAGGTTCAAATGAAGAACCTTTAGGATATTGTGGGTATTAGAAACATAGGCATATTGTGAGTTGAAATTTAAATAGAGAAATCCTATGATATATGTTTGTACTGAAACTAAAGAGGGGTTGGTACTCCTTGAGATTGGTGTCTCTAAATGAGGGGTTGGCGCTCCTTGAGTAGGTGCTCATAAATTAGCCTGTAAATTATTGTAAGTAGTGGTTTTTGAAGTTAAGCTAGTGAGGTAGTTTAGGAGTGGTTTTTCTACCCTAGGAGGGTTTTCCACTCGGAAAATTCTTTGTCTTATGGTCTCTTTGTTTTGATGTCATAATGCTTCTTGATTGTGATAATTTTGTGAGTGATTGTTCTTATCAATCTGAACATTGTTGAATGTTAATTTCTTCATCTTTGAAAATGATTATATCAAAATTTCTTGCACAAGTGTTCTATCATTGTTGAAATTTTTGATTCAATAGAAAGCATAAAAGCATTCATTTAATTCATAGCTCAAGAATTGTTACAATGTGCCAAAGGTTCTTGTTGTCTCATTACCTATCTTGTTTCATTTCTTTGCACTATTGTTGCAGTGTATTATAAAGTTGCATTGAAATCAGTTGGTTAAGAAGTGATTCAATAATGTTGGTCTTCATGTGCATAGTCTTATGAGTTGCACCTGTACTATCATCATGCTTTGATTGTTAAACAATGTCAGTCATAAATGTTTTAAAAAATGCAAGATATCTCACTCAAATCATATTGGCATAAGTTGTCTAATTGACTGAGTTAATGTTGTCATATCTTTATTTACCCCTTTTCATGAATGCTCTCAAAGTGATTAGTTTGCTCTATTGTTAATAAAAAGGATATCAGAATTAAAAGTCTTGGTCAAAGTTTAAAAAGGTTTTAGACACTGATTCACCCCCCCTCTTAGTGTCTGTCCATACTCCAATAGTTTTTTCAATTGTTAAACCTTAAACAAAATCTAGTAAGTTGCCTAAGGTTCCTTTTAATCCTTTTGTCTTGTTCTTCTTAAACCCAAATTGAAATCTATTGAGTCCTAAAAGCATGAAAGATAGAAAATCCTTAGAAGAGATTATGATTTCTCCCACAAAGTGTTTAAAAACACTAGATACAATGAGATGATGATATCATAGAAGCTTGCATCTTTGTTTCCCTACCTCACCTTCGATTAAGACAACCTACAAAAAATGGATATAACTACAAAAACTGAGGTCAAAAACTAGTTAGTAATCACAAGCAACCAAAATGAAAAGACACATGTTAAAATCAAATTTATTAGTGCCTTTTACCCAACTCCAACGGTGCAATCTACATATGTGGCATAATTTGAAGAGGTCAGCGTCGCTAAGACTAACAGCGACGCTCTACAGCAGGACCAGTGAGTGAGATTGCAACGCTATTTTTCCAAGTAGTGTAGTTTGGAGTTTGCAATCCTAGCGACAGAGAAATGGTCCAACATCAGAGTTTGGAAATTTGAATTTCTAGGTGGGAAGACTTCAGCGGTGGAGTTTGGAGTTTGCAACATCGTTCTATGGCACCACTAGACTGGTAGCATCGTTGTATGGCATCGTTGGACTAATAGCAGCATAGTTTCCTTTAGGCACAAAATTTTTCAAAAAACCACAGAATTTTTCAAAAAAAATGTGTTAAAAACTTCAAATTCGCCCTCCTTTTAGCGCCAAAATGTGAATGGAGATTGTAGACCTACACAAACGCAACAAAAAATCACACAATTAGATCAATATGCAATTTTAAATCCACATTCCCCATAGAATTCATTTACAATGCACAAAATAGGAAATAAATGAAGAACACAACAAAGAAAGCTATTAAATCCTATTAGAGCATGCAAACTCTCAATACCATGGGGGAATTGGTGCCATTTTTATGTGGAAAATGGCCCTTTCCCAATCCCTTGTAACGTTTGTGATGCCTTGATGATGATTTGACGATTCCTTGGAAAAAATTCTACATAACCTAGCTATAAAAATGGAAAATGGATGAATTATGAATGAGAAAAATTCAAAATATGAAGATTATGACTTTGCATGAAGTTTTGGATCCAAAATACAAAGGAAAGCCTCCTATTTATAGATGAGAATGTTGGAGAATGAGGCAAAAGGGATGAATGTGGGATTAATCATCAACCAATGGCCAAATGCCACTTGTCAAGATGTGAGCGAATGAAGGTTGAGCACATTTTGATGAATGTGCACAATAAATGATATTAGGTGGAATTTCAAATTTATGAAATGACATGTTGGAGGGAGAAAGAAATGAATTAAATTCCACTTGAATCAATGCACAAGGACATGTAAGAGAAATTGAATGCCTTGTTGGAAGGACAAATCCCTTTGGAGAGATTTTCAAATTTGGAGGAATATTCCTTTTGATGCGATGTTGAGAGAAATTAGAAGATTTAATAAAACAAAAGAAATGATTTATTGAGCAAGTTGCAAAATCTAGAGGATTTAGGTGATTAAGATTAATTTAATCAAGATTTGATTAAATTAAAAGGGGATTAGTTGATTTGACCATTTTGATTCAAATTTGAGGATTAATTTAAGTCAAAATGAGAGGAATATGATTTAGACTTACTTAAATAAAGATTTTGATTTATTTAATTAAGGAGGGATGATGTTAGATTAAATTAAATTAAATAAAGATTGATTTAATTTAATAGAATGACTTTAGAAATTTAATTAAATAGATACTATAGGGTTAATTAAATAACATTGATTTATTCAATTAACAAGAGATGATGACTTAATTAGATAAATTTGATTTATTTAATTAAGGGATGAAATATGTTGAATTTAATCAAATACAGACTATTTGATTAAACGTTTAGCAAAGGGGATGATTCGGGATGAAGCAGTGTTAGTAATCAAGATCAAGTGTGATTGGTACATTTTTCGTGTCTACAACAACCATTGACATAACTTCATATTTTATTCTACCAAATTTTTAATTTGATAGCATTTCTACATTTTATTTTGCTTTCATTGCCTTTTCTAGAATTAACTTCGCCAACCCACTGCTTATACAAATCCCTCAAATTTGTGCTGCTAATTGTCCCCTACTCTCAAAATTTTTGGGAGAGGACTCATATTAGTGGCTACGTAATGAGTCCCACCCTGTTGAAATCTAGATTTTGTCAGATTCTGGATCCCAACACTCAAAAATCAATTTTCAATAGTTTTTATCAGAAGCAAGATTGATTCGCTATCAGTGGCGAATGAGTCCCACTGGTGATTTTCTATGATCGCAGTCAACATTCAGAATATTCCAAATTCTCCATTCTCTACCCAAGTACACTCTGAATTAGCCTTCTTCTTTTCTGTTTTGCATTTGTTCATACTTAGTTCATGTTTGCATATCACATTATGTTTTCCAACATTACATATTTCTTAAATTTTGCATTCATAATCAGTCAATTACTTAGCTTAGTTGCATTCATATCATATCATTTAGTCTAAATAACATTATACATTGTGTAATTTGAGTAAACCTAGCTAGATCATTTGAGTAGGGTTTATCTCTTTCCTTTTAGGTGAAACATCCTAAGAGTGCAAGAGTAGCCTATAAGCCCTACCCAAAAATCTATAGTTCAAAATCCAAAAAGCCCCTACTAGATTAATTTAGCTCCTCTCTTAAGAGTATTCCAAATCAAAGATCCCTTCCTAAATAAGTTGATCCTAGGCACATCTTCCCATTCCATTCCCCTTAGGTATTTAGAAGTGAGGATCTTGGCCCAAGCTTGGTCCTAATTAGAGCACCAATGCTAATACAATTTAGCATCCAAGGCCTAAACAATGAGAATAGCCTACCTCAAACTAAGACCACCCTCCTGCTTCGATCTAAAGATAGTCTCCCACTTCACCAAACTCCACTTGGTGGTCTCAAGATTAACTTCCCAAAGAAATTGTCTAGACAAGGCATCCAAATCCCTCACAAAACTTAAAGGAGCCATATAAACCACACATCTATAAAATGGAAGGGCCTACACCACAAATTTCAATAGAAACACTTTGTTAGTAAAGGATAACTACTTGATCATCCAATGGTTGACTCTTCCATGAAACTTATCCAAAATAGATTGTCAGGTCCCCCTAGGTAAGGGGCCCACTGAGAGGGGAATTTTGAGATAGACAAAGGAAAACTCACCAATTTGGAATCTGAGAATTGGAGAAATTCTAAACTAAATACCAGGAGGGGTGTTGAAGAAGAAAATAGAAGACTTAACTTCATTAATTCTTTACCCTTAAGTTATAAGATAGATATCCAAAAACCTTTTAAGATTAGCAGCTTCTTAGATTTTGGTTACCCCAAGCAACAATGTATCATCCACAAACTATAAGTGAGACTTGATAGCCAAGTTATCATCCCATTTCCAACCATAAATTAACCCTTTCCTAACATATGACTTTATAATTTTGCCTAGGTCCTATACCAGTAGAATGAGTAAATACGGTGACAAAGGGTCCCCATACTGAGGGCCCCATGAAGCACCAAACAGACCTGAAGGCTCACTGTTAATCAACACATAATAAGAAGTTGAAGTAACACAACTCATCACCCATTCAACCCAGTCGGACCCAAATCCAAAAGCCAAAATTACTTTATGTAGAAATTTCCATTCAACACAATCATAAGCTTTATACATATCTAATTTGATGAACATAAATTTATTCTTGGACTTCTCCATGGATTGAATGGCCTTAGTTGCAATAACCACCCCATCCATAATTTTCCTTCTAATAACAAAACCACCCTACTCCTCAAAAATGAATCTACTGAGCCATGGATTAAGTCTCTTGAAAAGAAAAAATAAATGAGCAATGGAAAGTACTAAATAATGAGCATTGTTTGAAGGAAAGAGATTATCAATAAATTGAAGAGCCAAACCAAGCACCACCAAATGCAAAGGAAACACAAGAATTTGATAAGGGGAAAAACAAGAAAAAACCCAATATTATGAATGGAGGAAAAATACCCAAGAATGTTACAAAGAGAGAGAGAGAGCACTTAAGCCTTAAGCTTTCTTGCATGAATATGAATAATGAGAGATGCACCTCAATAAATAGAGGTGAGAAGAGGATTTAGAATGTAACTCCCAACTCAATGAATGCCACCATTCATCTATGTGTGTGCAATGTGTCAAGAAACTCTTAAGGAGGTGGCTACAAATATTCCTTAATAAAGGAATTAAAAATAAAATGAGTCATCCTCACACATGTGTGAGAAGAAAAAAATACAAAAGACTTGTAGGGATTCCTTTGGAATATTCTTGCAAGTTAATAAATAATTACAATTAAAGAATAAACTTTACCAAGTAAATATTAATCTTGTAACATCCCCCCTTAAGCTTTACTTTGGGAGGTTACATCAAACCCTTCAATGGATTGTAATCCAATATTTTTACAATGAAAGAGAAATTTATCTTTACAAAGAGCTTTGGTGAGAATATTTGCAACTTGATCTTCACCTTTACAATACATAAGAGAAATTTTCTTATCTTCAATTTTCTCTCTAATGAAGTGATGTTGAAGAGAAATGTGCTTGGTCCTTGCATGAAAAAATGGATTCTTTTCCAAAGCAATAGCACATGATCCAACAAAGAAACAATAACCACAAGTGGATCTCCCATCATTGGGGTCACCTTCTAAATTTGAATCAGTATAACCCTTTAAAGAAAAATCACAATTTTCATCATAAAAAAGACCAAGACTAAGAGTACCTTTAACATATCTTAAAATTATTTTTGCAACTTTAAAATGAGTTTTTTGTGGTTTAGACATAAATCTAGAAACCAATCCAACACTATAAGAAATATCAGGTCTAGTAAGAGTTAGATAATTAAAGTAGGAACAACAAAAGGAGTTTCCATATCAACCATTAATTTAGTTGATATTCACAAGGAGTAGAAACACACTTTCCATCATTCATTTTAAACTTATTTATGATATCTTAAGCATATTTATGTTGAGAAAGAAAAATACTTTTAGCTTTTTTCCAAATTTGCATACCCAAAAAAAAATGTAATAGGCCCAAATTAGTCATTTGAAATTGTTGATTGAGTTGATACTTAACATCACCAATCAAATTGCTAGAACTAGAAGTGATAATTAAATCATTAACATATAAAATAATAATCATGATATCATTTTCACTATGCTTAATATATAAATTTGGATTATTTTTACTTCTAATGAAACCTTGAGATAGAAAGAAAGCATTAATCTTAGAAGAATACCATTCTCTAGGAGATTGTTTTAAACCATAAATTGGTTTCATCAATTTGCAAACAAGATGTTCATTACCTTCCTTAATGAAACCTAAAGGTTGAGGCATAATTGTTTTCATGTAAATCACCATTTAAAAAATGCACTTTTAACATCCACTTGATGAATAGGCCAATGCATATGAGAAGCTAAAGCAAGAACTAATTTAAAAGTTAGAATTTTAGCTACTGGAGCAAATATTTCATTATAATCTAAGCCTTCAACTTGATAGAATCCCCTATAAACTACTCTAGCTTTAAACTTGCTAACTTCATTAATTGCATTAACTCTAGTTTTATACAACCATTTGCATGAAACGAGATTCCTACCTTGAGGTAAGGGAACTAAATCCCAAGTATTACTAGCAATTAAAGTATCATATTCTTCTTGCATAGCTTTTTTCCCAATGAGGTTGATCTTTAGCTTGTTCATAAGTTTGAGGATCATTAGTATTCATAACTTGAGACATCAAAGAATAATTACAATAATTTTCCTTTCTAGCTTTAGATTGATTCATTCTAGCTAAAATATCCTCACTTTCTTGCTTGAAATTTTGAATCCATTTAGGCTTTCGTTTAGAAGTAGGAGTATCATCACTAGAAGAAGAATCATGAGGAGAAATTTCAACATTTTCATCATCATTATCACTATGATTAAGAGATACATTAGGAGGGTTAAGAGAAGATTCAACTTGAGGATTATCCTCTACAACAATAACTTTATTTTGAGAAGATTCAATATCACGCACTTTAGAACAATCATGAACGCCATTTTCAACAATGCATACATCTCTAGCAACTTTAACTTTGTTAGTAAGAGGATTATAAACTCTCTAAGCTTTAGAATTTTCATCATAACCAACAAAAATATGATAAGATTTAGGATCTAATTTTTGCCTCTTTTGTTTAGGTTTGTGAACATAAGCAATTGAACCAAAAATTCTTAAATGCTTAAGAGTGGGATTCCTACCAGACCAAGCTTCTTTATGAGTTATATCCTTTAAAGCTTTAGTAGGAGTCCTATTAATAATGTAAGTAGCACAAAACATAACTTCTACCTAAAATTTATAAGACATATTTTTAGCATGTAACATACATCTAGCCATTTCAACAATAGTTCTATCCTTCCTTTTCACTACACCATTTTGTTGAGGTGTATAGGGAATAGTTAGCTCATGCTTAATACCAAATTATTTCAAATAACTATTAAAGTCATTATTCACATATTCTTTATCGTTATCAGTTCTAAGAATTTTAAGTTTAAAACCAGATTGCCTTTCAAAAAAATTATGATATTTGAAAAATATATCAAGAACTTGATCCTTACTATGAAGAAAATCAATCCAAGTTCTTCTAGAATAATCATCAACAAAAGTAAGTGCATACCTTGATCCTTGGATGGAGTTATTCTCCATGGGTCCCAAAAGGTCACTATATACTAGGTGCAACTTATGAAT
This sequence comes from Sequoia sempervirens, assembly GCA_007258455.2. Lineage (NCBI taxonomy): Eukaryota > Viridiplantae > Streptophyta > Pinopsida > Cupressales > Cupressaceae > Sequoia > Sequoia sempervirens. Next base: position 280,348,157 of record VDFB02373365.1, on the reverse strand, counting down.
TTCCCTCCATGATTGACCATGTGGAAAGGGCTCCCTATGCATCTTACCACTCATGCATCCTATGCATACAATTTTAGATGGAACAATACTAGGCAATCCATCTACCATCTTAAGCTTTTGCATCAAGGAAATATTGTTAGCATTAATATGACCAAGTCTTTCATTCCAAACATTAAATTCAATGGTAGATATTAAAGAGCATCTAGATTGAGCAAACTCATAAATTTTAAACAAATTATCATTGTCTAATTTAGCATTAGCAATGACCTTGTTTTGTTTTGGATCAATAACATAGCACATATCTTTGTAAAATTCTATTTTATAATCTTGAAAAATCTTAGCAACTGAAAGCAAGTTAGTCTTTAATTCAGGAACATATAAAACATCATGCAATTTACCATTAGGAACATTCACATCTCTGATTGCTTCTACTTTACAAGCATGATTATTATCAAGTTGAAGAGGAACATTAGATATATCAAGTTGCATAGACTCAAAAGCTTTTTTATATGAAGTAACATGTTGAGATGCACTTGAATCAATAACCCATTCAAGAGGTTGAGAAACATTAAAACTACAAGTAAAAGCACGTCTAGATTGATTAGCATTGTTATGAAACTTATTATTATTAGGTTTATTTTGTTGTTGATTATTTTGCTTTATAGGGTTTTTCTCATTTTGCTTCTTAAAACAAGTATTTTTCCAATGACCATCCTTATTACAATAAGTGCAATGAGGTCTATTAGAAGAGTTAAACTTTCTAAGATCATTGTCATTATTATAATGAGGTTTAGTATTATAATGTTGTTTAGAATGATGCTTAAAATTTTACTTATGATTAGACAAAAAACATGTTCATTAGACTTAAGATTTCCAAACTAAATCAACTAAGCTTCTTCCTATCTTAATAAATTACAAAAAATATCATAAGTTAATTGAGTAGCTAAAGAAGGTACAACTAATTGAGCATGAATATTAGTAATAAATTGTTGAAATTTCCTAGAAAAATATTTTTTCTAAAATAGGATGAATTAATCTAAGATCTTCTAATTGTACTCCTAAACCTTGAAATAAAGCATCAAAATTTAATAAAAAATCATCCATAGATTTAAAATCAAAATACCTTAAATCTTCAAGTTGATCTTGAAGTTGAATTTTTCTAGATTCATTTGAACTATCATAAATAGTCTTGAGTTTGTCTTGGATGTTTCATAGGTTGTTATACATGTCTCAATGTGAACATATAGTTCAAGTGACATGGAAATACCTATGAGGCCAAGGGCTTCCTAATTTTTGAGCTTCAATTTTTCTTGTTCATCTTGGGATGCAAACAAATCAAGTTTCAATTTGGGATCCATAGCAACATCCAAAAGATGTTTAAAATGAAAAATAAAAGAGATATGAGTTTTTCAAGAATGATAGTCAGAACTAGTTAATTTAATTTCAAGAATTAAAATTGACATGATTGCAATAAAAAATTCACATCTTTATGAGAAAAATAATAACTATTGTAAATATTTGCTAAAAAATATATCCCTCTTATTCAATTAAATCTTAAAAAAAACTCTTTTAAAAATAAATTGCTTATACCAAAAATTAAAAAAGAAAGTTAATTTTAAAAATTTAATAAAAAATGAAAAAAAATAATAAATATTTTAATAAAATTTAATATGATTAATAAATATTTTAAATAAAGAAAATTAATTAAAAACTTTAAAACCTTTATTAAAAAGTTAATATATAAAAAAACTTTATAAAAATATATTAAAGGTAGAAAGGTAAACGAATAAAGAGAAAAGATCTTGTTTTTAAATTAAATATTTAATGAAGACTAATATAAAGAGAAGTGGAACAAAGAATTAAAAGGTTCTTCTTTTGTTTTAAACTAAAAGAAATGGGTGGTCTTTTGAAATGGGTGGCAAGAGAATTTTAAATGGGTGAAATTAATTAAACAAATTGCTATTTGAGCATGCAGGGTAAAGGGATGGCCCAAGATGGGGTAAATACGATAGCACTTGGAAGTGTAGAGATAGGGAAGTGAAATTTTTTACAGATTTAATATAGATATTTGTAAAACAAATTATAACATGCAAAAAAATGGATTTTGTTAAAAAAAAATTGAACTGTAACCTTTTATTTGAGGGTTTCTAAAAAATTGCGTAAATTTAAACATGTATGTAAACTTGTAATTTGAAAACAAACAAAAAAACCTGCAGAAGGGTTAGAAAAATATTATTAAACAAGAAGCAAGATTAAAATTTTGGCTCTTCTCCTTCTCTCTTAGAGTGCCTCTAATGGTGTGCTTAAAAACTTAGTAAACCTTGAACAATGTAGCTCACAAAAGATTAGTAATACCAAAGCTCTAATACCATGAAAGGAAAAAATAAATGAGCAATGGAAAGTACTAATTAATGAGCATTGTTTGAAGGAAAGAGATTACCAAGAAATTGAAGAGTCAAACCAAGCACCACCAAATGCAAAGGACAAACAAGAAGTTGATAAAGGGAAAAAACAAGGAAAAACCCCAATATTATGAATGGAGGCAAAATGTCTAAGAATGATACAAAGAGAGAGAGAACACTTAAGCCTTAAGCTTGCTTGGTTGAATATAAAAAATGAGAGAGGCACCTCAATAAATAGAGGTGAGAAGAGGAGTTAGAATGTAACTCCCAACTCAATGAATGCCACCATTCATCTATGTGTGTGCAATATGTCAAGAACCTCTTAAGGAGGTAGCTACAAATATTCCTTAATAAAGGAATTAAAAATAAAATGAGTCATCCTCGTGCACATGTTTTGAGAAGACAAAAAAACAAAAGACTTGTAGGGATTCCTTTGGGATATTCCTACAAGTTAATAAATAATTACAATTAAAGAATAAACCTTTACCAAGTAAAGATTAATCTTCTAACATCTCTCAACAATTAACTTAGTAATGATTTTGTACACCACATTGTAGAGGGCAATAGGCCTAGAAACATATCCCATGAATTAGCCCCTTCTTTCATGGGGATGAGAATAAGAAAAGTGGAATTCATAACTCTCAGTATCTTCTTATTTCTCTGTGACTCTTGAATAGCCTCCAGTAAGTCATATTTGATGACCTCCTAAATTCTTGAAATAACTCAATAGGAAATTCATCAAGACCTAGGACTTTCCCTTTTTCTTATCTAGAACACCACCTTCTCTAATTCATCCAAAGTTATGGGACTAATAAGCACCTCATTCATCTCATCAGGAACACATGAAGGGATGCAATCTAAAATAAGATTATCCTCTGCCACTACTATTACTTAATTTTTAGCTTTCAGCTAAAATCATGTATCTTAGTGTTTATTCTTTTGGTATTTTCATTTAAACATTTTAAAAGATAAACCATAGTCCGCTAAGTTCATAAATATGCATAAAAGAGATTGTCAAGAACAGATTGCATTTTATTACAATGTTGCAATTATAGACAAATGAGAAAGAGAACCATATGTATTGCAAATGTAATCTTTATTGATAATCATGAGAGTGCAAATGTCCCTCACAAGCCAAGGGACTAGCTATCCTAATGCTAGTAAAGAATAAATCATATGCATATGGATAACAAAATTAAAATTGCATATAACATGAAAAGGGACCTGTCATTGCTTGGTGGAACGATGAATCTCATTAACTTGATCTTGCATCATCTCGATCCTGCTCTGCTTCTGTTTGACTCCCTCCTCGTTGCTCTTAGGTTTCCTGCATTGGATTAAAATAGTGTTGTTACAGCAATGAAAGATCCCTGATCAAAATTATATGCAAAACATCCATAAACGTGTGATCAAATGTATACAAGCATTAAAATAGCAGCATACCGTAAGTGTCCCTAAAAACAAGAAAAGAGTGATCAAACACACCTATGATATGCTTTGTTTATCTAACTGTTTGTTCCTTGTGTTGATTTAGGACAAGTCTTGTTACTATTCTTATTTAGCTAATTACAGCATGTGTTGTAAATGTGGCTCCCGCAAGGATAGAGCTTAGCATGCTGCCCTCTGATGTTTTGAGAGGGATAGGAAATTGAGCAACTCGATCAAATCAATGGTAGACATGCTATTAATGCATTAAATAAATATGGAATCAGACCAGTTGATCAACTTTCATTATCAGATTCAAAAGATGCAACATATAATTTGATTTGTTGAGAGTTCATACTTCATCTTTTCATAATGAATCAGTCATATGGTTGCCATCATGTCAAAAGGAAGGTACATTTTGTTGGACATGTCTTTCAATCATCTTAAGTGGATCCAGGATCTATTTTATTAAAGGAAGTAAATGTTTTCAATGATGCATCAAGTTCAATTATAGATGCATCAAGTTCAATTATGCATCTTTTTAAATAATGAAGAAGACATCAAGTCATTCCTAAAACAATCATTAGTCATATGGAGTAGCGAGAAGGAACAAAGATAATCATGCATTGTTGCATGAGATATATTGTCCAATTCATCTCACTTCAACCCTATTGGACAATCACACATCACCTAGGATGGTGAGCTTTCAAGTCACCAACATAAGTGACATATGTCTGCCCACTAGGATTAAAACAAGAGGAATGATAGTGGCTTTTAAGAGTTGACAAGTTAACAAAAGGCAGTCCTAGGTGGATCAAGAGGACAGCATGGCATAGAGGAGGTAAGCTTCCTCAAGGATACAGTCATAATCCCAAGCAGGACAACAACAATCAAAGAAGCATATGGGACAACAAGAATCAATGAACAATAACAATTTGTGTGACAAGGGTCAATGATCATACATGAGCTATGAAGGAGAACATGTCATGAATAGGACAACAACAATGAATACAATCATGGTCTCATGCATATGGACAACAACCATGAATGCATGCTACAGGACAGTTCACCATGAATGCATGTAGTGATGATTAAATCATGAGGGCAGTCACCAATGCCATAGTAGGGGCATCAAAAGATAGGGAAGCATCCATTCTATATGGAGTAATGCAAACTGAGATTAGAAGGTCACCCTTTTTTTGTAAAAAATGAAACAATGAGAAATGCTTATATAAGAATTTCAAGAGAATCCAAAAGGAGCAAGTACAAGCATGAGAGGGGCAGAATTGTGATACAAGTGCAGCACTAAATCAGGAAATATTGACAGCATTAAGACCATCAATTGTATTTGTTGTAGAAGCAACAGAGACCTTGGAACCTCAGTTGTTAGCAGTGCTTGGTCCAAGTGTTCAACATCTTATTCTAATTGGAAATCACTACCAACTGTCTCCAAGTGTTGAAGTTTATGAACTTGAAAGAAGGCATGGCTTTGCAATCTCACTATTTGAAAGACTTGTGGAGCATAATAAATTTCCTTTTCAGGCACTGTCATCACAGAGGCAGATGAGAGAAGAGTTTGTACCCATGACCTTACCCATCTATCCTAATTTATAGAAAAACACTCAATTTGTATCAAGAGAGAGAAACAAAGCACCTATGTGTATGTCAAACCCAATGTATTTGTGGTCTCATTCATATGTATAGTTTAAACAACGCAGTGTTGCAAATGAAGGCGAAGCCAAAGTGGTGATAGCCCTTGTGCATTGGATGATAGCTGAAGGAAAAAACCCTAGTGAAATAATTATTTTTGCTTCATATAATGGGTAGGTAACACTATTAAGAGATAAGTCAAAGTTAATACTTGCTATGAAAGCCATAGAAGTTCTTACTATAGACAGATTTCAGATTTGGTGCAAGGGTTTGAGAATAAAGTTATTATATTGTCTTTGGTTCGTTCCAATGATGAAGGGAGAATTGGGCACCTAGAAAAGCTCCATTCATTCAAGATGAATGACTTTCAACATAGTTAATAGAAGTATGGAAACTATATTTCAAGCTTCTAAGGGCTTGACAGTTGAGTAAAGATCAGATATTTGGTATTTGCAATCAACAAACAAAGGCAAACAAATAAGCTTAGCACCCCTGAGAAGAACAATTCAAAGATGGTCAAGTCTTAGAATACCACAGTCAAATGGATATAAGTGAGTTCATTGCTAAATGAGAAATGAACAGTGAAGTGATATCATTTTTTTGAAAGATCAAACACTTCCCTTAAAGTGAGCAATCAAGGCATGCAAAGAGACATTTTTTAAAGACAATTTGAAGAGATAACTTGTGGAGAATTGCACAAGAGCCATATGTAAATTGGCAACATAAATTTCACATATTGAAAAGCATGATAATTGTGTTTCATGACAATGCAAAGTTTGGTGCATATATATAGTGCTTTCATCAAGGGGGAATATGCATTGAAGCTCAAGAAGCTTTATGTTCTAGAGAGTATCCAGTCACAGTGGAGAAGGAGTAGTATGTTTCCATAATCAAGCAACCTTCCTGAAGAATGAAACCCAAATACTAAAAATTAAATTAAAAATGCTCATGGACAATTGGCTTTGAGAGGACCAACAAGATAAAATGCAGAGAAGCAGTGAGGGTTTACACCAATGGTGATATCTATGTGGGCAAGTGCTCAAGAAGTGGTGTCTATTATTATTATATGAATGGAAACTATGAAGGGGATTGGATTGATGGAAAATATGATGGTTATGGGGTTGAGACATGGGCCAGAGGTAGCATTTTATTGTGGAACAGTGATCACTCTCTCATGCACAATTTCATTCATGTTATAAAATTGCACAATTTTATCATAGGAAAGGTGATTACAACAATGATGGTTGCTACCACAGGGTATCAAAAAAAAATGAAGTTACAGTATACCCAAGTGCTTAAATAAACATAAAATGCCATAAGAAAACCCAATGTGTTTATTCATGGTCGCAGCCAACAAATCAAGTTTACTTCACAAAAATCACAGAAACCCATCTAGGTTTGTTTGAAATGAGAAAATGCAAAGATTATAAAAGAGGTCTCTTCCATCATATCTACAGAAAATGCTATTTTTTTGAAGAATTGCAAACTTCTATTCTCAGGAAACAAGTAACAATTGTAGAGTTTTCTTCAAGAAATGGAGCATGGGTTTTATACATTAGGTCTTATGCCTTATGTTTTTTTTAATTATATGTGCCTTGCATTTTTTACTTTTGCATTGAGTTGCAATGTGAAACATTATTATAATTAAGTGATAATTTTTAATCACTTAATTATAAATGTTTTATTTAAATGCAAAGTATTGGTGTTGTAACATGTAATTGACTGAGTTTGGAGATATGAGTCAAGGCATCAATCCAAATGCCTTTCTTTTGCATTTTTTTTGTAATGTAAAACATTTAATTAAAGTGGTGCACCTATAAACCATTTAATTAAAATGTTTCTTTGTAAATGCAAAATTGGAAAAGAAATGTGTTGATATGCTTAGTCATGAGGTGTTTAATCTTGTGCTTTGCAAACACAAAAGGCATGAGTTAAATAGTTAGCAGACATGTGGAAAGTGTGAGAGTTATCTTTGACTGTTTTGGAGGGGATGGACCTTTTGGAGGCTGTTTTGTCACACCTTTAGTGTGACCTTGGACTTGGCTTGACCTTGGACCATTTGGAGGACTTTTTGGAGTGATTTTAGAAGGTTATTTTTTGGATTTTGTGCTTCATCTGACCAAAACCTTCTAGAGGGATAGGCATGACAGTTGTGTGATATTTTTGCTTAAGTAACTTCAAACAATGTTTTGGAGCTAGTTCTTTTCTTTCTTTCTGCAGGCATTGTAGCTTATCTTGGAGCTTTTCTAGGTAGAGGATAGCATTGTAACTCAAATTTACAAACTTATGCAGCAGTGTAACACTTTTTGATTAATACGTTAATCTATTTTACCTTCTCAATATGTTGTTTTATTGTGAAAGCTTTAGAAATGGTTGATGAAATCTTATGGTAGAACTATTTTCCCTTTGATTTTGTCTTGTTTTTCTTTTCCTTTATGTAGTTAATATGAACTTACAGATCATAACATGTGTTGAGTTAGTTCAAGAAAGAGTCTAAGTGGTGAATATATATTTTACTTCCTTCTAGATGTTGTCCTTGACATTTTTAGCCTAGTTATGAAATACTGATGCAAAGACATATGATTTTTGAGTTGTGTAAGCCACTGTTAAGTTGTTGATCATTCCTGTGTGTAAAAGAAGTTGTGTAGGTTTGAGGAAAACACATTAGGTGCATCACCATAGGGGTTTAGTTTTATTACATGTTTCTTTCTCCCCTTTTCCTAGCAAGGAATAGACTAGGTGACACCAATCAAAAGGGGAGCCAAACCATAATCTGGAGGTTTTCTTTCACAATAGGATACCCATGGCCTAAATGCATTCCCATGTTACATCCAATTTTTCTAATTTTTCTTTCACAACTCGACAGAGGGGTGAAAATTTGGATCACTAACAACTACATTAGGAGAATATTCACTAAACAAAGTTGAGAAATGTTGGATAGCCTCATTATAGATATCTTTGAAGGAAGATAGTTGAACCCCTAGAGAATTCACAACCAAAGATATCAAATTTCCATGCCTCCTAGCCTTAACAAAAAATGAAGAAGAAAGCCACATTTTTATCCCCCTCCTGCAACTAGTCTATGCGAGACTTCAATTTCCAAAAAAAATCTTCACGCAACTCCCATTCTGCAAGCTCCTTCATTCTAATTCTACTTTAAAAGAAACCTTGGTAAAACCATGATTTCTATTTTGCCTAGTGATGCTCTTGATTTTTTTTGGGCTTCCGATTTAGCCAAAAAAATATTTTGAAAGCTTCATCTATTCCATTTCTTAAGCTGATACTTCATGTACTAAAGTCTTTTAACAAAGAAGTACATAGTTTCTCTTTGGGTAGGCATTCCTTGACTCCACCAATTAGCCACGAGATCCTACAAAGAAGGCTCATGGAGCCACATCAGCTGGAATTTAAAAGAGGGGTTCTTAGAAATGCCAACCCTAGTTGCTAAAAGAGTGATAGGCCAATGGTCTGAGCCCTTCCAGTCCAAAATTTCAGAACTAGTTATCCACTTACATCCAATCCAATAACTCAAAACCAAGAACCTGTCCAAGCTTTCAAAGATATAATTATTTCCTCGTCTCCTATTAATCTAGGTAAATAATCCATTCTTTATTTTAATATCAATTAAATCTAGAGAAATTATATTATCCTTACACATTGCAGACAAAGCCTCCAATCCATCAGCTCCCCCTCTTTTTTCCTCCATATAGAAAATAGTGTTGAAGTCTCCTACCATGATCCAAGGAAAATAAGGATCCAAGAATCACACAAAATGAATGTGAGCCCAAAGACAAGTTTTACCTACAAAACCAGTCAGGTCATACACATAGATGAGCAAGATATCTTCTCCAGACTCCACATTGAAGGTAACCAATGACATCAAATGCCTACTATAAATCCACCATATCAGGCTAATCTTACGGGGCTCCCACAAACAAGTAATCCCACCAGCACTATCCTAAGCACTAATTCATTGACACTGACCCCTCCACCATAATTTAGTAGCAATATTCATCATTCCTTCCACCACCAACTTAGATTCATGAAGAAACATAACATTTGGGGAATGTTCCCTGATCAATTCACAAACAACCTTTTGTGTAGGGATGTTATTCAAACCCCTCACATTCCATGATAGGACAATCATTTATGAGGGTTAGAAAAGTGGGAATCAATAGTCTTAATAGAACCTAGTTCCACTAAATTTTCACCCATTACCTTTAACTTATCCTGATCCTTCTTCCACCCAACTTTAGAAGTATTTCCCAGACCTCCGTTTTCAATGGATTTTTGTTGTAGACCTAACAAGGGTGGAAATTCATCACCCTTTTTAGGAGTTGAAGTACCCATTTCTACTAGATGCAAGTTAGGACTCATCGCAAAATTACTAGCCAATTCATTAAACTCAAATTAATATGCTACACAAAATCCTCTTGCACCTAATCTGTGTCCATCTATGAAGCATTGGGAACCCCCAGTAGTCCACTTTGACTAACTATCTCTCTAGGTACCAGATGCTCATCACCCACTAGGCCTTCCCCAATGATCAATAAATCTAGTGTCACCTCCTGCTTATCCAAGTCCTCTAGAGCCTCAAACCTGTTGAAGGTCTCCTTACCCTATTTATCCTTAAAGATCCTTTTCACCCCTCTACCCTTATTACAAGGTTTCATTGGAACAAAACCTTCCTTATCCACACCATCTTTTACCATAGGGGCTTTCCCTTTGTCTGACCTATGCTCTGAACTAGGAGGAGCATTAGTTGAAGCCTCATTGGATGGACCAACCAAGGTATTTTTCAATCATTTCTGTTGCAAATGATCATAATCATGGTAAACTCGACTTCATAAAGGGAGGGCCTCATAATGTAGCTATTGAATCCATGAGGTAGACCGAAGACATATTTCTAGAGAATCTAGGATTGGGTTATTTAAAATCAATCTCAACACAAATGCAAACATAATAAATTACCTTCTTATCCAAAGTTTGTTGCAACAGACCCACCAACTTACCTAGCAAGAGAGAGATCATGTGTAGGATATCATTTCTTCAAAATTCCAATGGGAGCCATGAGAGACACACCCAAATCGAAACCCTTGAAGGAAGTTCCTCAACTGGGTTAAAGCCTACATGCTAAGGCTTAATGAACAAGCCAACCAGGTTATAAAAATAAGGACCTCCTTTGAAGGCCTTATTACAATACACCAGGCATGAGAACGCCATCGTAAAGTAGTTGTTAACAACCAACATAATCTCTACATCACCTTCTGGATTTCAAACCCTTCAAGCCCACGATTCTAGGAAAGGAAGAGATACATGAATACCCATAATTTTACAGATCAATGCATGGTTCGATAGGTAGCTTACATCTTCTTCCACAAATTCTAGTTGTATCACTAACACTAGACGATCTTTTCTCCTCTCAAGGTATATGTTCACTTTCAATATTGAACTCCATTCAAAGCAGACCCCTCTCCTTGCATGACATTGTTTAAAAAATGGATCGCATTGGAATGCTCAACTTGAGGCTGATAAAAAACCCAACACTACATCACGAAAATACATGCTCTCTATAAACCCTGATCTGCTCGCCATAATCAAGCCATAGAAGAAAAAAGAGAAGCACAAAAGGAAAAAATAAGGAAAAAAATATAAAAGAGGGGACCCCTCATGCCACCCCACACAACCCCACACAACCCCACACCTGCGCATGCACAACACATGCCCCCTACACTCCCAACCACCACCCACTAGCCCACACGCCTCTTTCCACCCATGCAACACCCATGTTGCATCCATGAAGGGCATGCAAGCCCTATCACATCCTGCAAAGAACTTTACTTCCACAAAGGAACTCCATTTCATTCATTCCCCTTCTCCTTAAGCATGAAAGTTACTCTGGACTTATGATAATATTTGGTAACATTAAATCATCTAATTCTTTTTATAAAATTTAGTTTGAGTAGTGTTTAATAGATATTTTGGATGAAGATCATGAATTTTTGAACCCACTCTTAATCTTAAAACATCTCTAACATTATATGATACCCTTGTATTATCATGCCAATATTTTTCAATTAAAGATTTGATTTCATTATTTAATTTCATGTCAAACCTAGGGAGTCTACCACTAAAAATCTAACATTGGTTAATTGGATCATTTTCAATACTTTCTCTTGTCTTTGATACTCTTATTAAAGTATTAATATTTATGTTTAGAAATTCACTAATATCACTTAACACTATTTTATTCGAAGTTGATTTATTAACTAAAGTAGTTGTTATATCTTGCTGTGTTGCATTCTTATCTTTAGATCAATTATTTTTTCCAATAGAAGAAATAGAACTAGAAACACTCGATATAATTTGTTTCATAAATTCGTCTTTCTTTTTAGGTTTTAAAAAAATGCCTAACTTTTTCATCACTTTTTGAATTTTCCACATTTTCACTAGTTGCATCCTGAGTTGACATTGAAATCCTAGACTTTTTCTGTAAAAAATAGTTTATATAATCTATTTGCATGGGTTCTCATTTGTCTTCAAGATATTTTATGAGGAATATTATCTACTAAATTTCTTTCAATTTTAAATACAAACATTTTTCATTTTCACTCACACAAGGGATTTCATTCTTATTTTGTGTTTTCATTTTTCAACAATAGAATTGATCTCACTGTTGGAATATCTAGCTTCTTTAATATAACTAATATTAATATCTATTGGAAATATGGAGCCTTGCAACATGAGCATGAAGTGTATATGGATTGTGTGGTTGTTCCCATGTTGCCATTGATGTCAACATGGTGACAATTGTATAGGAAGCTTACTTAGTTTACTAGTAAGTTGTTCTCTACCAGAAGTTTTCTTTTTTGATGAACCAGTACATTGGTTTTTGAGTTCGGAATTCACCACAAGAAAAGATATGACTCTAAGCTCTTAATAATTTTATTATGTCTCATTTAGAGAGATATATCCTGGATCTTGAGAAGTTTTGTATGGTGAGCAGAAAGTTATCATTGATAGAGTTTAGCTTTGTATTTCACTATTGTTTCTCTTCTCAGCATATCAGTGTGGGAGACTCCACATTTCCCTAAGGAGAACATTCTAATGCTATAGTTCTAATGGTAGTCTCTATGATGGTAGTGTGATGAAAAATTGATGTAATATCAAATCTGGAAGGTGTTTTCTTTGTGGATTGTATGTTGGTTCAGAATTTCTATGGGTGAGTCCTAATCTTAGCTGACCTAATGTATGACATACATTAAGAAGACTAGATATACTTTGTGGATGTTTGTCAACTTGATATAATGCACTACATGGACAATTTTTTTAAAATCATATATGGTGCCAAAAAGAGTGTTTTTGATTGTTTTTCTTTCATCTAATTAGGGCGACCAAATTAATGAATGAGATATACTTGCATATATATATTATATTCTTTGAAGAGGAAAGGAATGAGGATGTGTGGTGTGTGGAGAAGAAGTGTAAAGGTGTGAATATGGAAGGAGAAGAAAGAGATATGTGGTGAAGTGTGAAGAGGATCAAGGGATGTGTGAAGATGCGAGCCTAAATGCTTTATCAGTTGAGGATCAAAACAGAATTGTTGAGAGACTGTTGTGAGAGGCAATACTTATTCATATCTTCATTGGAATTGAACCATGCACACAAAAGGTGTATTCTATCAGTTTATAATCTTGGTAGTGAGCCATAACCTTTGTATCTTGGCAGTTAGCCATCTTTTTTATTCTTGTTAATTCAGTCAAAATTGTGATAATGTTCAGATGGATTTTATTAGAATGGTTTTATTAAATTGATTCACCCCCCTCTCAGTATTCTGGATATTCAACAATTGGTATAAAAGCTTGGTTCCTCTGAAAGATCCTAATAGGTTGAGGAAGGTCTCAAAATTTAAATATAAGACATTTTTTCCTTTAGAAGTGATCTCTGCTGGATATTCAAAAGAAATTGAAGATCTGAAGAATAAGCTGAAGGAAGCGAATGATTGTATTAAGGATCTAAGGAGAAGATATGAAGATTCTTGTGATCAATTGAGAAGAGAACATGATGAGATCACTAGACTGTTGTACAACAATTGGAAGAAGTGAAAATAATTGAAGTATGTTAGCAAGTTAAAATTCAAGAGAAAATAGATGAATGTGTCAAGCTTGAGAAATAAATAGAAATCTTGAGATCAAATCTGGAAAAGGAAAAAAGATTTGAGGATAAATTTAAGGTAAGCTCTACAATGCTTGATGAGTTGATTATTTCTTAGAGACTGGCAATGGATAAAAGTGGTCTAGGGTTTGAAGAAGGTCAGAGTTCAAAAGCGAAGCAATCTCTTGACAAGAAGACTCAGTGCAAAGATGGAAAAATCAAGAACTTAAGAAGAAATACCAAAAGGACTCCCATTAGACAACCTAATAGTCAAAGGTGCATTTCTTTCAATGGTGTTTTTCATTCTCACAATAAATTGGTCATAAGGAAAAGGACTACAAAAGTAGAATGAATGATACTTTTTCATTCTCTGACAAATGTTTTAAGTGCAAGAAATTTGGACATAAGGCTAATCAGTGCAAACATAGATTGTATAAAAGAAAGTATGGAAGGAAGAATGTTGTTTGTTGTGATTGCAACAATCTAGAATGTCTTGCTAATAACTGTAGAAGGAGAAAAATAGCTATCCGGAAAAGAAACATGAACCAATCATTGATCTGGAAGAAGTAAGAAAAGAGATGAAAATAATTTAGAGAAAGGAAGAAGAATTCAAGCAAGTTGAATGAGAATCACCATTCTTATATGTGCCAACTTCTGGTGCAAATATGCCCATAAATTTTTTAGTCTAGCAATGACAAGGGGGAGCAATCATCAGAAAATATAATAAACCCCCTTATCAATAGTTATGTAACGTCGTGACAGAAGTATATTTAATATGGTAATGAATTCAAGGAATTTTTTAGTTGCATGTATGAAGAATGAAGTTTGCAGAATTTGAAAGGATGGAAGCACACACAAATTTAGAGGTGATCTACTTGCAATTTGAAGTATTTATTGCAAAAGCATTTAGAATGAAATAAATAAATTCAGATGTATAAAGGAAATTGTATTCAAAAGGAATATGTATTTTTAGAGAAGGATGCAAAGGAAGTTTGGAGAAACCAAATCAATTCAAAGTTTCAGGGTTTGAAGAAAAAAAGATCGAAGTGGATTCAAAGTGAGCTCCAGAAGCTGGATATCTATCCTATTCTTCATTGGCAATTACAGAGGTATTTCTGCTTGCACAATCTTTCATTTTTTTGCTATGGATAATTTGAAGGTTGTGAATATTTCAGATAGATTGCAAGTCAATTTGAGGAAACATTTGAAAAATATGTCAGAAGAATCAGTTGGTGCATTCTCTTGCATTCCTCCTAGAGTGTTGCCCACTGAATATATTTATGCATTCGTCTATAGTAAGATAGAGGAAATGTCACTAATTCAGTTAAGTATCCCATGGAAGAATGAATTGGAAGAAAATCATGATGCTTACAAAATCTTAGTTGAGAAGAATTTGGATGTATGGCAGAAATCCCCTCTGTTTGAATTCAATAGGAAGCATATTTGAATAGTTTTGAGTAGGATTCGTGATGAATCATTGTGGATTGATGAAGCACATTTTATTACTAGAGAAGTAATCAGAGATGTAACTGGTTTGTGTTCCTCTGGACCAGTTCCCAAATGAAAGGTTGTGAATGAACAAGAGATAATTGAGATGAATGGTGAGACCCTCAAAGGAAAATAACTTTTTTTGAGAACAATTGAAGATTCAGTCATTAGGTATGATGTAATGGTTATTGGACACAAAATTTTCCTACCTAGCAATGACCTCATATTATCTGCTATTGTTGTTCACAATGCTATTGATATGGTCAGAAGAGGTATGGATTATGACTTGTGTGAGCTACTACAAATACATCTTTTGAAGAACTTAAAGGAAATCAAGAAGAGCAAGAAAAATACATTTTGACACATAAATTTGATTGTCTACTTACTCTTTTACTTATTGAAAGAGTTATTGGTAATAAGAAGGATAGAATGAACAAATACAAAACCTATTTCCCATCAAATCAAGAATTTCATGATAAATCTTGGTGGTTCAAATGCTCAAGAGACTACTCTTGTTGCATTCTTTGGAACATTTCAAATGAGGATGAGCAAAAGATCAAGGATTCCATAATATGCAACTGAAAGGTACTCTGGAAATATTAATTTCCTAGTTCCTATAGATTTTTGTTATATGGAAGCAATTGAATCCAGGTTGGTGTGGATATCTGAGTTAGATTATGAAGTGACTAAGATTGAGATCAATCATTACACAATAATTCTTTTGGAGAGCCCTAAGAATCCCAATGAAGAAGAAGCCTCTAGTAGTGCAACTGGAATAGGAAAGAAGAGAAAAAGTGTTTTCAAACAAGAAGTCACAAAAAGAAGTGCATTAGAGAGAGCTCAACATGAGCATGAAAGCATAAACATTCAAGGAGCTTTAAAATAATTGCAGAAGATAATTCATGGTGCTAACTTTGATTCATCTATATTAGTTGTGGAAAATCTCAAAAACATGATTAATTCTTTGAAATTTTATATCTTTGGACTAGACGTACATGTTGGAAAGGTCTGCAAGAGAAAACTTAGAAGATATCAAGAAATGTGAAAATGCACATCACAAAGTGGTGAATCAATTGAAGAGTGTACAGGTTTGTGAGGAAGAAGCTTAGGAATTGCTTTCTTTTTGCCTAAATTGGTTTGGCAGTACACTAAATGTAAGAGATGAGATAAGGATGAGTGAAACTCAAATGAGTACTCAAGAAAATATGTATAGATTGGAAGAAGATAGAGATAATCAGAGATGGTCCTACATTGTGCAGCTTTAGGAAAAATTCTTTTCCCTACAGGATCAAAGAACATAAGTGATTAGGAAGTTTTTGGCACTCAGAGATATGGTAAAACTCAGGCACATTCTTGTATCTAGTGCTCTTGATAGTATTGGTAATTTATCAAAGATTAATCTTAGTCCCAATACTTTAGCAGATGGTATAGAGTCTTTGACTAATCTTGAACTATTACACAAGACTCTTCTAAGCATGAAAGATGCAAGGGAAGAAGGCAAAGCTTCATGGAAGGATACCTTGAGGAATCTCAAAGGTTCCTCATCTTCAGGTTGATTCAACTCTTTGTGTTCATATCTTTTTGGTTAATTCTTGATGCATACAGTTATATACCAAACCCCCATCCTTTTCCATTGATGTCAAAGGGGGAGAGATAGAGATAGACAAAAGAAAAAAAAAATTGAGAAGAACATTTTTTGAAAGGGGGAGTATTTAGTTGCCTTATATTGGAATAATGTTTTTAGCATGCATGTTTCCATCAATGCCAAAGGGGAGATTGTTGGAAATATGGAGCCTTGCAACATGAGCATGAATTGTATATGGATTGTGTGGATGTTCATGTGTTTTCATTAATGACAACATGGTGACAATTGTACGAGAAGCTTACTTAGTTTACCAGAAGTTGTTCTCTACCAGAATTCTTTTATGATGAACCAGTGCATTAGTTTTTTAGTTTGGAATTCACTACAAGAAAAGATATGACTCTAACCTCTTAACAGTGTTATTATATCTCATTCAGATAGCTATATCCTGGATCTTGAGAAGTTTTGTATGGTGACCAGAAATTTATCATTGACAAAGTTTAGCTATGTATTCCACTATTGTTTCTCTGCTCAGCATATTAGTGTGAGAGACTCTACATTTTCCTAAGGATAACATTCTAATGTTGTGGTTCTAATGGTAGTCTCTATGATGGTAGTGTGATGATAAATTGATGTAACATTATATCCGAAAGATGTTTTCTTTGAGGATTGTATGTTGGTTTGGAATTTCTATGGTTAAGTACTAGTCTTGGCCGACCTATTGTATGGCATACATTAAGAAGACTAGATATACTTTGTGGATCTTTTTCAGCTTGATATAATTTACTACATGGATAAAAAAATTTAAATCATAAATGGTGCCAACACGAGTGTTTTTGATCATTTTTCTTTCATCCAATTAGGCCAACCTAATTGATGAATGAGATATACTTGCATATACATATATATATATATATGATTATTTGAAGAGGAAAGGAATGAGGATGTGTGGTGTGTGGAGAAGAAGTGTAGTGTGAATATGGAAGGAGAAGAAAGAGAGATGTGGTGAAGTGTGAATAGGATCAAGGTATGTGTGAAGATACGAGCCTAAATACTTTTTCAGTTGAGGATCAGAACATAATTGTTGAGCGACTATTGTGAGAGGTAGTACTTCTTATTCAGAGCTTCATTAGAACTGAACCCTACACACAGAAGGTGATTCTATCAATTCATACTCTTGGCAGTGAGCCATAGCCTTTGTATCTTGGTGGTTAGCCATCTTTTGTATTAAAGTTGTGAGCCTTTCAAGGATAGTGAGTCCTGGAAATGAGCCCTGTAATATCTTATGTCTAGATATAATATATTGTGAGTTAATCATCACCATGCTTTTTCCCCATTTTGGGTTTTCCACGTAAAAATATTGGTGCTCATATGTGTTGATGCATTGATTTGTTTTCATGTTCTCTCTTGCTGGTTCAGTCAGAATTGTGATAATGTTTAGATGGATTTTACTATAATGGTTTTATGGAATACTAATTCACCCCCCCTCTCAGTATTATGGATATTCAACAATAGCATCAAAATGTGACATACCTGGATTTGTTTATATACTCACATTTTCTATGTCATTGAAAGGTGGATTTGAAGACATACCTAGATTTGTTTCCATAGTCGCATTTTCCATATCATTGAAAGATGGATTTGAAGACATACCTAGATTTGTTTCTATAGTCACATTTTCTTCCATATTTACCATTTCCACATTTTCATCATCTACATTCATCCCATCCTTCATGGTCTCTTGAATTTTCTTCTTTTCAATAGTCTTGGAATTAAATGCTTCAATATTATTTATTTCTTGAATCATTATTCTTCATCTCTTTGTCATTTTTCCCCTTCTCTCTATTTGATTTAATTTCTTCAAGTGTCATGAGCTTCCTATATTCTTTTTTTTGTCATTTTGACCCCATGATTATTAAACCCTCTTGATAAAAATAACAAATAATATTTAATCTATTTTCAAATTGATACCTCTTTGAAATTTTGAAGTACAACTAGATATAGATCCTTTGTTCTATAAATTTTAAAGTACAAGTAGATGTGAATAACAAAAACCCTCTTTTTTTATTCCTCTTGAAAATATCCCATGTACTGAATTCCACTTCAAAATGGTTTTTATGATTGGCTCCTTTCAAAAATTGAATATAATATGACATTCCAAGAGATTACACAAGACAACTATGAATAAAAACAGGCATAAACTTTTGTCGTCGACCGATACTCATAAAATAACAAGTTGTAAAATATAGTGGTACTATATTTTTACCTAAAATGGGAAATAACAGATAATTTAGGAATGAGTATTCACTTTAAAATGGGTACTTGTTCTAAAACTAAAATAGGTACCCATTTTAATAAAAGAGGGTAAAAACTTTATTAATCAACAAAGAGCAGTACAAAGTGTAAAGTAGGAAGGACCCAGAACCAACAAACAAAAAAATAAAGTGTTTATACAAAATCTCACATATTTAGTAACCCAACCCTCCAAATCCTAGGCTAGGTCTCCTGGTAAATTGTCCCAATCATCCACCAACCAAGTCCCATTCTTCTTAGAAGCCCATTTGGCCAACTTGTCAACCACCTTATTCCATTCCCAAGGGATATGAGAGAAGGTGATAGACTCCAGTAATTCTCGAAGACTGGTGATTTTCTTAGCCACCATCGTAAACTTCCAACTAACATCCTCAAATTGTCGTCTATTTATCAAATCCACCACCACCTGAGAATCTGACTCACAGATAATCCTTTTCCAACCAAGGGCATATGCCCTCTGTAGAGCCAAAAGAATTGCAAGGGCCTCCATAAGGTTATTAGAGTGTTGCGCCCTATACTCTGAGAAGAAGAAGACAACAACCCTAGAGCTATTTCTTCCCACGCCACCAATGCTAGCATGTCCTAGACTACCCCTTGCCACCCTATCCATATGAATTTTCAAAAGACTAATGGGAGGGAGCATCCAATGCCCCCCTGAAGATCTTCCCTCTAGAACACCTACCTCACCCAATCTTGGGCCTTCCAGTACCTCCAATAGAAATCCCTAAATTATGATAACTCCAGTCTCTCCATGATCCACCGAGACTGACAGGTCGCATTTAGCATACAGGGTCTCCTATAAGGCTCCAATAATACGATCCCAAACTTGACCTACCAACAACTTCTTATCCAAAAATATCATGCGGTTGTGCTCCAACCAAATGTGCCAAATAATCAGACTAGGACCAATATGCCACATTGTATGCAAAAAAGAAGTCTTCACCAGAATGGTCCCAACAATCCTCCAAAACTCATCGAGAAAAGAAGGATGCTTGCACGAAAAATTATAAGCCCCCCACCAAAAATGTCGAAGAGTCCTAGCAAAGGGGCACTAGAAGAAAAGATGAGGAACAATCTCAACATCTTTTAGACAAAGAAAGCAAACTGAGGGACCTTAGAAGCCTCGTTTACAGAGGTTATCCTAAGTCAAGCACCTGCCATACACCACCAGCCAAGAAAAGAAATTACATTTTGGGCAAGATAATTTATTCCAAATATTTTTCCACCAAGGAACCTCATCACTGTCAAAAGTCTCTCTATCCAAAATACGATATTTTGAAGCAACAGTGTACTTCCCTTTAGGACTCGAACCCCAAGCCAGCACATCCCTCTTTGGAAGAGATCCACAGACTCTAGTTTCCATAATAGAGGAAATATCCCTCCTATCCTCCAAAGATCCACCCAATGGCCACTCCTACATATCCTTCCACCGATAGATGATAGTTTTCTCCAGAGCTTGAGGGGCTTTGAAATCCATCACTCTAATCCAACCGGCCTAAACAAAAATCCTACATAAGTCCTCCAAGTGAGGATTCGAGTAGAGAATAAGCGAAAATCCATCCCATAATTCATGCCAAAAAAGGGCATCAAAACCTCTATTGCAGATCCAAAACAAGCCTTGTTTAACCAGCTTGGCTCCCCTCTTGAGAGTATCCCAGATCATAGATCCTTTCCCCATAAGACTAAATCGAGGAACCTCAACACCATCCACCTCCCCAAGGTGCTTGAGGGTAAGGATCTTGGCCCAAGACTAATGTTGGTGTGAGCACCATCTCCAATACAACTTAGCAACCAAAGCTTGCCCATTCAAATCCGCCCTGCACAATCCCAGCCTACCATCTTGATTTGGCCGACAAACAACTTCCCATTTAATAAGACTCTGCTTCCTTGAAAGAAGATTACTCAACCAAAGAAACTACCTACAGAGACCCTCAAACTCCTTGATGAAACTTGAGGGAGTAGTCATCACAAAGCATCTGTAGATAGCTAGGGCCTGTACCACAAACTTTAATAGAGTGACTCTACCACTCATAGATAGCCACCTATAGGTCCAATGACAAACCATCCCTCAAAATTTATCAATCACATCCTACCAAAAGCACCAGGGGGTGGGTGTACATCCAGAGGGATACCAAGATAGATAAAGGGAAGCTTTCCCACCTAAAACCTTAAAATCTTGGCAATGCATTGCTAAATAAGCATAGGGGTATTGAAGAAATAAATGAAAGACTTACTTTCATTTATGCTTTGACTCAAGGCAGCCAAGTAGCAATCTAACGTCTGTTGAAAAGAAACAACTTTAGCCACCTTAGCAACACCCATCAAAGCCGAATCATCCATGAACTGAAGATGTGTTTGAGGAGGGAGAGAGTTGCTCCACTTCCAATCTTGAATGAGCCCATCTGCAACCCGAGACTTAATGAACCTCCCTAGGCCTTCAACCATTAGGATGAGCAAGTATAGGGATAAGGGATCCCCTTGCCGAAGACCTCTAGAAGCACCAAATAGTTTAGAAGCCTCTCCATTTATCAAAAGTGAGAAAGAGGATGCTGTCACACAACTCATGAACCTAATCGATCCACTCCCTATTAAATCCAAAGGCTCCCAGAATTTTGGTCAAGAAACCCCATTTAACTCTGTCATATGCCTTAGCCATGTCCAACTTTATAAACATGGCCTTTTCCTTCGAAGAGGCCATGGAGTGAATAGTTTCAGCAGCAATAACTATACCATCCAAAATATGTCTACCCAATACAAATCCCCCTTGTTCTTTTGAGATCAGCTTATCCAACCATGGCTTTAGGCACTCCAAAATTAACTTTGTGATGATTTTATATACCACGTTACACAAAGAAATTGGTTGAAAAAGGTACAAAGAATCAACACCCTCACGTTTTGGGATGAGAGCAAGAAACATGGCATTCATGGCTCTCAACATTTTCTTATTCCTAAAAGATTCCTACACAACCTCCAACAGATCAAGCTTAAGTACTTCCCAAAATTCTTGAAAGAACTCTGTCGGAAACCCATCTAGACTAGGAGCCTTCCCTTTTTTCATTTGAAACACCACCTCCTCCAACTCCTTCAAAGAAATGGGTTTAAGAAGAGAGGTATTCATATCTATGGTCACCAAAGGCAGAATTCAAGCCAAGATAGAAGCTTCTTCCTCACACGCAGGTGGGGTATCTTTGAAAAAGAGGCTAGAGAAAAAGTGGATCGCCTCCCTAGAAATTTCCAATGAGGAAGAAAGAAAAGAACCCTCAGGAGAGTGAAGAGAGGAAATAATGTTACCTTGTCTTTGATTCTTCACTAAGTTATGAAAGAAGGAAGTATTCCTATCCCCTTCCCGAAGCCATTCAACACAAGCCTTCTACTTCCAGAAAATTTCCTCATGAAGCTCCCATTCCTCAAGGTCTTTAACCGCACTATCCTCTAACCTGTTCAAATCCTCATCAAGACCCTAATCCCAAATCTTCCTAGTAATATAATCCAAACGCTCCTATGCAACCCTTTTCCTTTGGAACACATTGCCAACTGATACTTATTCCAATGTTTTAATTTATACTTCACATATTGAAGCCTCTTCACAAAGGAGTACATAGCCATGCCAAAAGTTGGTCATCCTTCAATCCACCATCGAGAAACCAAGCCAAGAAGGCTCTCCTCCCTGAGCCACATAAGCTAAAATCTAAAAGTCTATTTCCTAGGGCCACCAGCCAGATGAGCGGAGAATTTAATTGGCCAATGATCTAATCCTTGACAGTCTAAAATCTTAGAGCTTGATAACCACCTGTCACCAACCCAAAAGCTAGAAACCAAAAACCTATCTAATCTTTCAAAAATGGCTTCATCCCCTACCCTCTTGTTATTCCAAGTAAACATGTTATTCACAAGTTTAATATCCACTAGCGGAAGCCAAGCCAAATTCTCCCTAGGAAGGTCAGAGGAGGGGTCTAGACAAGGAACTCCCCCCTTTTCTCCTCAAGAGATGCAATTGCATTGAAATCACTTGCCATAATCCAAGGAAGAAAGGGATCCAATGATCTCAGGAAATTGATATGAGACCAAAAAAGAATCTTACCAGATGCATCCTTCAGAGCATAAATGTTGGAAACTAAAAAACTCTTTCCCCCATCTCCAAACTAATTGCAACAATAGAAATGGAGAATCTACTAGAGGCCCACCAAATAGGAGAGATTCGTCGAGGATTCCAGAAGCAAGAAAAAACTTTAGAGCTCCCCTGAACACCCACGCAATGACATAACCCTCCATTCCAAACCTTGGAAGCACTCTGCAACATACTATCCACATATAACTCCATTTCCTGAAGGAAAACCAAATCTGGAGAATGAGCACAAACCAAGTCTCGAATAGCCTTTTTTCTAGGGATTCTATTCATACCCCTCATATTCCATGATAGCACTATCATCACGAAGGGTGAGAGAAGTGAGTATCCAATGTCTTCACCACCCCATATTCAACCAATGTTTGTCTAGCCAACTTAACTTTCTCTTGATCTTTCTTCCTACCCACCTTCTGGGACTTATCAAGAGCACTCTTTTTCAGGTGCTTTTGTTGCACACCCAGAATAGGGAAGCAGATGCTTTACTTTTACTAGAAACTCTAGAACCTGAACCTCCAACAGGGCTAGCCTCAACAACAAAAAAGACCAAAGAAATACTAGGAAACACACAAGGGTCCCCAAGCCCAACTTCAAGGGAGGGTACCAAAGAATCCTTCAATTCCCCAAGAGCCTCCATAGGGCTAATAATTGAAGACGTAACTGCCATAGGCTCAAGATTATGAACAGTAAGAGGGGGAGCTTCTACATGCATGTTAGGAGATACCCCCTCCTCGTGAACTAAGTCATCCAACGCATCAAACCTATTAAATATTCCCTCCTCCTAGCAATCCCAAAAATTCCTCTTCTGACCTTGGCCTTTGTTTCAAGATCTAACAAGTACAAACCCATCCTTATCCAGAGGCATCCCCTGCATGGGCCCTTTGCCCTTTTTGGACCCTAGATTTTATGGAGCCCTTTCACTACCTGAGTTACCCACACCAGGAGCTCGCAGACACTTCCTCTGAAGATGGTCGTACTCTTGGCATAAACAACATCTAAACATCAGGGTTTCATAATCTAACAGTTGAGTCCAGGAATTAGACCCCACTATGAGATCAATAGAGTCTGGCAAAGGTTGACTTAAGTTGATCTCCACACAAACATGATCATAGGAAAAGATCCTCTTCTCCAGAGTCTGTTGAGAGGGGCTAATTAGTTTTCCCAGTGACATGGCAATGGACTGCAGTATATCTCTCCTCCAACATTCAAGCGGCAGCCGAGGGAGGCAAACCCAAATTGGGACCTTGGACGTCAACTCTTTCGTCGAATTAAAGCTTGCATGCCATGGTTTAATGAATAATCCAACCTGATTATAAAAGTACAGGCCACCCTTAAAAGCCCTATTTCAATCTGAGATACAAGAGAAATCCACCAAGAAGAAATTGTTTGTAGCTACTAGAACCTTAAAATCCCCCTCTAGGTTCCATGTCCTCCGAATCTAAGGCTCAAGGAAAGGTAAAGAAGCCCTCATCCCCAAAAACTTATAGATTAAAACATGCTTGTTGTATTATTCTAAATCCTCTGCAACCGCTTCATTTTGGATCACCACCACCGGCTGCACTTGAGCCCTTTCGAGACATCCATTAATTTTTTGCACTTTAAATTCCCCTATCCTAGACAAGCCCACTCCGGGAGAAGATAGAATGCGAGCCCCGTCAAACATCCATTGCTTTTTCCCCCAAGACCTCATCCATCCCAACCTCCAATGCCATAAGAGCCCCCATCAACAACCCTTACCAAAACAAGCCCACTTCCCCAGACCTGTCCGCTTCACACCCCAATCCACTAGACCTACAAAAAACATCCAACCCACACACTCCCCCCACACCTGCACACAAAAGAGAGAACCTCATTGCCAAGGAAAGTCCCAAAAGGTAGGTGATCTACACACCACCCAGCACTCCAAAGCAAGGCCCAAGCAATGGGAAACCCCCACGCGCAACACACAGTCAAAGCTAGCCCTGCACCTACACCCACTAGCTGAATGAAGAAATAAAGAATAGTGGAAAGGAAAGTAGAAAGCGTTGAGAGAAGGCACACACCAGAGAAGAGGAAACCAACCCTAAGCACACAACAAAAACCTCCCTCTTAATCAAGCTTAACTCAACAAAAACCAAGATTGAAATGGAAATAAATCTCCCTACCCTACTACAAATATAACCCACCCCCATGCACAGAACAAAATGAGGAAGACAAAAGAAACAATAGCCAATGCATGCAACCACACTCCTCAGCATGCAACCAAGGCCCCGAAGGCTGTGACCTCACACCAGTCGCGCAGTACAGATGCCATCTGTAGAACCAAATAGGTACCCATTTTAAAGTGGGTACCCATTCCTTTTTTTTTCTCGTTCATAAAATAGAACGAGTACCCATTTAAAAGCGAGCACCCATTTGTAAAATAGAATGGGTACCCATTTTAAAGTGGGTACCTATTCTACAAAATTTTGAAATGATGACCCACCTTTTGATTTGTTTTTAGGCTCAAGAAAGACATGGTAACACAACTCTTAGCCTTGGACTTGCAAGTACAAGGTCGTGGCAATGCTAAGAGAAAAATCTAACTTTGGCAATATGACTGATGACCTTTTTTTAGAAATTTTTAATGAAATTAAAATTCATTATAGATGATGATGTATAGTTTTTAAATATGTAATTTTTTATGAATGAATTTTTTTTCTATTTTTTAATTAATTTATGAGGAAACTGGTCCATAAACTTAAAATGTTAGGTTTTCATATTTTTTAATATTTTAATTTTTTAAGTTTCTTGTTAAAAAATTATATGACACCAATCTAAAAAACTCTTTACACAATAAATAAATAAATAAATGATTGGTTTAACTCAAATTATGGTGTGTGTACATAAGGGGTTTTCATAAATAACAATTAGGGCCATTAAAAAATTAATAAAAATAGAAAAAAAATATCAAAAAATATCCTAATCAATTTTTCAATATAATATACATCTTTCCCCAAAAGGAATTAGAAAAATAATTTTACTTAGATAAATTTATGGTGGTCGTATGTGTGCAGGGTATGGTCGTAAAAATTTGTTATATTAAGTATAAATTGAACAGAAGATACATATCAAAAAGAGTAGCAGATTCAACTAGAGTTCCTATCATCATCCCCCCTATACATTTTCAAAATAGAATTCCCCCATTACAAGAAATCCAAATGCAAATAATTACATTATAGTAACCCCCCCTATACTAACCCATTACAAAGTTAGCAAAGTTCTTTCATCAGCAGATGATCAAAATGCCATCATAAACTTGTAACAGAGTGTCAATATTACATCAAAGTATAGTATCAACCTATATAAAGACTAGCACTATATAGCATTTATAAAAATTACAAAATAAAAGGATATGAAGGTGCCAAAAGCATATAACTATTGATTCTTTGGAGCATCGCTTCCATTACGCAGTGCCAACAAAGCTTCAGCTGCATTCTTTTCATCAGTGGATGGTTGTACAATCGGATACCTGCTACCTTCCCTCCTACTCTGACCACCTGTAATATCTTGCATGAAAGCATGAAGAGCCATCAAAAAGACATCAACCCTTGGGTGGCCCTCCGGCCACATATGCCCATATCGAGCCTCCATAATATCAATAGTAACCTGTCCATTCTCAGGTAGTACCAAAATTTATCTTTGGAAAGCTCTACAATGATATATACCTGCATGACAACATTATGGAAAATGAGTCTTATGTAAGACTCAATAAGCACCCTCCTTTTCTCTTGAAATCTGTCCTCATTTCTAGCCTTCCAGATGGACCAAAGAATGACAGAAGAAAAGCATAACTAGAATAAAGCAACAGTCTCCCATTTTTGAATTTTGAAAAAGAATCTTCTCAGGAAGTGGTTGTCTATTAGTGTTCCAAATATCTTGATTATCGCATAACATTTCCCAAATTTCCTTAGCAAAAATGCAATAAAAAAAATGTGTAATCATTTATGGAGTTCTACAAAGATTGCAGATATCAATGTCATTAAAATTGGTTCTAAATGGAAACCTCTACAAGATAAGTAACCATCTAAAACATGCAATCTTAGCTTCTAACTGTTTAGACCAGTTAATCTAAAAAATTGATTTCCAATACTTTTTATCCCAGTTAACTTTCCAGAGTTGATTTAAATAATTTGTTAGATCAACATGTTCTATGAGCATATAATACATCTCCTTGACTCTTTTTTTCAGTATATTATTACCGTTTTGCCACTGAAAATCCATGTATTGAGTACTTTCATCATTATATTTAATAGGAAATTGCAGTTTGTTACAAGCTTCTCTGAGAATTGAATAAGTCCTCCAATTAGTAGGAGAGATATTATATTTTGAGCACAGGTCATTCTAGCTTTTGAGTCTGCCATCTTTCAAAATATGTTTAAAACATTAAATTCCTTTACAGGCCTAGTTTTTAGCAGAGCACCCCTGCAATAAGGCCAGGGGTTTCCCATTATGTTCAAGATTCCACCAAATAGATCTATTGATCTGAATGGTCCCATTTCCCCCTGAGGTAAAATGGAAATTAGTGAGTCGAGTCTTCATTATTTCCCATGCCTTCCAAATAGTCTTAAAGACATTAGAACTAATAGGTAATATGGTTTCCTTCCTACTAAGGATATCACTGAAAGGTAAGGACGTCCAGGCTTTAGCATGTTTAGGAGTAGCATTAATAATATTTTGGTCCTAAAAATTAACTTTTAAAAAGTGCTTTTTATACATGCATATTTAAAATTAATTTATATCATCTAGGTATTAGAATAAATTACATATTTGAAAATTAGGCATAAAATACTACATTTCATTTCACTAGAATTTTTACTTGTAGACACTTAAAAATGTCCTAAATGATATTACACATTGGAATCTGATATATTAACATTGTTTCATCCTAAAATTCATCCTCTTTTCGCTTGCTTGATTAAATTAGCCTAACTATTTAATTAAATGCCTCATTTTCATCTATTAATTTGATTGACCTAATTGGGTTAATTCACTCCCTTTCATGCTAACATTTCATCTTGTTTAGTTAAACAATACAAATTATTTAATCTAAGCCCTAAGTCCTCTTATTTAATTAAATAACCCTAAGTTATTTAATTAAATATCATATCACATCCCCCTTTTTCATCAAATCATTTATTTAATGGATATCCCTAATTCCCCTAATTTGCATAATTAAAATTTTGTTTTAATTATCAAATTACTAATTAATTCTAACTTTCCCACTTGCAAGGGAATATTCCTTGAGAATATTCCTCCTTTGCACATTCCTCCAAAAGAGGGAATATTCTCATGGAATATTCCTTTCCCTTTACACATTAAAATTTGGTTTTAATTAACTAAATTCTAATTTTCCTCCAAAAGGGGATATTCCCATGAAATATTATTTCCCTCTTCACTCATTTGAAAAAAGGAATATTCTTCCTTGTAACAAACTTTCAACAAACTTCTTGTGCAAGTTTTGAAAGTGTGTTTTTTTGGATGAATGTAAGCCCTTGATTAAATATCATCTTGCATTTTCAACCCTTGATGGGAATCCATGATCCATGCCTCCCTTTTCCTTCCATTCTAATCATTGATTGATTCTTTCAATCTTGACCATCAATTTCATTTTGCCTATTTTATAAATAGAGCTTGCATCTATTGAATAGGGATCCATCTTTTAATAGTAAACTTATGTTAAAATCACTTTCATCTTGAATCCATATTTTATGCTTTAAAAGGCATTTTAGGCTAATTTCTTGCATCATATTAGCTTAGAGCATCCATTAATGGCTTCCATGGTTACTTAGTTGCATCTATTTAGCATATTTTGAAATTAGGGTTTTAATCTTTTGAATCTTGCATACATTTAGAATAGCTTTGAATACACTCATATCAATCATCTTAGCTTTATCATGTTAAAATAGCTTTCATCATGTTTTACAACACATCTTTCATTGGTTTCATTGATTCTCTTCAATAGAATCAATTGAAACAAGCTCATTATCCAAGGGATTGGGAAAGGGTCGCCATTCCACATCAATGCAACACCACTCCCCCAATAGGATAAGTTTCAATGGCTTATAATAGGTTTTTGTGAAGCTTTCTTATTTGAATATGTTAGCTTTAAAGGCTTTTTCATCTTTATTTACATTGAATGATCTTATTGGATTGATGCTTAGTGGCTTAAGTATGCTTTGAATCCTTATGGATCAAGTGTATTTAGCCCATACTATGCCATCGGTCACATTTTACAGAATATGAACAAATTTTAGATACTTAAATAAAGTATGCTTGAAGGATGATTTCCCTCTTCCTAGCATCAACATCATAGTGGATTTAACAGTTGGAAATGAAATGTTATCACTCATGGATGGTTTTTCAGGCTATAATCAAATCATGATCACCAAGGAGGATCAACACAAAACTGCATTCAATTGTCCATAGGGAACCTATTGTTGGAACATGACGCCATTTGGACTGAAGAATGCAGGAGAAACCTATCAAAGAGAAATGACCCTCATCTTTCATGACATGATCCACAAAATAGTCGAAGACTATGTGGATGATATTTTGGCCAAGTCAAAGAAAAGGAGTGAGCACATAGAGGTATTGGGACCCATCTTCAACAGGCTTGAAGAGTATAAGGTATGATTAAACCCAAAAAAGTGTATCTTTTGGGTTACATCAGGGAAGCTTCTTGGCTACATCGTGTCATAAAGAGGGATAGAGACTGATCTAGAAAAACTCAAATCCATCTTATACATGGAACCATCATAAACATTAAAATAAATGAGAGGGTTACAAGGAAGGTTGCAATCCATTCGAAGGTTCATAGCACAATTGTCAAACAAAATCCACCCTTTCTTGCATCTTCTCCATAAAGGAATAACTTACAAATGGGATGAGAAGTGGGATAAATCCTTCAAGCATATCAAGGACTACTTATTAACACCTCCAGTACTCATACCGCTAATACTAAACAAGTCATTAATCCTATATATCTCAGCAACATTGGCAACACTAGGTGCTCTTCTAGCATAAAATGATGAAAACGGGAAAGAAAGAGCCATCTATTACATCAACAATACCTTGGTAGGCTATGAAATGAATTACTCATCCATTGAGAAAGCATGTTTAGCAGTGGTTTTTGCTTCACAAAAGTTCAGACATTACATGTTGTCGCATCAAATTAAGTTTATTGCAAAAATCGACCCATTGAAATACCTATTATCCAAAGCAACTCTCACTGGGTGAATGGCCAAATGGGTAATGATCTTGACTAAATTTGACATAGAATATGTGGATGTAAGGAAATCAAAGGACAAGTGATTGCAGACCAACTGGTAGAAACACCTATCTACATAGAAAACCCTTTGATATATAAATTTTCCTTATGAATCAGTGTTCCTTGTCAATGCAATAGATCAGTGGAAGATGTACTTTAATGGATCATTCACCCAACATGGATCAGGGGTGGGTATTCTTTTTATCACCCCTCAAGGAGATTACATCCCAAAGTCATACTGGTTATCATTTTCATGTACTAAAAATATAGCTAAGTATGAAGCCCTGATAATCAGTCTAAGGATAATAGTTCAATGGTAGATACTAGAGATAAAAATATATGGGGACTCACAACTGGTTATCAACCAATTCAATGACAACTACCAAACCAAGGATGATAAGCTTACTCCTTACAAGAAGA
This sequence comes from Sequoia sempervirens, assembly GCA_007258455.2. NCBI lineage: Eukaryota > Viridiplantae > Streptophyta > Pinopsida > Cupressales > Cupressaceae > Sequoia > Sequoia sempervirens. Next base: position 280,317,312 of record VDFB02373365.1, on the reverse strand, counting down.
TGGTAGAAAGTCTCAAGGAATTTTTCATAGACATAACTTTTGAGCAAATTCATCGCATGAACAACTGAGCAATAGATGCCATGGCGACAATTGGATCATTGTTAGACATGCTGCACAACGTCCTTCAAAGTGAATTCTTAGAACAATTTCTCATTCTAGCTTTTGAAGTTCTAGAATTTGAATTTGTGTGTGTAGTCGTTGGTCCTGGTTCCCCATGGTATCATGATATATTCACCTAACATTGTAGGGGATCCCTCCCATCTGATATCACCTCCAACCTTAAAAAGACCTTTATTAAAAAGGAATCTTGATTCATGATCCTAGGTGATACCTTATACCGTCGAAGAATTGAAGGGACATTACTACAATGTCTCAGCCAAGAGGAAGCCTTGACTGCCTTAACAGAAGTACATGATGGCATATGTGGCTCCCATTCTAGTGGCATGAATTTAGCTAAGAAACTATTAAGGACAGGGTACTACTGGCCAACTGTGGAAAGAGAAGCCCATCTGTACGTGCAGAAGTGTGTCCAGTGTCAACAACATGGAGATCTTATTCATGCTCTAGCTCAAGAGATACAACCAATGATCACACCTTGGCCTTTCTCGCAGTGGGGGCTTGACCTCATAGGAAATATTACTCCAACCTCATCTAATGGCCATAAGTTTTTCATAACGACCACTGAATACTTTACCAAGTGGGTAGAATCCATTCCTATGACCTACATAATGGGAAAGCAAATTGCGAAATTTATCCTGAATTATCTTATTCGTCATTACGGTGTTCCACAAGCCCTTATTTCTAATAACAGAACACCCTTCAAGAATCAGGATGTGAAAGAGCTATGTCAAAGATTTAACATCCAACATCAATTCTCTACCTCATATTACCCCCAGGGAAACGGTTAAGTTGAGGCTACAAATAAGACCATTCTAAAAATCCTAAAGAAAATGGTCAATGAAGTCGTTCGTGACTGGCATTTGCAATTAAATCCTGCCCTCCGGGCCTATCGAACCAATATCTGCACACCTATAGGTGCAACCCCTTTCTCCTTGGTCTACGAATCAGAAGTCATCCTACTATCGAGGTTGAACTTCCCTCGCTATGAGTGTCACTGCAAAACCTAATCACTAATGAAGAGTATAGAGTATCTCAGCTAAATGAGCTAGAATTTTTGGATGAGCTTCGTCTTGATGCCCTTAATCACTTGAAAGTATATCAAAAATGGCTAAAACAAAGCTATAACAAGAAGATCAAGAGTCGGTCTTTCCAAGTAGGGGATCTTGTTCTCAAGCAGAATCAAAAAAATCTTCCATATTAGGATAGTAAAGGAAATTTTGAGCCTAACTGGTTAGGTCCATTTGTCATCACAACAAGATATGGATCAGGAGCATACCAATTATCAACGCCTGAAGGTGAACCCTTGCAAGAACCAACCAACATTATGTATCTTAAAAAGTTTTATGCCTAGGATTGAAGGGTGTAAAATATGAAAAATACAAAAAAAATCAAAAAATGATCAAAAATACAAAAAAAATAAGAAAAAGGATTGAAAAAAATAAAGAGACAAAAATCGTCCCTTAGTGAAAATCACTTCAGTGGTGCTTTGGGTAAGTACCTTGGTGAAAACCTAGAAAATAAGTGCCTCGCATAAATAAAGCACCTCCATCTATCTTTGGCTCTTTATCCTATCATTCTTTGCATCACATTCATTCATCGCTTCGTTCATCCTATTTATTCCATCACCCATTTGCATCTGTATCATGGCTTGATATTATGAAGTATCATATCCCCTTTTATTACTACTTGGAAAATTCCTAAGGCCAGCTCTTCCTTCCTATATTGAGGTAGTCTATTGCATAACGTTGGGGGAAATTCATTATGGATCAAATCAGGTTCTTGTATATCTTAAGGTTATGCAAAATCTCTCAAAATCCCAAAAAACTTTCATAAAATCTCATCAAAAAATCCAAAAACACTTGGAAAATCAAAAAATCTAGAAAACATTCAAAATCCTATACAACTAAAATCCAAAAACATTTGAAAATTGTAAAGTCAAAATCCAAAACATCCAAAACACATCAAAAATCCCTAAATAGGTCAAAACATCGAAAATCCAAAAACAAAACCATGTCAAACTCCTTTGTTTCTAAGCTTGAATGTAGACAAGGCCATCATTGATGTGCCCCCAAGACACCCTAGGTCAGTCGTTTAGCAGTCCATCATAATAAATAGATAGTCCATCAATTGTTCATTTCTCATCAACAATAAGTCAAAGTCAGTCAAACTATGTGGTATCTACGTGTATAACATAAGCAAGGCTCATCTTTGATAAGCCCCTGAGGCCCCTAAGATAGTCTTTTAGGTTAGGTCTTGGTCAAATCTTAGAAAACCCTAAAACATTTGAAAACTCAAAAAACACAAAAACATTTGAAAACTTAGAAAAAAACCCAAAACATTGGGAAATTTGAAAAAACCTTAAACAACCTCAAATAATCAAAAAAACCAAAACATTCACATAAACTTTCAAAAAGACCAAAAACAACCTCAAAACATTTTCAAAATACTAAAAACATTGAAATATTCTAGAAAATCTCAAAACCATCCATCCCATTTCACTTGCACCACCCACAATAAACTTCCATCCATAATAAATTGATTGTCATCATCAACCTTTGGTAACACAAACAGAAAAAAAGTACAACAATCAACAAAAGTAGCACCTTTAAACACAAAAAATCAAACTCTTGATCATTATTAAACATGTCAATCAAACCTTATATCAACGGCCTTTCAAACAACCTATCAACCCACCAACATTTCATAACACGTCCTAGGATGCATCCTTCCTACAATGGGCATTATCATTGGCAATCACTTTGGATCTTTATCATAAACAAAACACACCTTTTGGCAAAAGATATAAATAACATTGATAATTTATTTTTGATCTTTTCTTATGATTTATCTTAGTGACCTATTTCAAGGACCTCTTGATGATGTCTTAATGATTTAGAGAGAAAGGAATAGGCCATCATCTTTCATTTGTTGTGCTTGTGGGTATTCTTGTAAAATAATCTTGGCACATACTTGCTTGGTTGTGTGTAGAGAGGTTTTTTGGAGTAGATTGTTGACTATTGTGTATGCTTTGGTTTGATTTATTCTAAACTTCTAACCTACATTCCAAAGAGGTTTCCATATGTCAAGGTGTGAACAAGAACTATCTGTTGGTATGTGGCGACTGATCATGCTTGTTAAAAAGGGGTTTAGATGGGGGTTACAATATGATGAAAAACACGATTATTCACAAGATTGTAATAGGTTTTTGCATTGGATAATAAAATCATTGGATAGTTGTGGTTTGGTGGATGTAGCCCAAATTGGGTGAACCACGTTAAATTCTTTGTGTTATAATTTATTCTATGTGTGTTTTAGTTTCTTTGTTCATTAATTAAATTTGCATTTAATTGTTAGATATCTGTCTTTCTAACCCTAACACTATCCTATATGTTTGTAGAGTCAAAGTCCATCACACTAGATACAACGTCATCCTGGTTATCAATACCATAATGCATCGTGTCTATGTGTTATATCAAACAATAAGAAATGATGAAAAATCCCAATCCCAAGATATGAGCAAATCACCCATCTCATCACCATATCTAATAAAGTCTTGATGGATCATGGACTTGTTGGAATTCTAAATCAATCTTGAAATCAATGGTTAATTTTTCCATCCATTCTTCTTTTCCTTCTATATTTACTAACAATTCTATCCAAGTGTCGAATATGTGTGATATATCAAAATATACATGAGGCTACCCATGGCCAGCGACTATCTATACATCATCAAATATGTCTACATCAAACATCTGTGCTTTCTAGTCCTCTCTGAGATGAATTGATCCTGAATCTTTGTCGAGAGATCAACCCAAAATTCAAAATTTTCGCTTGATCTCTTGGGGGGGTTGGGTACTAGCTTAATTCCTTCCACTAGGACAATAGTGGGGCATCAAAAAAAAAAAAAAAAATTCTTATTTGAGCAAGAATTTTAATCTGAAAAGCATTAACATCATTTCATCCTAAAATCCATCCTCTTTTTGCTTGCTTGATTAAATTAGCCTAACTATTTAATTAAATGCCTCATTTTCATCTATTAATTTCATTGATCTAATTAGGTTAATTCACTCCCTTTCATGCTAACATTTCATCTTGTTTAGTTAAATAATTTATAAATTATTTAATCTAAGCCCTAAGTCCTCTTATTTAATTAAATAATCCTAAGCTATTTAATCAAATATTATATCACATCCCCCTTTTTCATTAAATCATTTATTTAATAGATATCCTTAATTCCCCTAATTTGTATAATTAAAACTTTGTTTTAATTATCAAATTATTAATTAATTCTAACTTTCCCACTTGCAAGGGAATATTCCTCCTTTGCACATTCCTTCAAAAAAGGGAATATTTTCATGGAATATTCCTTCCTCTTTGCACATTAAAATTTGGTTTTAATTAACTAAATGCTAATTTTCCTCCAAAGGGGATATTCCCATGGAATATTCTTTCCCTCTTCACTCATTTGAAAAAAAAAATCTTCCTTGTAACAAACTTCTTGTGCAAGTTTTGAAAGTGTATTTGTTTGGATGAATGTAAGCCCTTGATTAAATATCATCTTGCATTTTCAACCCTTGATGGGAGTCCATGATCCCTGCCTCCCTTTTCCTTATGTTTTGACCATTGATTGATTCTTTCAATCTTGACCATCAATTTAATTTTTCCTATTCTATAAATAGAGCTTGCATCTATTGAATAGGGATCTATATTTTAATAGTAAATTTATGTTGTTAAAATCACTCTCATCTTGCATCCATATTTTTTGTTTTAAAAGGCATTTTAGGTTAATTTCTTGCATCATATTAGCTTAGAGCATTCATTAATGGCTTCCATGGTTACTGAGTTGCATCCATTTAACATATTTTAAAATTAGGGTTTTAATCTTTTGAATCTTACATACATTTAGAATAGCTTTGCATACACTCACAACGATCATCTCATTTTTTATCATGTCAAAATAGCTTTCATCATGTTTTACAACACATATTTCATCGGTTTCGTCGATTCTCTTCAATAGAATCGATTGAAACAAGCTCATTATCCAAGGGATTGAGAAAGGGTTGCCATTCCACATCAATGTAATACCACTCCCGCAATAGGATAAGTTTCAATGGCTTATAATAGATTTTTGTGTAGCTTTCGTATTTTAATATGTTAGTTTTAATGACTTCTTTGTCTTTGTTGACATTGAATGATCTTATTGGATTTATGCTTAGTGGCTTAAGCACACTTTAAATACTTATGGATCAAGTGTAGTTAGCCCATACTATGCCATTGGTCACAATTCTATTTGTAAGTGCTTCAAATTTTTAGTCCAACTTGAACAAATTTCTAAAATCAGGAAAAACATTTCCACTTTTTGAACATTTTATGGATCCAACTTCTTGCACCTACATGTAAGTTATTTTTTATTGATCATAACTATTTTGTTAGCTACTAGTTATTTTTTATTGATCATAACTATTTTGTTAGCTACTAATCCATTTTTTGTACATTGTATAAATATTTACTTATTTATGGTCAAATATTATAGTTGGGTCTACCTTAGCAGGTGTTAAGTGGGAAAAGGAGATCTAGGCTAAATATTCTAACCTAAATCAATCTTTCCACAAACATTAGGAACATAAAATCAACCAGGGAATGTTGTTTGAATATTTTCCTAAAAGGAGATCCAAATAGGTTGGTTTGGTTCCTTTCGTTTGTTTGTTTGTTTGAGGATAGTTATTGATATGATGATGCAATGAACTAGGTGAATTATGATCAAATTGACTAAATGCGATAGAATTCAAAAGTTACAAAACTAAATATAAAAACTAGAAATAAAATTTGGATAGAAAATAAAAAGAAAAACTTGGTGCTAAAATCTAGAGTAGAATAAGCAAGACACAAATGTAGGGTGTCCATGTCTAGAATACCACTTTTTTTAGTTTTAGTGCTTGTACAAATTTAGCAATTTGAGTATCTCTGATAGCAAAAATCAAAATTCAAAGTGTGATCATTCTCAGATAATCAACATGCATTAATTTTTTGATAATGAGTCCATGAAGACATGAATTAGGGATTAGGAGCCTTCAAAAGAGTTGAGATGTCAAATCCACTTCAACTTGCAAACTTGCAAGATGGATAGAGGGAAACTGGTTGTGTTGTATAGGGGCTTTCCTTGGTCAAACCCCGTGTTGGTGTCCCCATCTCCACAACAACTATGATGATAGATGATAAAGAGTGCATGCTCTTAGGGGAGTTGATGAAGAAGAAAAAAACTCAACACTCTCAACCAACTCAACAAAACCCAAATTACACAAACTCAAAAAATGTTTAATGCTAATTCGATAATTACTTGTGTTGAATTTAATCGATGACAATTCCAAAATATCAAATTAATCACAAACCAAATACATTTATTTATGATTTCATGAAAATAACATTACATGTTAGGCAACAATAATGCTTCCTAATATTTCTTTCCCCTACCACCATTGCTAACCCATTATCACCTTCCTACACTGCCTCATTGCATCATTTCAAACTGCCCACATTCATTTCATTACCCCCACTATTAATTTACAACTCCACTTCCTTTCAAGCCATTTGAAGATTTGTAGATTTGAATATTCTACTCTCATCTGCATGGCCTCTCCTTCTAGCCCGACGCGGCCTTTAGTCTCTCTCAAGGTATATCTAACAAAACACTATCTCTTCATCTCCCTATGCTTTGTCCATGTCCTCCCTTGTTGCAACCGTTCATTCACTCATAATCTCATGTCATCTCAACTTCCATCTGCAACATTACACTAACCATGTTGAATCCAACTCAACCTCCTTTTCATCACCCATATGGCATGGTGGGTGTCTCTATCTTTTCTTTGTTGCACCACGTCCTCTATCATCCCAAGCATCATCTTTCTCTTACTCTCCAAGCTTCCTTATGCCGAATCCCACTTCAAATAATCTTTCTCCAACTTGCAAGCCTTTGGTCCCACTCATGGTATCTCTCAAGGCATAGAAATTACAAGACTAAGATGGATAATTTTTTGTGCATCAACTTAGAACCATACTAGTTCCTCATGCACTTTGTGCCAGTTTACATGTGGTTACTTTTTCCTGAGTTTCAATATTCTACTTCTTCTATCACACAAACCATCCCTACATTTTTCCTTTTAAATTTAAACACTCTTATCAGGGCACTGGCAGGTAAGGGGGGGATTTCTATAGACTTACACCCCTATGTAATTCCCCCCAACCTCCTTCAGTCACGCCCCTCCTTCTTTCTCCATGCTTGCTCATTTTAAAATTTAATCAACTCCCCTTCCATTTCATATTCTCGCCCTTTCAACTTCCTAAGGCCATTCATTTTTTTCCATTGACTTTTTATTTCATATCCCTTGTCTTTCAATAAAATCATTAATCATCAATAATTTTCCTCATGAAGTATACATGATAGAGATAAGACATAGTCCATTATAGTTCAATTTGAAGTGGACCAAAATAGCATTGTAAAGAATTTGAAGAACATGTAAACGAATCACATCAATGTCTCTCAAATCTAATCGAGCGAAGATAGAGATAAATCATGTTGCAACTACAACAAAATACATTGGAGCTGAAAACCAACCTGGTGGAGTGTAAATTTTTCCCGTAAGAAAACTCTTCATGAAAACTTACCAAAATTTTGACACGATCACTTTTTTGGTGATGTTGATCTTGCTTCACCCGGGATGCTCCTATATCAAGAGTAGAGGCAAAATAATAAAGATAATAATGATAATGAAACATAATGAAGATCTTACCACTCAAATTTGAAACCTTTGTTGAACTAATGCATCTATGCCCATCTCACATGAGGAGGATGAAGAGGTTTCCTTAAGATCCTATGAGTGTAAGCACATACAATAATAATAACAATAAATAAGAAACATCATACACTACTCGATTATGAATTTTTTAATAGATTGTAGACTATAATTGACTTGAATTATGCTTATGATATTTTACTTGTCTTTCTTTTGATTTTTCCTTTTAGAGTGCATTAATTGTCTTACTTGTCTAGGTGCTAGATAGTTATTAAGGAAGGAATAGGTTATATATATATGAATTAAAACACTTATTGAAATAATGATTAGAGAGGCTAACAAATAAGGTTGTTTTCTAAATCACATTGAGGCTGACTTTCAAATTCAAAATTTCGGGCACAAATAGCCAAGACGTGAGTGCGGGGTGCTAGGGTCTGGGCATAATTTTTTGTGAAGGCACAATAGATAAGGATTTAATCGAGTTTCTTGAAAAGATGAAAAAAGTAGGTACATCACAATCCTAAATTAAGCACATGTGCCAAAGAGGGTGCCAAATTGTTGTCACATGAAATTGCACCCTATTGAATACTAAGCTTAGCATTTCAATGACACAATGGAAACAACCTCAAGGTGTGGGACCTTTGCATGTATGAGGTTGAATCTCTGAAGAAGGTCAATTTCCTCTTTTGATCCAAGTGAAATGTGTTGGTCCAACCCAACACATGAAAACCCACCACTAACAACTTGTAGGGGAAAGGGGGAGAAGGAAAGTGTGAAAGGGAAAAGGAGGTGATACACCAAGATGGAAAGTCGTTTCTTCTTGACTTAGACTACTTGGATACATCATTGAAGAGGGACTAAGGGACTCACATAGCTCTTTGTTTGGTTGACTCTCAAAGGCATACAAGAAGGTTAGGTTTGACAAGGCGCTAGAAGGAAAGCAATGTTTCTTAAACAAAAAAACTATAAACAATTTAACTCAAACATGTGCATGCATGAAAAATACAAGTTACAAACACTCAAATATGAAGGAAATGAACTTAATCAAACATAAAAGAGCTAAGAAGAGGAAATCTTAGCTGATTTCATTAATGTAGAGGCAAAAACCAATATTTACAATGACAAAGTGTGAAATAAAATGTTTGCAAAAGAAAAACCCTAGAGGATCTAGAGAAAGAACCCCTAAAATGAATACAAGTGTTACTTTTACAGATCAAGCATAACTTGGATGAATGCACTCAAACCCTAACCCAACTAGGGTTAGCAATCAAAGAGATCTAATCAAGGAAATATTAGCTCATGAAAATCATGCCAAAAGCAGAGCTTGGAGAAAACATAACTTGCACACAATACCCCAAGTGCCCTTTTGCATTAGCAAGTCATGAGAATGGAAAAAGGCACAAGTCTGAGTAGAAACCCATGCTAAAACCCTAACATATCTTTGCAAAAACATGGCATATAAATCTAAGAAGATAATCCACCATAAATGCTCTAGACATCCATTCCAAGCCACCACATTAATAAGGAGGCAAGGGATAGTAGAAGAATGGTAAAGGGGAAGAGACAGCCCCAATACCCAAAAGTAGGTAGCTGAGGTTCAAAGGGAACTCTTACCTTTAATTATGTAAGAGATAGGCCTCCTTTCTTAAATCCTCAAATCTGCAAAAGAGGGGATCAAGGATTTGAGGATTTAAGAAAGGAGGCCTATCTCTTACATAATTAAAGGTAAGAGATAGAGAGGATGCTCGATCCCCGATGTCCAAAAATCAGATACAGTTGGATTTCAAAGAACTCATTAGGGGTTAGGGGTCAAAAAGGAAACTTACCTCTTACCATAAAGTGGTAAGAGGTAAAGGGGAAGGACGAAGCTCGATCCCCAACAAATTGACACTTAGTCTGATTTTTTAAGAGATCAAAAAATGGAGAGAATGGAGGAAGAAAGGGATGTAGGGAAAAAGGCAAGCAAACACACGACACACTGAAAAAATCATATTTAGCCAACTCTAGAGTTTTTTCAAGGGAAACTTATGCAAGGTGAGCCATGTGAGATCTTTCAGACCAGTTATTAATGATGGGTCATCAAAGGGTGCCATGAAATATCAAATTTTTTGGCAATTTTTATGGGATGATTTCCTGCTAATCATGGAGTCCATGGGAATTATCAATCCATTGGGCACAAATTCATGAAGGGGATTTACAAAACTAGGCCTCCCAAGGGTAAAAACAAAACATGTGCAATTTTGCACTTGTTTTAAAAGCATGGAAACTAGAACATATATTCCCTTAAGGAGAATGCAGGGTGTGCAAAATTACTTCTTGGAAAATAAAATAGCTAATTAATATGTACATAAAACTCAAAACTCATCAGAAATAAGGTTTGAGATGGATCCCATTGACTGAGATTAGAAGAATCTCACCATCTAATCTAGAAAGATGGAATACATTAGCCTCCTTGCAACTAGTGATGACATACATACCACTCTAAATAACATCAAATTTGGAATGTCTTCCAACTTTGGCTCTATCTGCATCCCATTTCAACACTAGATCTCCATCTTGGAACATCCTGTGGACTACTCTTTTGTCAAAATTTCTTTTGACCTATGGTTGACATGTTTCTATGACTTGCATAGATTTATTCCTTGTCTCCTCCAATTCCAAAAACTCAGCCAACCTTACTGTCATAGCATCATTTCCTTCTAACTCCAGCTGATGTGCCAACTCAAGAGATGACAACTTCAATGATAATGGTAACCTTGCCTCTCTTCCATAAACTAGCATGAAGGAGAATTACCAATTTATCTTTTAGGAGTAATTATATCAACCAAAAGGGCTATCTTCAGTTTGCTATGCCAGAATATTTGATTGTCCTCAATGGTCCTCTTGATAATCCTGATGAGATTTTTATTTGAAGACTCAACTAGGCCATTACCATGAGGGTAATTATTAGATGAGGTATTCAAGTAAAAGTCATGCCTTATTGCCCAACCAAGGATCTAAGCACTAGTAAAATCCTTGGAATTATCTAAAATGATGTTGGAAGGAGTACCAAACCTTGTAACAATTCCATCAAGGAATTCCAAAACTAAAGCATCAATGGCATCCTTTAATGCAACTGCCTCGGTCCACATGGTAAAGTAGCCTGTGGTTGCTAAAATCCATTTATGACCAGCATGTGATGGTGTATTTATCATGCCAATAAAATCTAAACCCCACTATGTAAATAGTTGATCAACTTGAATGGGATGAAGAGGGAGGGTAGCCAACCTTTTCTTTCCAGAAAAGAAAGCACGCTTTTTGCAATTTCTCACCCATTTGTGAGAATCATTGAATAAATTTGGCCAATAATAACCATCCCTCATGATATTTGCAGTAGTAGTCCTTGCAGAAAAAGGGCCACTTGAAGGACCATCATGGAACTCTTCCAATATTTTGTTGACCTGATCTACCCCTATACATCTTAATAAGACCCCATTGAAATCATTTCTAAAAAGTCTACCATCCACTATGACATAGGAATGGTCTATAATCTAAATGTATTCTTTTGGTCCTATCTAGACTTGGAGTATACCTACCCTCTTGCAAAAAGGTATTCATATCATTCACCCAGCTATTATGGGCATCAATGTTGGGTGCTTGTTGTTCCTGTAATGCAAGGGAAGCCTCTGCAAGAGTCTCAAGTGCTAAGACAAGTTGCTCACACAACCCTTTGCCTCTCACTAGCTTGGTGATTTTGATTTCAACGTCATACTCCATCACCTTTGTGATCCATCCAACTCTCTTTTCATTGATATATCTACTTAATAGGAAATATTTAACGCTGACATGGGGCACCATTAGTTGTATCCTATTGTTAGAAAACATGTGTCTAAATTTTTTAATTCCCTAACAACAACAAGATCTTACTTTTCAACATAGTTGTATTTTACCTCATAATCTTTAAGCCCTTCACTAAAGAAAGCAATGGGATGCTCTAGATTTTCTTTATTTAGCTAAGTTAGAACAATTGATATACTTGCTTCACCTCCAAAAGTATAAAGAATGAAATCCTTTTCATAATTAAGATTGATAAGGGTAGAAGTCTGAGCAATTTCTTGTTTGATAGCTTCAAAGATATCTTTACCTCCCTTGGTCCATTTGAAGACCATGTTTTTCTTAAGCCTCGAGGTAAGAGGCTTTACCAAAGTAGTAAGATTTAGAATGAACCTCCTCACAAAGTTAATTTTTCCCAAGAAACTTTGTAATCCCTTCTGTGACAAGGAAGTGGGATGGACAAGATAGATTTTACTCTTGCAGGATCAATGACCAAGCCATTCCTTGAAACAATGTGCCCAAGAAGTTTTCCTCGATCAGTGGCAAAGACACATTTATTTGAATTTAGGGAAATACCATATTCATTGCATTTATAAAATACTTGCTCAAGGTGACTAAAATGGTCTCTTGCATGTTTTGAAAACACCTTGACATCATCCAAGAAGACCAAAACAAACTTTTCATTTTCTCCTTTAGCTCTATTCTCATCCTGATGATAGATCACAGAGTGTGATCCAAAACTTTGATGCAAAAATTCTCACACAATCTAAGCCAGAAATCATTGCAAAGAATGCCTTGAAATGTCATATCCATGTGTCTCTAAAAAGTAGTACTTGCATTGGTTAGACCAAAAGGCATTTTACAATAAGCATAGGTGCCCCACTTTGTAGTAAATTTTGTCTTGTGTTGATTAGATTCTTAGACCAGAATTTGATTATAGCCTAAGTAACCATACAAGAAAGAAAATATCTCTAACCCACTGACTCTTTATAAAATCTGCTCCATGGAGGGGAGGGGATAATGATCTCTTAGGGAAGATCTATTTAGGTCCCTAAAATCTACACAAAGTCTTATTTCCCCATTCTTTTTCCTGATAGGGACAAGATTTACCACCCATGAAGAATGCTTGATGGGAAAAATGATTCTAGCCTCAATCAATTTGGCCAACTCTTTTCTCATCAAAGGCTCAATCTTAAGATTTATAGGCCTTTGTTTTTTCCTTACAAGTTTGGCATTTGGATCTAATTCAATGGTATGTTGGCCAAGGCCTAGGTCAAAACCATTTAGGTCTTTATAATTCCAAGCAACTACATCATTGTATCTATTGCAAAGATCTATGAAAGCATCATGTTCAATGGTAGAGCATACCTTTCCCAAGTTTAGAGACTTTCCCTCTAATATCTCTATTGGCTTGAAGCCACCCTTCTTTGCAGCTAAGTTCATTCTTTTCTACTTTAACTAATCTTCAGGGTTGAAAATACCTTCAAGGGTGATGAGACCATTTGGTATCTTGTTGCTACTTATCTGTGCAATTTGATCACCATACTAATTTTGCAGCTTGGATTGATTCTTTTAGAAAAAATTTCCGTCTCTTGCAAAAAATTCACTATCTACTAGTCACTATCAAATACCTGCCAGTGATCTTGATTATTCAAAACAACAAGCCTCACAACAAGCCTAATATGTTGCTCCTTTTTGCTTGCAATATGTGTTGGTATGCCAAATTGAGCACCAACTGTTGCAAGTCTATCAACATGTTTATTCTATTTTTTTGGAGTTGTTTGGATGTTAAAACCCTCAAAGCCCTCTACCAAATCCAAAACCCCATGTTTACAGGATTTTAGTAGATTTTTCTTGGTCGAGCTTTGTGCTCTGACTTAATGGACAACCAATTCATTGCCACCAAAAACTTGCAACAATTTAATGTTCCTTTTGGTCCAAGTTGGAGACCTTGGATGAGTGCTTCATACTCAACCACATTGTTAGTGCAACTAAACTTAAGCATGAAAGATAAGTAATATTTCTCCTTTCTTGGAGATACCAACATTACACCACCACCAACACCATTTTTTTTTCTAGCAAAATCAAAAAACTTTTGCCACAATCCCCCTAAATACTCTTGAGTATTTATGAGATTAAGGATAGTAGCATTTTCTTCATGAATGCAATAGGTTCCAAGACCAATCTCCTCCACTTCAGCTACAATAAGTAGATCAAATTGTAAAGAATTTTCCCATTCATCCAACAAACAATTAGGTACCTCCTCTATTAGATTGACAAGCTCATGAACAAAACACTCTTCCTTTTTCTCATACAATGTATAGTTCATGTTTATTGGACTAGGAGTGTAAGGCTCTAGATGATCCTTTGCTATGGGCTCAGATTTGATGATTGCTTTAGTACCATATCTAGTTCTAAATAAGATGTGATACCAATCAACAGATAAGTATCCACCTATCTTAGTAGTGAAATCTCTATACAAGCAAATGGAAAAATGAGCAGGGAGGTCTATGAATGAGATGTCTTACAACACATCACAATCAGGACATGCATGCAAGGAAAAATTTAGGTTTTTAATTACTCCCACTGTATTGACAACAGTGTCATCTAATTGTAAGACCTTTCTAGCCACCAGTTCATACTTGATACCAAGCATGTCAACAATGTCCTTATGCATAACATAACTACTTTCCCCATAATCCATCATACCCTTATGCACTATATGATTTCCCATAATTAGAGAAAGATAGAAGGGAGGTGGCTTACTAATTTTACTAGAGTTCCCTTCTTCCTTAGGTTGCACCAAGCTGTTTGATGGAGTAGTTTTCTCTTTTTCTTGTGCACCACCCATCTATTTATGTTCCTTTAAAACTTGTTGTAGCAAATCCCTTTGTGATGGAATGGATAGAGCCTCCCACATAGTAACACTCAAATTATCTTTTTTCATTTGATCCATTATGTTAAAAGGAAACTAACTAGTTTTAGAAGGAACCTTTGGAACAAAAGGGTCTATTCTTATTGCTTAGGTGATCCTAGGTTACTCAATTTCTAGTTTAGGCTTGCTAGTAGACTGATTTGATTGTGGAACCTCTGTTGTTCTACTTGTTGGTCCAACATCTACACTTGGTTGAGGTTGTTGAGAAATCGATGCTTGCCCAACCACGAAATATGTACCACCCTTCATTGCTCTTTTCTTTGATCTTGTATTCTAAGCTAGTATATCAGCATCTACTTGATTTACACCAAAAAAATCCTCTTGACCCCAGATGAGCAATGAGTCCTCGTGCATGATTTTGATTACTAGTAGTTGTTTGGTTTGTACCAAGTTATTGCCCTGAAGTAGAGGCTTCATTCTGAGCCATTAGAGTTTGTGCAAACTCTACATTTTGGCAAGCATTTTGATTATGAGCTTGCTCACAAGGGTAACACCACTCCTGCCCTTGTGCTAGATTATTTTACACTAGGACCAAAGTCTTAGTAGTGTTGGTAGTAGGTGGATGTATACTATTCATTGGCTTAGTATGATTCCACTAATTTTGTCCTTCATAATGTGGCCTATTTTTCTAATAGCCTTGACCTTGAGGTTGATAGGGCCTATTGTTTTGAGCTTACCACCTCTTCATTCATACTAACTCATTATTCATACTTTGGATCAAGGTGCCCTAATCTTTTGGAAGTGCAACAAAAGTAGAAGGTTGGCTCATGGAAACCACTGGGGTAGGAGCCATTGGGATAGGGGCCACTGTTGGTTGCGAGGGAAGCTCTAGAAATAAAGGCATTGATGGCCTAGGAGCTATCTTCCCAGCCTATATTAAATAATTTTCTACCCCTATGGCCAGGTCATATGCTCTAGGTAAAATAAAACCACTCATTGATTGAATCATAACGATTATATAACTATTAAGAGTCCTTAAGAAATATAGAAAATCATGCTCAGGAGTAGGCTTCACCAAGGCAAGGATCCTATCCCAAGTCTTCTAAAATTTGTAATTGAAGTCACTCATGAATTCATGAGGCATCCTCTTAATTGTTGTCAATTATTCAACTAGGGATAAGTGGTCACTTTTGTCTTCAAAATGATTGCATAATTTCTCACCTAACTCATCCCAATTATGATTGGTGTTGGGTGGCAATCCTCTATACCATTACAATGCTTTACCCTTAAGGTAAGTGGCAAGCAACCTAATAGCCACATTATCTTCTATTACATCATGCACTAAGCATATGTTTGCCACATCTATTATATGTTTTGCTAGAGTTGTGGATGTTTCACCAATGTAATGGGGAATACTTTTTAAGGAATTGACTAGTATATCATCCTTTTGGACTAAAATTAAAGGGCTACCACCACTAAAAGATACAAAGGGTTGAAATCTGTGTAAAGCTCTATGGAATAAATTCCTATTTTTATGGAAAACAGGTGTTCTAGCTTGAATTAATCTACCAATAGGTGGCGTAGATTGAGCTCTAGGAGATGGAATTGAGCCTCTACTTCTCCCAACAGGTGACAATGATTGTTCTAGCATTTCTTCTTCTTTTAGAAGCAAAATATGGTAGCTGAATGCATTGAAAATTACCTTTAGAAGATGATCTTGTTTGAATTCTAGGCATGAATGCACAAGCTCACCTTGTAACTAGGAGTTATGGGTAGTAGCTTGAGTTGCCAAATTTGATGTAGAGTCCTCCTTTGATTGTAGAGTTGACAAGTACTTGTTTGAGAGCTTCTTCAAGGCTAGAATGTTGAGAGCAACACCACTCTCTCAACCAGATGAAGTGAAATTTCTTTTGGTCCCACCAAGCATGCCATAAACTGTTGTCACATGAAATTGCACCCTATTGAACACTAAGCTCAACATTCCAATGACACAATAAAAACAACCTAAAGGTGTGGGACCTTTGCGTGTGTGAGGTTGAATCTCTAGAGAAGGTTGACTTCCTCTTTCAATCCAAGTGTAATGTGTTGGTCTAAACCAACACATGAAAACCTACTACTAACAACTCGTAGGGGACAAGGGGAGAATGAAAACATGAAAGGGAAAAGGAGGTGATACACCAAGATGAAAAGTCATTTCTTCCTTACTTAGACTACTCAGATACATCGTTGAAGAGGGACCAAGGGACTCACAACTCTATGTTTGGTTGACTCTCAAAGGCTTACAAGAAGGTTAGGGTTTGACAAGGCATTGGAAGGAAAGCAAGGTTTCTCAAACACACCAACTGTAAATAATTTAACTCAAACATGCATGCATGAAAAATACAAACAAACACCCAGATATGAAGGCAATGAACTTACTCAAACATAGAAAAGCTAAGAAGAGGAAAACTTAGTCAATTTCATTAATGTAGAGGCAAAATCCAATATTTACAATGACAGAGTGTGAAATACATGTCTGCAAAAGAAAAACCCTAGAGGAGCCAAAGGAAGAACCCCTAAAATGAATACAAGTGTTGCTTTTATAGATCAAGCATAACTTGGGTGAATGCTACTCAAACCCTAACCCAACTAGGGTTAGCAATCAAAGAGATCTAATCAAGGAAAGATCTGATCATGAAAACCATGCCAAAAGTAAAGCCTGGAGAAAAAATAACTTGCATGTCATACCCCAAGTGTCTTTTTTCATCAACTGGTCATGAGAATGGAATAAGGAACACATATGAGAAGAAACCCATGTTGAAACCCTAGCAAATATTTGCAGAAACATGGCATACAAATATGAAAGGATAACCCATCATAAATTCTCTAGGTCTCCATGCCAAGACACCACATTAATGAGCACGCAAATTGGAAGAAAACCTCTGTGAAATCCACAAAAAAGCATGACAAGGGATAGAGATCTGATAGAAAGAAGGTTGATGGCACATAAGGAGGCATGGGCACCTTCCCTTATTAATGGGAGTAGGTAAAAACAACATTTAAGATCCTCCCATCCTTCAAAAATTAACTTTGGTAGCCAAGGAAGAGTCACCGCAACATTAATGGCACCATCGCCATAAAACATAGCCAATCATGGTCTTTGCCTTTCCTATGCCGCTCCATACTTAATAAAATATTTAAGCCTTCACTCTTTTTTCATTTGATGGTTGAGACCTTGCCACCTAGCATCATCTTGCACCCCCACGGTCAACCAAGGCCTTCGAAGATATGACCTGCGAGATGGCAGGAAATGACTATCAGAATGTGACACGTCTAGGTCGAATATTCCATGCACATAAACCTTTTCCTTCAATGTTCAACGATATCAATTGGGCCGCATACATAGTGCGCTATTAGAATACTTGCTAGGTGTTGCTTCCCCGTGCCCTCGCAGGCCAATTGTGAGTCCACCCAAAAGACTCGGTGGGATGGCGAGGAACCATAGAGCATGCCACGTGTCACACTTGGTGAGCATCGAAGGTCGGGTTGATTGAGTATTGCTTAACACTAAGTGATAAGAGGAGAAAGGGAAGAGCGAAGGTTAAAGTCTGATGGTAGGCGAGACATCAGAGATCAAAGGTTGAGAGGAGGGCTTACCTCTTGCCAATAGTAGAAAAATGGTAAAGGGGAAGAGAGAACCTTGATACCCAAAGGTAGGTAGTCAGGATTCGAGGGGAACTCCTACCACTTACCATAAAGTGGTAAAGTGTAAGACAAAGGAGTGAAGTCTGAAAGACTTGTACATAGAAGAAGATTCAAGGGTTGAGCATTGGAAGGATGTCCTAACTCTTACCATAACTTTGATAAGAGGTAAAGTGGAAACTCGATGCCTGATCCCCAAAAGATCAACACTTAATCAATTTTCAATCTGCAAAAGAGGGGATCAAGGATCTAGGGGTTTAAGAAAGGAAGCCTAGCTCTTACATAGTTAAAGGTAAGAGGTAGAGAGGATGCTCGATCCTTGATGTCTGAAAAGCAGATAGTTAGATTTCGAAGAACCCATCAAGGGTTAGGGGTCAAAAAGGAAACTTACCTCTTACCATAAAGTGGTAAGAGGTAAAGGGGAAGGACAAAGCTTGATCCTCGACAAATCAACACTTAGTCAATTTTTTAAGAGTGAAAATGGAGAGAAGGGAGGAAGAAGAAAGGGATGTAGGGAAGAAGGCAAGTGAAAGCCTGGCACACCAAAAAAATCATACTTAACCAACTCTAGGGTTTTTTCAAGGGAGACTTATGCAAGGTGAGTGATGTGAGATCTCTCAAATTGGTAATTAATGATGGGTCATCAAAGGGTGGCATGAAATTTCAACACAAACCTAGCACAAAATTATGAGCGTCAATAATTTATGATGCTACAACATGCACACATGCGAGATATTGAAGTATATATAAACTCGTAATCTATTCTAAGCAAAACAACAAGACTTGCAAGCTTCCCTCTCATGGTTCAAAATGATTGCATGATTGAAAAAATTGATTAGTAGATAATAAAAGAGTTGTCATCAATAAAAGTCAACTTGCTAATTTTTTAAAATAATTAAAAATGGAAATAATGAGCTAATTGAAATGCACTGATAATTAATGGTAGTTAACTATGCTTATGGTCCATAGGCACTATCTATGTGATATTGCATCCTCAATGTTGAATAGACAATGCTAAGGAAATTTATTGAGCCTTTTATTATATGTATGTTTGTACATATAATCACCATTGTATTGTATATGATACTAATGTTTGCACTTTTGGGTATCATCATTGTTGTAGCCTCTTTATTAGTGATGAATTTGTGTACCTTGAAATTCAAACAATTTTTTAATAAAATGATTAACATGTGAGTAGAAAAGGGAAACAAATACAATAATATAATTGTTACTTGTAGTAAAAAAATATATTAGTAAGTAGATTAACATTCTTCATAATTACATAGCACATAATTAAATTCCATAAAATCAACAAATAAAAATGAATATCTACTCAAATCCAGTTGAACGAGTCGAACAATTTGTGTATATATACAAAATCTTCCAATCCTTTTGACACCAACAATAATTCTAGTACTCCACTCTCTCCTTTAGCATTAATTTTTTTGAAAAATCATATGAAATTTTGATGTTTAGTTTGATAAGAAAAAATATTAAGTGAATTACAGACGTCATTACTTTTCAATATTAAATGAATTGTTATTACTATGTTGTGAAGTATTGGCCACCAATTTATTAACTAGATAATTCTTTGTTTTTTGCTAATCGAGGGGAATCAACATGTTAGCCCAACGACTTAGAGTTTAGCTCTTTGACAGGGCGATCCCCCCTATAAACCCTCAAGGTTGCAAACTGCATTGGAACATGCCTACAAGTAGATGAATCTGAATGGAGAGAATCAATCTTGGGACCTACATGGGATGAATCCAAAGCCCTTAACCAACTACACCACCTGTTTAAACTACTAGATAACTAATTTTCATTACAATAATAGCCTACTTATTTTATAAGATAAATACCTCACAATCCTTAACACTAAACCAAAAATATACAAACTCAACTTAAAAAATCATAATTATACCAGAAGTGTTCCTTATATGAAGTGAATGACCTACTTTTGAAAATCAACGATTAGAAATTGTAGAGAAGAATGCAAGACTGTTGAAAAGATCTCAACCATGAAATTTTCTAAAATATTAAAAGATATAATATATAATTAAAGAAAAAATTGCATTCTTATCTAGTCTTAGCTTTAAATTAAGAAAAGATAGGATAAGAATTGTTTTTTTCTTTTAAACTTTTTAAACTTAGATTTTTAGATAAATAATAATAAGTTTTTAATAAATAAATATATTTTTCAAATAATAATAATAATAATAATAATAATAATAAATTAATAAATTACAAATTGACTTTTAGGTTTCATTTCATTTTCACTTAAGTTTAGTGTTACTTGTAATTTTTGATATAAAAGTTAGAATTTTACTTTTAACAATTTTAATATATTTTATATTTATTTTTAATATTTTCATTTGCGATACAATTTTAGTTTTAAAATTTTAATTTATTTAATAATATTTTTTATTTTTATTTTTTTGATGAATAGGCATTAATCTATATTAATTCAAAGATTAAAATACATATTCACAAAAAAAGTGGGTGGTAAGAAGGCACACCTTGAGAGTCACATGGGCAACGCCCATAAAAGCCAAAAAATCAACTAGTCACATCGGCCTAACCCAGAAGTCCATGATTACAAAAAAGAAAAAAAAACCATTAAGCGGCCTAAGTAGTGCCAACAGAGCCAGGAGGGTCTCTGTCATCTAATTTCTTTCCCAATACATCATTGGGGTTTGGAGTGATGTCAAGAGGAGGACCCCAACCATCATCAACTTCTTTATCTTCCTCGTGTTGAGGCAAGATTGCAAGCGCAAGCCACATAAAGCTTTTACCAGAGTCAAAGACAAGAGTGTCATCAGAGGGCCACCTGGAACTGACACCGCCACTCCCTGAAGCACCGCTAGAGGGCCACCCCTAGCCAACCCGAGGTGGAGGAGAGCGGGTCTACCGAGGAAGGCAAGATCCCTGCTGAAGAGGAGGCTGAGAGCTGGGGAGCGTAGAGCCACTCTATTGCCACCCTTGAGAGGGTGATTGGCCATTGGAGGAGGTGGGTGAAGCAGGCACCCGAAAAATAGTACACAGGGCATTGCCCCAGTGATCCAAAAGCACTTGCAAGTGAGCAACTTTAAGTGCAACTTTATTCACTTGCACTTGAATCTATAAGAGAACATTAGAATAAATAATAGCTTTAGAATATAAAGAAACATTTTTATCCATTTGAGTGTGAGAAAATATGTAGGCATTTCTATCTTTCCCGATATTGAAGAGGATTTCCACCTTGAAAGTGTGCCAAAGTTGGGTATACTTAGCAGGAAGTCTGGGTGAGTCTCTCAATAGAACCATATGCCAGGAAAAGGGCTCCAGTCTAAAAGGCCAAAAGAAGTCATGAATCCAAGTCCAAAACTGTTGGGCTCTAGGACAAAACCAAAAGAGATGCTTAAAAGATTCAGCTTGCCCACAAAAATGGCAACGAGGGTCCTGGACCCCCAGGTGAACAAGCTCATAACCCACAAGCAAGCCTTGGAAAAGAATACACTAGGCAAAGTGGGCAAGTTTCAACTCAACACTTGTAGACCAAGTGACAACAAATCTTTTATGCTAGACATGAGTGGGAGATTGAAGAAGCCACCTCTGGTTAAGACCATGAATCATAGGAAAATGTGGTGAAAGCCACCTATAGCCAAGCCTAGGCTTGTAATTCCTGAAAGGGGTGTCTGGGTACCACTTCGAGTCCTTCCACCAGGGCTTGGACCCACAAATTTCCACATTATGAAGCATTTTTGCAGGAATAGAATTCACCAGACCATCATAAGTTGTACAGTCCTAGTTTTGAAGCCTGTATAGGGCACAAAAATCTTCCCACGACATAATACGCATTGTGGGTCTATGAAATATCTATTGTAAGTCCTAAATACCTTTCTTGTGGAATCTGAGCGGGCCTTAAGCCAGAGGCTGACCATTGCTAGCAAAAAGAGGAGACAACCAAACATTCTACTGGTTGAGCGAAAGCCCATCATGGAAACCAAAACAAACCGAGTGGAGCTAGGGTTTAACTGCCTCCTAGGCTCTCCAAATGCTTTTACCAATAAAAATCCCCACAATTTGAACTGGTTCCTTCATGACCATAAGGGTTTGAAAGCTAATCCCCTTCCAACTGGGTCTGTGAGCAAGAAAGCCTGATTGAATATAATGTCTGAGGAGAATTCTCCAAGCCGCCTCATCTCCAGTAAGGGCCCAAATTATCCATTTCACACACAAGGCAGTGCCTTGTCGTTGAGTGGAGAGAAACCCAAGTCCTCTAAAGTCTCTGGGAAGGCAACACAATTCCCAAGTGACATGGTGAAACCCTCTATGTGATTCAACAGAAGCCCAAAGAAAATCTCGAAGAAAATTTTCAAGCTTGCCATAGGCAACTTTAGAAGGGGTTTGACATGAAGAATAATAAACATGAGTAGCCACAAGAATTTTAAAGCACACTTGAAATTTCTCTGCCAAAGAGAGAGGCTTAGTAATCTAGTAAGTGAGTTTTTGCTCAACTCTGGAAATAACAACTTGCCATAGCTCATTCGGAGATGCTTGCAAGGCAAAGGGAATGCCTAGGAATCAAAAAATTTCTCCTGGCCCAATCCACTTCCAACCATACTACTGAAACTAGGGAGGAGTGGGCAGAATAGACTATCTGTAGCACAAAGTTTTGTGCCATTGAATGGGAGAGCTGGAAGCAAGGAAAAAAATATTGAGACATTCAAGGGTGGCTTTGATATTATCTTCATCCTCCAGAAGAGTGAGGAAAGAGTCACCAACAAAATGACCATTAACCAGTTG
Organism: Sequoia sempervirens; assembly: GCA_007258455.2. Lineage (NCBI taxonomy): Eukaryota > Viridiplantae > Streptophyta > Pinopsida > Cupressales > Cupressaceae > Sequoia > Sequoia sempervirens. Next base: position 280,294,248 of record VDFB02373365.1, on the reverse strand, counting down.
GGCCTGAGAGTTATACAGCGAAATGCCCTTGACACATTGTTGAGAAACCACGTTGGCCAAAAGGTAGCCAAACCCTTCAATGATGAGCACGTATAGAGAGGGGGCAAGTGGGCACCCTTGCCGGATGGAATGAAAGAGCCCAAAGGCAAATGATTGGTGGCCATTAATGGTGACACAAGCAGAGGCATCCACAAAGAGCATTCAAACAACCTAAATGAAATTGGGCCCAAATCCCAAAGCTTGCAACATAGCAAGAATAAAAGGCCATTCAATGCGGTCATAGGCCTTGACAAAATCAATTTTGAGAAAAATGGCCTTCTGGTTTGAGTGTTTGGCCCACTCCATACCTTCCCACACAACAATAATATTAGCTAAAATGAACTTGGATTTGATAAACCTTGTTTGCTCCAGGCGCACAATCTGAGGTAAAATATGGTGGATCTTCAGAGCTAAAGCTTTGGCGATGATTCTGTAGGAGACATTGAGAAACATAATAGGCCTCCAGTTGAAAATATCATCGGGATCTCCTGTCTTAGGTATGAATTTAATATTTCCTTTGTTTATTAAATTTCCTAGAGAATTAGCATGAAAAGCCTCTAAGTAAACATGATGCAGATCTTGCCCAACACAATCCCAAAGGGCCTTGTAAAATTCACAAAGAAAATCATCAATCCCCAGGGCTTTGTCATCAACCATGGAATGAAAAACTTCTTTGAGATCATCTAGTGCTAGCAATTGATCACAAAATTTTCTCTGGGCTGAGGAAAGCCTATTTGGCACAACAAGGCAATCTCAGAGGACTTGTTGTCACACATGCATGGATTCTTGTGTAGTTAAAACCTATTCATAATGACACACAAAGGCTTGGAGAATGTCAGGAAGCTTAGAGAGCACCTAGATTCCATCCTTAATTTTTTTAATGCCTGGGTATGAGTGCCTAGCATGCAGGGCCAGGAAAAACTCCTTAGAGGCATGGTCGCCAATTTTTAACCAGTGCAACCTGGCTTTGATTTGAGCACCTCTGGCAGCATAATTATTTGCAACTTGCTTTTTGTGCCTTAAATCTACCACCCTGACTTGTAATGAAGGGGAAAATGGGTTAGCCTCCAAAGCCTCAGTAGTTGAGCATAGGTCATAAGTGGTAGCCTCATAAGACTATTGGTAACAGATAGCCAGTTGATGCCCATAAATGAGTAGAAATTGAGCCATACGAGTGATAGCATCATTCCACCATGTAATCCAACCTGTATGATGAGTTGGCCCGCACTCCAGATTCTAGACTCTACGAATGTGGACCAAAGTAGGCTTATGGCAAAGCAAAGACGTATTCAAAAAGAATTAAGTTTTACACATGCGAGGCTGTCGTGTCTCCCATTCAATGCAAAAAGAAATGGGGAAGTGGTCTGATAAAGTCACATCCACTAATGGCTTAACCAGAAGTGAGGAACTGTCAAAAGAGAAAAAAGATTGAGTCGAGATCATGGCACGATCAAGGCATTTAAATATCCTGTCAGAACTGGCCCTATAATTACACCAAGTGTGCCAGAGAGAATGAGAATGGCGGTGACCAATATTGGGATAAAAAAGCCCCAATTTATTGCGCATGTAAAACCACACCTCTTGTTCGCTAGTTGCCCATCTGAATGGAAAAGTGCCATCTTTTTCATACACCATCTCAACCATATTGAAATCCCCACACATTAACCAAGTAGCAACTGATAATGAATCCACAATCTAGTGCTAAAGCAAAGAGTGTACCACAACATCATTAGAAGTATAAACATTAATAATCCAAAAGGAATGATTATCAATGTTGAGAAGGATCCAAATGAGCCGATGAGTGAGATCAGACCCGTGGTCGACCACATAAGCATGCCATCATGGGGAAAAAAGGGTGAAAACTCCACCACGCCCAACTTCATGATCAGTGTAAAACATTTTACTGGTTGGCCAAATAGAGCGACAAGCCGAAGCAAGCAAAAAACCAAAAATTTTAACTTCTTAGAGACAAAACACTTCAATACCAGAGTATTTACTCAGAGTATCCCAAACCAAATACTTCCTGGAGAGGTCTGTTAGACCTTGAACATTCCATGAGAGGAAATTCATGAGTGAAACTCCTCCATATTGTCAAAATTTGACTCCTCTTTAGTCAAAGAGAAGAAGCGATTCTGTAAAAACTCTTGCTAAACTGAGCTAATCTGAATAGAAGGAGAAGAGATTCTCTAGTTTTCTTGCACATATTCAACTTCTTCCAATGGAAGAGAAGGAATGCATGACTGCCTTTGAGCTCCCATGACGGGAGGAGAAACATTCAGTTATGTTATCATAATGACTGTAGGTTGAGGCATAGCCTTTGGCTTGGGCTGCGACTGAACATTGTCAACCTTGGTTGGGGCTTCCTTCCCCTTCACAGAAGGGTTTGAAACGCTCCTTGTTGGTTTAGAGGCCTTGAAGGCCGACCCAGAACCATTGGACTTATTTTTCTAATTTGAAACCATGGTCTATTTTTCATTGAGTTTGGCAGCAGAAGTATTCACCTAATGAGGCTTTTCAATATCTCATGGCGGAGAAGGTGTACGAGGCATTGCCAAAGGGTAGTCCTTGATCTTGTGGTCTATAGACTGAAACCTATAACACATGTTGGGTAGGTTAAAATAAGTGACCTTCTGGGTGTGCTGAAGAGCTCCAATTTGAATGCCAATGAAGTCTTTCAAATCTCTAGAAAGGTCCACTTCAACACAGACCCATTTTTGGGGTTGGGCCTGAAAAAACCTATTTGGCTCAATGCAAATAACCCTCCCTAGAGAGGACACAATATGATTTAGAAAAGGCACACACGACAAGGGTAAACTAGGAAACTCAATCTTGACCGAGACCCGCAACTTGGTGTCATCCGAGACAGTAAAGTCCCAGGTCCATGCCTGAAAAACAAACAAAGAATACTTGACATACCAAGGACCATTGGCTAGGATAGCCTGGACATGATTGACTTCCACAAAGTGGAACAAGAAAAAACCCTCGGTTACATTTTGGACCATATCAAGGCGGACCCCATGAGGGACCCAGGCCTTGTTGACCCATTCCTTAAGCACACTTTTAGGGGGGTCCTCCAAACAAAATACCCAACAAGGGTGTGTTGTTCAAACCATTGACAAGCTGAATCAAAATTCGGTAAAGGAAAAACCACATTAGCTGGGGAGTTAGAACACTTACCTCGTGAAAGACTTTCAAAACAAATTTTTGTGGTCATTTGTTCGGAGGAGAAGCCATTGAGCAGAGCTGTCGAATCGCTAACACCAAAATGAAATGCTGGGTTAGAGTCAGTTGAAGGCATATTAAAACAAAAAAACCGCAGTAAATGCAGTCGTACACACAAGAAAAGAGGAATTTCTTGCGCAGTAAGCACAGTATGATGCCAGATGTACTACAGACACAACAAAACCCTAGCAGAGCTCATACATCCATTTTTTATTTATTTTTTTAATATTGAGTTTATGTTAATATTGTTTGTGATATATTAATTATATTTTTTAGGTACATATTTTATTAATATTTCAATTCTAATAAATTAAAAAAAAGTTTTTCTTTTTATTTAATCAATTATTAACTTAATAAGTTTATTATATGTTACTAATTTTTTAAAATTATTATGTTTATTAATATTTAGATTTTGATATATTTTGACTTTCTATTTAGTTTATTTTATTTTAGTTTTTAATTTAAATTTAAGTTTGAAATTTTTATTTTTGTTTTTTTATGAAATTACAAATAATAATTAAAAAATATTAGAATTAATTTAATTTATAATTATTTATCTTATTAAAACTTTAATTATTGTAGAGTAATTCTATTTTTGGATTTTTTATTTATATAATAAAATGAATTTCAAACTTAAAATATAAATTAAAATTAGTCGTTTCATGCCAACAATCCAAGGATAACACATCCTAGGGATTTATGCTCAAGGTTGCATGTCATTTTGTTAAGGATATGATTGATAATTCACCTTTAAAACCTCTTTAGTGTACCCATTGCACACATATGAGGAAAATAGATAGAGAGAGAAAGAGAGAAAATAAAGAGAGAAATAGAGAGGGAGACAAAGAGATACATAGAGATAAAAAGAGAGATAAAGATATAAAAATAGAGGTATAAATATAAAGGAATAAGTGTGGAGAGAGGAAGAGAGAGGAAGAGAGATAAAGAAAGAGGGGAAAAGAGAGAAGAGGACAAACATAGATAGATATCGTCACATAAAGAGAGATAGAGAGATAAAGAGATAAAGAGAAATAGCAAACAATGATATATATAGAGGTTGAGAGATCGAGAAATAAAGAGAGAAAGGAGGAGAGGGAGGGAGATAAATAGGGATAGAAAAAAATAGTAAGGGGAGAAAGATAGGGAGAGGGAAATATACAGAGAGAAGAAATGAGAGAAATATAGATAGAGGAAGAGAGAAGGGAAGACAAATATGGAGAGAAATAGGGGAGAGAGAGGAAGAGAGAGATTGAAAGATAATAAAAAATATAAATATAGTGAGGGAGATAAAGATATAAAGAGATCTCTCTCTCTTCCCATATCTTTATAATGTCTCCCCATATGTACTTCTCCCTACCTCTCTCTATATATCTCCCTCTCTCTACCTCTCTATATAACTTCCTATCTCTATCTTTTTATCCCTCCATCTCTCCCTCTCTCTTTGTATCCCCATCTTTCTATCTCTATTTCTCTCTCTCTCTCTCTCTCCATCTCCATCTCCATCTCCATCTCTATCTTCCTCTCCATCTCCCTCCCTATCGCCATCTCCTTACCTCTCCTTACATCTCTTTCCCCTCTATCTTTCCCACTATATATCTCTATCTCTCCCTCTTTCTATCCATATCTCTCCTTCTCCCCCTCTCTCCCTCTCTCCCAATCCCTCTCTCTTTCTGTATCTCTCAACTTCTCTATCCTCTCTCCCTCCCTCTCTCTATATATATATATATATCTCCCCCCTCTCTATCTCTCTCTATTAATTTTCTATATCACCTCCTTTATCTCTCACTCTTGCCCCCTCTAGTTCTATCTTCCCACCTCTCTCTCTCTATCGCTTCCTATATCTCTCCCACTCTCTTTATACATATCCCTCTCTCTACCTCTATATATCACTTCCCATATCTTTATATTTCTCTCTCCATATCCCCCTCTTGCATTGTCTCCCTCTTTCTATATCTATCTCTCCCTCTCCCTCTCTCCTTTCATCTCTCTCTTGATATTTATCTTTCTCTATCTTTTTCTCTCTCTCACCCTCTCTATCTTTCCCAAGTTATATTTATCTATCTATCTCTTCTTTATATCCCTATTTTCCCTCTCCCTCTCCCTATCACTTCCTCTTTCTATATCTTTCTAATTCTCTCTCCTATGTTTGTTTCTCTCCCTCCATCTGTCCCCCTTTATCTATTTATACATATCTATCTCCCTCTATCTCTCTTACTCACTCACTCACACACACACACACACTCCTTGTTTCTCTCTCCCTATCTCTAGCTCTATCTCTATCTCCATCTCTCCATATTTAAATTCTTACGTATATCCCTCTATTTATATCTCATTATCTATCCATCTCTTTTTATCCCTATATCTTTCCCTCTCTCTATATCACTACCTATATCTTTATAAATTTCTCTCTCCCTCTCTCATTCTCTCCATCTCTCCCCCTCTCTATATATTTATCTCTTCTATCTATATCTATACCTTTGTCCTCTCTCTTTATCGCTCCCTCTCCTTCCCTCGATATCCCTCTCCTCCATCTCCATCTCCATTTCCATCTCCATCTCTATCTCTAATTTATCTCCCTCTCTCTCTCCCTCTCTCCTTATTTCAAACATATCATGAGCCTATTGGTAATGGAGCTTTATTATCTTCTCGATTCAAAGGTTTTGTTTTAGTTGTGTTCAGATCCCTGTAAGTAGATGCATATTTCATTTTAAGCTACCACTTCTCCATTGAGACCTTTGTTTCACAAACAAACTCATTTTAAAATAGCCTATCCATTGACTTCATGTATACTACACAAATGTATGTAAACAATAAACCAAAAAATTACCTAATTGACCATCCACACTTCTTTGATGCACCCATTGCACACCAAGGTGCAATTGCTAGTTTATCTAAATTACAAAATCTCACAGTGAACTCCTTTAGATGTAAGAATCTAGAAAATAATACGTGGCAACCGTCATTATGTGTCTGCTTAGTCGATTGGTACGTCTACGTGACATCCGACACACGTTCGTCGCCCAGAGGTATATAAGTACTTGCAGCTGACCTCTCCTTCAGATGACGTCAGATCTCGTAAATGTTTTTTGGACCCGGCGCAAGGTATATTTTCAGGGGTTAAAATTAGAGGAGTTAGACAATATTTCCTGCAATCTCAACAATGATTCTCTTGGACGGCGTCGGAAACGCCCATCTGAGATTAGCACGAACAAGTCCGATCTCTTCTTCGTATGGCCATATTTTTGAAGGTTGAATCAAGACATAAATTTCATTTCCAGGTAAGCTGAATCTATGGATTTATTTGGATAAATATTAGGTTGCATTGGATTTAGAATATACATTTATGGAGACCCAATCGTCGTCTCGCACGGCCGTGGATGATTCCTCAGCTGCTGAAAGCAGTGAAAAACATGTAGAATGGACGGGCACACCCTGCCAACATTTAGAAAAAGGAATAGACTTGGAGAAATTAGAGCAATATATTTCAAGGGTATCTCTTTTGCAATGCCAAGGTTGCGGCGAGCTTAGAAAGGGTTCTAATGCTTCTGCTTCGAAAGACAAGAAAGGGAAGTCTAAGATGTATGTGAAGAAATCTGTGGCGAAGGATGAGTGGCTTCGAACCTGGATGTGCTTGGCCTGTGGTCATGTAGGTTGCAGCAGCATTTCCACGGCATCCGAAGTCATAGGCACGGGGCATGCCTGGAAGCATTGGCTCGATACGAAGCATCCTTATGCGTTGCAGTGGGGTGAGGATGTTCGTTGCTGGTGTTTTTCCTGTAAGGCGCTTCTGGAATTCGGATTTTTGGAGGAGGAAGAGATTCAGGGTTTGGTCATGGTGGGACCTTCCGCCAGTGAGTTGATGTTACAGGCCTTGAGAGTTGTACAGGAGAAGCTTGTCAAGGAATCTTTGAAGTTTAGGGAAATTCGGCTTGCTGATGCTATTGTGGAGAAGAAGCCGCTGCCATCCGAGCAAGATGGAGGTGGAAGTAGGCGTTTGGTTAAAGGTCTCATGAATTTAGGGAACACTTGCTTTTTCAATTCCGTTTTGCAGAATTTGCTTGCTATCGGTGTGCTTCAGGATCATTTTAGTAGGCCGGCAGTTGTTACTGAAGGACGCCTGACTAGCTGTTTAAGAAAGCTTTATGCTGAAATGACTTTGGAGGAGCAAGCTGCCACAGATGCAGGAGAAGGGAGTTCAAGTGCCGGGTTTTTATATAGTGGGAAGCGGGGGACATTATGGGACAACAGGAATGGAATTGTTAATCCTGGGGCTCTTTTTTCTGCCGTTTGTGACCAGGCCCCTTGTTTCAGAGGATTCCACCAGCAGGATAGTCAGGAGTTCTTGTTATACTTACTCGATTGCTTGAACACCGAAGAGTTAAATGCAAGAAGGTTACAAAACACTTCTTTTGAAATGTTTGCCGAGAAGGCGGATGACAAAACAAAAGAACTTGTAGACAGCAACGGAGACCAGAGTGATAAGTTCACGAGCTTCTTTTCGAGCGTGTTTGGTAGTGAGCTGTCTAGTACCATTTGCTGCTCCGAGTGTGGGCATTCATCAGTCAGTTTTGAATCATTTCTTGATCTATCGCTGGCTATGCCATCAAAACCAAAGCCATCATCCTCTAAAATTTGGGCTTCTTCATCAGTCTATGCGAAAAGATTAACAAAGACACATGATGAGAGTAGAAAGGATAGTCAACGAACAGTAGAGGCAGGCTTGAGTTCACTTTTGAATATATCAGAGGTCAACAAGGAGCCATCTGATGAGATGGAAGAGGCATCATGCTCGCTCTATAAAAGCATAGCACCTGGAGCAGATGCAAGGGACACAAACAAATCTGATTTTCCGGAGGATTTTGGATGGATGGACTTTTTGGATGCACCAGCACAATCTGCAGATACGGACTTTCAGGACACTTTGAATACATCCGAAATTATGGAAGTTCTTGGGCAAGACCAAACTTCAGTGGATGTCTCTGAAATGACGTCAATGGGGCAATTATCTACTAGTACGTCTGATTTCCAGAATCAAGGTCTTATAAACCAGAATGCTGTGTTTTCTCAAACAGAGACATCTGAGAAAAATCTGTCAACCACTGAAGGGGATTTTGGTACTAACGATGACCAGGATATGATGCATGTATCTGATTGGGAAGATAATCATGAGATAGGAGAGGAGGAGGAGCTGCTTCAGATGGTGGGGGACTCAGAAGTTCTGTTTCTTCCTTACAAGGATATTGATGCTGCAGATGAAGGGTCTGAAGCACTTGGATATTTTCAGAATTTGTCTTTAGAAAGCACAGATGAAACTTTAGACAAGCACTCAGGTGATTTGCCTTTATCTGGTTTAAATCCTGATGTAATTGATGGTGATTTTGATGGGTTTGCAGAAATGTTTAATGAGGAAGAGAACCCCTTCTTTCAGAAATTAGAAACAGAAGCTGGCGACAATTTTCAGTTAAATGAGGGAAATGGTGGAGATGACATATGGGACATCGAGTTAGCTGTTACCACTGGAGAGGGCAGTGAAACAAACAAGGAAGGTCCTGAAGGCACTGCTCTTCCAACCTCTCTTGATGGTTGTTTGACTGCTTTTACCAGGCCGGAACTGCTCTCTGGTGAAAATGCTTGGGAATGCGAAAATTGTTCTTCCAAGATTTTAAATGATTCTTGCAAGTGGTGTGTGGGTGTGTCAAAACGGGATAAAAAACAGATTCAGTATAAGCAAACTGTAATATCAACTTTAAATGATACAAGTACATACGAGGAGCAGTTGCATTTGGTAAATGGCGGGGGAAGTATCAGTGTTTGTAAGGGAGCAGCGGACACCAATTTGAGCAAGTTACCTGAGAAACAAATAGATTTATCTATGTTTGAGTGTAACGGACTTTCAAATATTGAAGGAGAAATCAATAAATATTGTCATCTGAAGAGTACAAGTAAGACTGTAAACTGTCATACAAAATCTTTTTCCCTGGGTCTCACTGAAAATGGCAGTAACATGGGTCAGCACGTAGCTAGGTTCAGTGATTTGGATAGCAGTCAACCATATATTAAACAATGCTGTTTCTCAGAGGCAGAATTTCCAGACAGAGGCGCCATCACTCTTCGAGCTCACAACAGTTGTCCAGATGATTTTTCTGGTCAAGGAAATTGTGGGGAGAAATCGGGGAGGAGTTTTGATGAGGATGAATTATTGGACAACAATGCTGAAACTTGTTTAGCAAATGACAAAGCAGTCACCAATACACACCTTGTTACATGTAGCCCAATTGGAAAGAGTAAACAGTCTTCTTCGGTGGGGAGAGATAATTTTGATTCCATAGATTGTATATATGATGGTGACAAGCTACAGAATGGAAATTTAAATATGTCTTTGAGAGACACAAGATTGGATGGGAGTATTTCTAAGGAAAATAAGAACCAGCCAAAGGGATTGAAGCGGAATGCAACTAAAGTACTTCTCATCAGCAAGGCACCTCTTGTACTAACCATTCATTTAAAGAGGTTCGGACAAGATATGCTTGGCCGCTTAAGCAAATTGAGTGGCCATGTCACTTTTCACAATAAGCTTGACTTAAGGCCATTTCTAGACCCCAGGTATTTTTCCTTGAAACAATTCAAATTTTGATTGAGGTAAAAATTTGAAGAATATCACATTTGTTCTCAAGAAATTTTGTTCATCCCTATATTTTGTATCTTGGTCTGCATTTTATGGTATCTTCATACAGGTAATTTGATTCTTCTGATATGGTGTTTTGATTGGGCTGTTAAGATTCCACTATTGTATATTATTACATTACATGATGCAATGCAGCAGTCTGACGGTTACATACTTTTGGAGTTGCACACTTTATTCTTTTCTGATATATGCTCACATTAAGATCTCCTTACCTGCAATACTTGGTTAGCGAACTTGACATTTTAATTTTTATCTTATGGAGTGGCATTTTTGCAGGAATGGTATTGTAGTTCTTAATATCTATCATCAGAAGTACATCTATGAGACTTTTGTTGAATGTAAACATTATAACCTTATGCCCTAGTTTTTAAGTACTCAATCCTAGTTCTTATCCTATAGGTCTGTCCATGTTCAGGGTGCTGACTGAAAAGTAGATCCATCTCTCATTAGGAATCAATAAGCATCTAGATTGATTCCTTGAAATGTACTGATTGAGTATCATTGGTAGCAAATGGCATAAAAACTAAAGAACAAACTTTCTGCTATTGAAATTCCTTTCTTTACATGCAATCAGACTACTTGATCAGTTGATATAAAAATTTATTCAATAAGCAGAATTCGTTTAATCAACATACAAAAAAAGAGATGCCAAAATGAGGAAGTCCATATGCCTATTACAAAGAAACAGACTTTTTTCAGGAGAATTTGGGTCTATCCCTTGTACTAGTATGTAATCACAGGTTCTTAGACTCTTAGCCCTTATGTGGTTTCTGTTGATTTTCCCAAAGTCTTTTTATTGCCTTTGAATGCTTCAAGCCCATCTCCTGTGGGGAGTTCTACTCTGAGTAAAATTAACACTCGTCTCAGGAAGTTAAGAATGCCTAGCTTTACATGCAACTAGATAACTTGGTAGGGAACATATGACCTATGTGAAAAGAGTATTCAAGTATCTGTGTGGAACATCTTATTATTCTATTTGCTACCATGGAACATGTAATGTGGGTAAGTTATTGAACATATAGGGCTAGAGACTCAGATATTAGGAGGTCTACAATTGGCTTTGTATTCTCCCTTTTTGAGGGAGCTATTAGTTGGATGAGTAAGAAGCAACAAGCTGTTGCTCTTCCTAATATTGAGACAAAATATATGACTGCTACGCATGCCTGTAAAGAAGCAATGTGGTTACAAAGGTCGTGCTGGATATTGGCTTTGTACACAGGATAGTGAAGGTCAGTTGTGATAGTCAGAGTGCAACTTGTTTGGCCAAGAATTCCACTTTTCATGCTTGTACAAAGCATAGTGATGTTTAGTATCACTTTATTTGGGACATAGTTCAAAGCAAGGAAGTAGTGGGGATCTCTCCCCTTTGTCCTTAGCCTCTTTAATTTGCTTTTTGTTTAATGCTTTTGCAACATATACAATAAGTGGAAGAATGTTAGGACTAGGTGTGTTGTACACCTCGCAAATCCTTGTTGAAATAATGGGATGTTATTGTGTGTTGGGATACTAGGTTAGCATTTATAAAATAATTCTAATGTATTTTGTAAATAGGTCTCTTTGTTAGGACTAGGTTGACTAGTCAGCTTTGGGCACCTAGTTTGACTTGTCAAGGCATCTTTTGAATGGGAGTTACATTTGTATGTGTAAAAGGTGGCACATGAGGTGGAAGGAGGACTGTTTACGCCTGTTTGACATGCCAACACGTTGGAACAAAAATCACTCCCCTAATTTAAAAGGTTTTAACCTTAAGAGGTTTCTACATACATATGTGGGTTAAAAAAAAACTCAAATAATTCAGTAGGCAAGTGGTTTGACTGTCCCATTCAAGGGGCTTCAATGGAATACTAAAGAACACTTGCAAGTTCCTAAGTTTTTTGGCTGCAATCACCCATTTGTTGTCCAAAAGCACATGCAGTAGCAAGAAATTCCATTTTAGAGTGAAAGACAAAATATAGTTTGTGAATTTCAGATTATAGTTCTCAAGTAATTTGTTAATTTACACACTTATGCTAATTCCCTGACAAAACCATCTACCATATGCTTAGAACAGCTAATTTTGAAGGAAAACTAAATCAATTTGCTGATTTAAAGTTTAAACATAGATTTTCATTTTTAAAAACTGATTGAAGAAAGATTTGTCTTTTGTGTTTGAACAGTCAACATAAAATTCTAAAATTAAACCCAAAATTGTTTCTAACTGTAATGTCCCTGTTTTCCGGCCCGCTTAAGGAATAATCATTATTTTAATTATTTAATGTTACCAGACAAAAAGTGCAAAGTTAAAAGGGTAATATTAAATAATTATACTAAAAGGTTATAAAGTGACATACTTTAATGATAAATTAATAAAGTCACTTTATTAATACTTTTAAAAAGTGACTTAAGTGAAAAATAAAATATTAGGTCACATCAAAGAATTTTAAAATATTCTTCTAAAAGCTTGTCGAACACTCTTCTTGGATCTTTCTAGAAGTTCAAGGAGTTCTCTAAAAGGGGAAAGAAGGAGCTCATTTCTCCTAGGCTGGATGTTATTTTCTCATTTCTTTGGAGAGCTTTTCTGAAGCCTTTTTGGTCTGTGGGTTTGAAGACCCTAGGGCACCAATTTTGGTAGTGAAACTATCTACCCTAGCTGGAGATTGTTGAGGAATCCATTTAGGGTTTCTGCAAGTACTTCATTGCAAATTTAATGGTCACTTTCAGTGACTAAATTTGAGGAGATAAATTTGGAGAATAGCGATTACAATCTGCTTGTTTGAGAAGCTAAGTTTGAAGTTACTATTCGGCTGTGTGAAGACAAATGTGGGAAGAATGATTTGTCTCAAGTTTCAGTTATACAAGGGTTTGAGTTAGAAGATAAGGGTTTATTTCTGCTTTCACTGATTACAATCAGTGAGTCTGATTATTATATCGATTTGGTAAATCTGAATATGACATTGCTGGATATTCAGTTGGCAAGGGTTTGAATTTAAGATTGAGCTTCATATTATTACTCTTGATACTGCATTATATGGAGCTAAAACGTTGGTGATTTTGTTTGTAAAGTGTGCCAAGAGGAGGGACGTGATTCTCAGGAAGTGAAGCGCTTCAAGGCCACAAATCTGTTTGCTGAGCACTGTCATCATCTACAAAGTGTCCAAGAAACTTTATATGTGTGATGTGGGGCTGAGTTTCCTATCTGGGCGAACCTCCTTCAATCTTCAAGACATTCGAGGGTCTTTGATAGCCATTAACAGGTCTGGAGTTTTTATATTCTGCTCCTATCATCTTCTTTCCTTAGTCTACGTTGAATGCCATCATTGCTGTCATTATAAGAGGGAAATAAAGAAGGTTATGAGGGTCGATTTGCTGTCATTATTGAAGTGATAAATCTGCTGCTCTTCATTCTAACTTCTGAGTGATATATATGTATTGTTCCAGTCATATACATGTTCAGGATTTAATGACTGCTGTTATAATCTCTTTGTTGATGATATACTGATAAATGCAATGTCATGAAGAACCTTATTATAACTGCTGTGCCAAAATCTGAGTCTAGTGCAAATCTGATAAATACTTCTGGGCAGTGTAAGTCAGAAATTTGATGTTTTAATGTTGCTGATCACTACTGTGTATCAATCCTGTCTTGTGCAACATTAGTTACTGCTAGAGGGGCGTTGAAGTCAGTCCTAGAAATGTTTTCTGAGTAGTTACCAGTCTGAAATGAAGTGCTGGGCAGGGTATACTGTGAAATCAGTCTTATATCACATTCAGAATGTATTGCTGAGATTGTATTTCTGAATACTCATTATAAATTCAGTCCAATATTGTGCCTTAGATTTAGGATTGCATGTTATTATCTTATGTCATTGTTTAATCAAGGCATTAAGCAAAAAACAAAATAGATACCCACATATTCAGAAATCGGTTTGCATGCAAAGTGTTCAATAAAATGTCGAATTGAAAAATTCAGGGCAGAGACTTTACACTAACCAACCCTAATCTAATCATCTGATAATTTTTTTAAAAAGAAGAGTAATAAAGAGAAATGATAGAAGAAAGTCTAAGCTTGTCAATCTTGTGCTTCAAGTATCATTCGGTGAGTAGACAAATCCGATATGAAACCATTGTTTGCCTGACCTGAAGAATTGCAACTAACACAAAAGGAGGTGCAATCATTTATGGAAAGAAAACTGTGAAAGTAATAAATGACCACCACCTTATTCTAGGCGTAGATTGACGATATGACTTCCACAACTGGAGTGCAAGATAGATACTTCTTTTTGTCATAGCTACACCAAGGTGCTTAGGTTGACCTTGCAAAAGTATTTGCCCTCAGCAAATTCTTAGTGATTTGAAGCACCATTCAAATTCATTAAATACTCATGAATGAAATGCAAAAGTACAAGATTACAAACTTTGTGATTGGAAAATCAGCTAGAAAAGAAAAGAACACCAAAAGGAGTTGAACTGTATTGTATTAAGCAAAATGTTTGGTTTTCAACCCTTACAAATGTTTTATCTTTGCATATAAATAGGTTTTCTGGGTAGGGAATATGAAAGTCTACAAATCCGATAGAAACCATTCTTTGCCTGACCTGAAGAATTGCAACTAACACAAAAGGAGGTGCAATCATTTATGGAAAGAAAACTGTGAAAGTAATAAATGACCACCACCTTATTCTAGGCGTAGATTGATGATATGACTTCCACAACTGGAGGTGCAAGATAGATACTTCTTTTTGTCGTAGCTACACCAAGGTGCTTAGGTTGACCGTGCAAAAGTATTTGCCCTCAGCAAATTCTTAGTGATTTGAAGCACCATTCAAATTCATTAAATACTCATGAATGAAATGCAAAAGTACAATATTACAAACTTTGTGATTGGAAAACCAGCTAGAAAAGAAAAGAACACCAAAAGGAGTTGAACTGTATTGTATTAAACAAAATGTTTGGTTTTCAACCCTTACAAATGTTTTATCTTTGCATATATATAGGTTTTTTGGGTAGGGAATATGAAAAGTTTTCCCACCATAACCATATAAGACAAAATGTACAAAGAAAGCGAAAGTCACATAACTTGCATAACTTCTTATGCATCATCATCTCCCTCTTTGGCAACTTTCTCTGTTCTCTAGTCCTTTTGTAAATACAACCCGAACCTGTCCAATGTAGCCCTCATGAGGCCTTGATCTGGACTATCTGAACATACAAATCTAACATCCACATTGATGAAAATGTCAAAACAATCTTTTAGGCGCCTTTTCATGCTCAACCAATTGTTTTTTCAAAATATTCACATATTATCCTTATCTTTGTGAGTCTATTGATTGATGATGCATTGAATTTAGATACATTGGAAGATTCTTGCTTCACAACATTCTCAAATTGCTTTCTCAATACATCAACTAAATTGATATTACCTTGATCATCGTAAAATTTACATAAAATCTCCTCAATAAATTTTTGCATATCATCGATAGTACCTTGGGCTAAAGTATAGGCTGCATTGAATCTATTTTTTCCACCCTTTAAATTTTTTATCTTGTATTGATATATTTCCACCATTTAAGGAGGGTTTGGAAGTCCTCCTTGGTCATCTCAGTAACATAGGGATAGTTTTCCTCCAAAATTGCCTATTTTGCATACAACTTTTTCTCCAACTTTGTGATAGAGTTGGTGTTAGCTTGGATCATATGATACAGGTTAAAAATTCTTCCATGCTTCTATATCCAAGTGAAAGCAATTCATCATTTCACACACTAGTGGCCCTAATCATATTATCTAGTTTTCCTGTTGAAGGTATATCTTTATCTATAACTTTAATAAATGGAGGAGTGGGTATTTTAAAAAAGAATTGTATTGGGCCCACCAGATATTGAAAATATGATGTTAAATATGTGAGCTTTTCCCTCAATTCCTCCTTTGTGGCCTTGTCTTTATTAATCTTTTGTGTCATGAGATAAATCGATGACTTGGCTGCTTCCTAAAAACCTTCCATGGTTTGTTTCCCTAAAGAAACTTTATTCACTTGACAATTAGAAACTTTCATCTCTTCCTTGGGTTTGTCACACAACAAAGTAATAATATTTACACACCTAATCCCTTGGACATCCATGGTGATGGAACATCTGATTTTGGCATTCTTTGGAGGAGCTGGCTTGATTACCATAGCATTGAGTTGAAAAAAGTCTTCTATAATAAGCTTGGTAACTCTTTTTCGCTTCTTCATAATTTGATAAAACCACACAAGAATAGCTTGAGAGGCAGATTCCCCTTGTGTTATAGGATATAATGTTGCATGTTCCTCTTGAGAGGAAAACTAAGAAGGGGACTTTTGTGGTGGTGGAGTGGGTGGCCTAGTTGGAGAAGGAATTTCTTCTTAGGATGAGATGGAGGTGGTCATTTGAGAGAACTCCCAAGAGGATCCATAGGTGAAGGTATAGGTATATTGGGAGGAGGAGTATTTTGTGGAGGAATGTTATGAGGAAGAGATGGATTGGGTGGAGGAGAATGAGAAGGTGATGGGTTAGGAGGAGTGCCTTGTTGGGCAGGTGTTTTAGGAGATTTTCATGGCGATTGAAGTGAGCCTTTTTGTCCTATAGGTGACTTCTTAGCATATGCGAAAGAAGGAATTCTAATGGGAGTTGGATAAACTTGAGAAGAAGACAAGGGATTAGGGAGAGAAGTATCTAGATTTTGGGAAGATCCCTCCAATTGTTGATTTTTCCCAGAGAATACAACTTTGATCTTTGGAGCCTTTTTCCTTTCCAACTTCTAGGTTTCCTCTTGTGAGTCATACTCTCAATCTTCCACATTTGCTGCCTTGAGTGATGGTGACAACCTTGTTTGGGTAGTAGAAGGGGTTTGGACTTTCTTACATTTTTGTTACTCCCTGTCCTTCTTCATTCCTTTAGAAGGTTCACTTTTTGATGATTTGGGATTCCCAACCCCAAAATCGAACCATGCTAAACTCTTCTAGATTACCTTCCTAGTCCTCTCTTCATTTGACTTGAACTCCTTTAGTAACCAATCAATCTTTGGAATCGGTTTGCTAAAAATCCAATTATCATAGGAAAGATCCAAAACCTTGAGACACTTATTTGGGAACTTTTGCAATCTTGAAGGCTTTCATTTGATGAGTGGTGAGCTTGGAGTAGCTTCTTTTCCTAACCTCATGTTTGTCTTTGTTGTCTGCCTAAAATTCTTCCAAGCTTGGTTGATAATCATTGGATTGTCCCAATATCCCTATCATGTGTCCTCTAAGGTCAAAGAATGACCCAGGTTCGAACTTGTGAAGTGTCACCTTGGCCATTTCAATTTTTGTAATTTTGGTGACGAGATTAGAAGTACAAGTATATCTACCAATAGAATTGGAAAAATAATTCTTGTCTTGTGCTTGTTGAATAAAAAATTGTGAAATATTGTTAGTTGAGGGCATAATTCCAACAACACCAATTTTTCATTGACATACTTGGGTAGCTTGCAAGGTGGTTCAGTGAAACCATCAATCTTGATGTCTATGAATGTAGCAAATTGGATAAATCAATTTCCCCATTGAGCCACAACAACAGTAGCTTCCACAAAATTCTTTTAGTGGGGTCATTTTCAAGCATTCTAATTATAAAGAATATGAAAGCATCATTTACCCTCTCAAAGTACTTTGAGCTCTATTTTAATTCAAGTTGTGAGTAATATTCATAAACCTTGTTTTTCCAATGCCTGTGTTTCCGTCTACCTTTAATCTTGCAAACAATCCTCTTCTTGCCATAGAGTACACTAGATATGAGATCATGTAGAATCTCTTTGATTCATTGACATCAATAAGTTGATTATGCAGGCAATCACTAATCAATGTAGCCCAATCGATATTTTCTTTTCCTTAGAGGATCTTGGCTACATCTGAAACATCCAAAAATGGAAGTTCTTTGCATCTTCATGCTCTTTAACCTTGTTAAGTGACGTGATGATATCATTGACTTCCTCGTGGAAGTCACTCCTATGCAAGGTCTTTAGAAGTCTAGTTGTAGATATCCTTTGTTTTTTTAGCTAGTTCCTATCGAGTATTGCCAACATTGGTATGCATTAAGCTCATAAAATTGGTTAGAAGCATTGATAGTGACATCCACATATTGAACCCTGGTGGGAACGTCCAACAATTCCTCAATATATTGTTGCATGATTTGTAACATTGCATGATTTTCTGAGTTTCTAATCTCCCTTGTCTCGAGATTATAGGATTTGGCACATCATTACAACGTCCATTGATTGAATTGAAATGGAGAAAGATGCAGCTTCTATTAGGGCACTTTGGGCTAGATGTCTTGCTATTATACTTGTCTTCTTGGTTTGTGCAATCCTCTTATGAAATTCCTCTAGGCTGACATGGACTAAATCTATATCTGATATGTTCGTTAGTTTAGATATGAATTTCGACTGAGAACAACTCCCTTGGATTCGTACTTCATTTTGGCAAGAGAAGATATAACCTCTAGCCATGACTTGTCATGAGAAAATAGGAGAACTTAGTACCATAATACCTTAGGTGGGCTTTTGGAACTTTCTAACAACTTTGCAACCTTGTAAGGCCAAGAAAATTTTGCCAATTAGAGCATCGGTAGGAATTTAAGGTTATGAAGCAGCTTTGTGGGGTTGACTAGACAGTGAAAATTTTTGCTTATTAGAAGTAGTAGAGATTTGAAGTTTTAGAGCAGCTCTGCAAGGTTACAGGGACATTGAAAAGGTTTGCTTATCAAGGGTTGCAGAGATTTGAAGCTAGGTTGCAGCAAGACGGGCCATAAAGATCTAGAAGGGACTTGTAGTCAAGCAGGACTGCAAGACTTATAGAAGTGTTAACATTAATGGTGGGGTTTTGGGTAGCTTGTGCCTCCAAACATCAACTATCCCATTGCAACATAAAAACAAATCTGCAAAATATAATCGTAAAATTGTCTAGTTATGAAGTTGCTAAGCATGCTAAAATCTGTGTCATTGACAACAAGATTAACGAGGGTTTCACACCACCATGGACCAAGGGTTTCAAACTATGGGCATGCAATTTACATAAAATTCAAAACAACATTGACTAATCAAACTTAAGTATGAATATAACAATGAAATTAATGGTTTTATCACATGGAACAAGAAAAATACTTGGAATACATAAGTGAAGTAAGATGAAGAGATATGACACTTGAAGACGAGCATGTCAAAACCTTGGGTAATCTTGCTGATTTTATGTGTCCAATCATGGAGCTAGAATGCAAAGAGTTCATTGAATGGAGAGTGGGATTGAGTTTGCAAGGGACAAGGGCAATTGGATACGGAGAAATGTGAAAAATGCAATAAATAGATGTAATGTCCCCTTCTAGTTAGACATTTACACATTAGCATGATTAGCCTATCAGTGGCCCTCGTAGACTAATAGGAGTGGTTAGAGGGTCTTTGTGGTAGTTACCTAGTCGGCGGTTGGCTTCTTCTCCAGGATTCAGTGGTTTAATGGGGGTTTCCTATGTTCTTTTGAATGTTGGAAAACATAATGTGTTATCAGGATGTTGGAAAACATAATGTTTTGACAACACATTTGCACTTTATGAATTATAAAGTTATATTTTAATATTATTATAAAGTGCAAATAAAATAATATAAAATAATGATTATTTAGAAGCTTCTAGAGGGGGCCGACCTCAAGAGGGGAAAAGTATATTAAGAGGGGTTGGGCTTGCTTCTATTCATCCAGGACATTTGACATTTGACTTTGATATGCTTGTTGTGGAGGAGCCTTGGGTTTCTGCAGACTACATTGGAGGTCTTTGGGAACGATTAATCTCATTGATTTGCATAACTGAGGTAGTGAAACTATATACTGAAGGGTTGCAGCTGTTGGAGGAGATATTTCAGTCTTCTCACCATTACAAAATTTGTGGCCAAAGGCCAATTTTGTGGAGATCGATTGAGGTTTGGGTTTGAAGATTATTTTCAGTTTTGGAGACCTCATTTATTTGTCCTTCCAAGGACGATTTTGCTGTTTATATATTCTGATATCTATTTCAGTCATCATGGCGGCATGTAGAGACCCACAAGTTTGTTTTATAGCTTCCATACTTGGCATCGATTTCATAGAAGATTTGGAGCGCACCATTTTAGGGGACATAGCAATGAGTTTGGATGCATTTTGAGGAAGGTTTGGAGCTGCTACAAATTTATATCAGAAGTTGCAATCAGAATAGGGGCGGCATTCTTGAAGGGTCGATTTCATCTCATGTAGTATTCATATATTTGCATTTGAAAATCCAAAAAGAGAATTGCATTGCATTTAGTTCTTTGCTTAGACATCATAGAAGTCCTTTGGAAGCATTTAAATCATATTTGACATCATTTCAAGCAAACAACAATAAACTGAAAACCAAAACAGCAAGTGAAGACTTTGCATACCAACTGTTTGACAAAATTTCGAAGGCAGCAAATTGAAGTGTTTGAGTCAGATTGGGTTAGGCTTATTACAATAGATTAGTGGGGAAAGTAAAGCATCATAGGGTTTTATAACCCACCCCCATGCACAAACATTTAATGCATTCTCAGTGTCGACATTTTGGGAGTTTGATGTAGTCATGCAATGCTTAGGACAGTTGTCAAAAGTCCAGCTCTCAAGTGCAAGTCGACAATGTTGCAGGTCAGGTGAAAGGTCTGATTTAAATGATGGAATTTTGGGGAAGTACTGCAGTTTGGATGAAAAAGTTTGTTGGTTTTGTGTAGATCAGGAAATTGAGGATTCAGGCAATTTTGCAAGGCTACAGATTGGACCAAATTGTTTGCTAGTTCATGTAAAGCAGGAAATTAGAAATTTCAAGCAATTTTGCAAAATTGCAGGATAGACCAAAAAGTCTATTAGCTAATTTAAAATGGTGAATCGGAGATTTCAAGCATTTTGCAAGACTGCAGGTTGGACCAAAAAGGTTGCCAGTTAATGCAAAGCTAGGAATCAAACATATCAAGCAATTTTGCAAGATTGTAGGATGGACCAAAAATTCCACTAGTTAATGGAAAGTGGGGAATTGGAGATTTCAAGTAGTTTTATGAGGCTACATGACTACAAGAAAAGTCCTATTCTTTGCCAAAGGTAAACTTTGATTCCCAAGATAGAAAAAAATTATTCAACATAATGTTTATGTTTCTAATGACTCTGATAACATTTAAATAATGTAATATGATAACTCTTAACTCTTTTCACCCTACCATTAGGCCATGAACTAGCAATTTTGACAGTAAGACCAAATGGCTTAAAAATTACAAAGGATACCTTGACTGACTTTTAAAACATGGAGCATATAAAACTTGGATTTGAAATGAAAAGTCAATTTCAAACTAAGGGTCTCCAATTTTGAAAGAATAGGGGCACGTTGTGGAGGCCACAACAAGGACCTTGACCATCACTTGTATGCTCTCTTGGAGAAGCACTTGGTTTTTGGATGCAACAAATGGTTTTTGAGCTTGGCAATCTTGATAAATTTAAGACGTGGGCTAGTATTTTGCATCACAGATTTTGGAGCAAGGTTGTGCTGTCAGAATTCTTTTGGAGTTTGGAGGAGATTGCTGCTACATTAGAGGTTTAGATTGTAGGAGACGGCAGCTCCTTCCCAAGATCCTCAACTTGCAAAAACAACCACCCTCACAGATACACGAGAGAAGTAAAACACCATTCTGCCAAATACCAAGATGATATTCAGAATGAGATGCTAAATTACATAATGTACAGGCCTTTTAAAGGCATGAAAAAAGAGACGGGTGAAAAACTACCCGATACAGGAAAAAACCACCTAGGTAATTAACCCTAAGTTTAACTTAACACTACACTAACACCCCCCCTTAAGTGCAAACTTAGGGAGATTATTATGCAAAATGAAAATGAAAGATGGGTCCCAGCTACAAGGCTATGTTAGGTACCCATGCACAACTTCAAATGCAAGAAAAATAAATCTCTCACAACTGGAGAAAAGGAGAAAAACCCTGTGGGAGAAAAATCCTCTCCAAAAGAGAGAAAATGCAAACAAAAGCAAATCATGCGAGGAAGGATGGAGGACTCCATGGTACCCCCCAAGTACACCATCCGTCACATATATATTACAATCAATAGCCCCCCCATAAGAGGGAAAGAGAGAGACTATGTAGCCCCCCCCACAATGTGTAATCGCCTACAAAAATGGTAAGTGCCTAAAGAAAAAACATGATCCAATGTCGACAAACAACTTTTCTCCCTTTGGAAGAAACAAAACCAAGTACAAATGCAAGAATTCTCCCCATTCTAGATAGGAATTGAAAGAAAGAAGCATGAAGATGTATGATGATGTCTCTGAGATCTGCTCGTGTCTCCTTTGCCACTAAAGATGAAGATGCCACAATCAAATCAGGTACATGCCAAATCAATGAAGAAGGTGACAAATCAGGACTATGCGGAAACTGATGCTGAACAATATCCAAAGACTTTGATGGTTTGAAAATAGTTGTGCAATGGTTGTCATCAAAGAGGAGAGATAATCCCTCAAATGTGTCCTCCAAATCTGAAATGTGAGATTCCACAAGCAAGGTTGCAATGTTTGATAGATATGAATCCCAATCAGGAAGACAATGAGATACTTGTTGTAATGAATCACTGGACATGCTCAATGAATCATCAACACAAGATGAATGGTCCTACTGAATAGGAATGATAGGAGCCTCAATCAATGACTCTGCACAATGAATCACTGAAGGTGAAGGTACATCAATTGTCCCTGATGGAGAAGAAGGAGCATTTGAAGAACCCTTGTCATCCTCATTTTAAGATTCAAAGTATTCCAAAACTTCAAACTCCTACATAGTAGCATGATCATAGGGTATCCTATTTAAAAAATGAAGAGGCATATAAGACAATCTGAAACAGGATTATCTGGGAATAGCTGAGTATCAGGATCTCCATGTATCTCCCAAATTTTAGTCCAAAGAATATGAGGACACACAAAATGATCAATAGCATTCAAAGTGGCATCATCAATATGCATTGCAATAACTCCTAAGACATGATCCCTTTTGCAATTCCATGCAAATTTCTTACTATTAGTACCAGGAGGGGGAACAAGATTATACAAATGTGGTAGCAAATGAAGCCATTTGAGATGTTTTATGATACCATCTCTCCATTGTTTATAGTTTCCCCTTTTCAACATAATCATAATAGGATGAAATGAAAACCCCATAATGAACTATGACAAATCTCCAAGAATACAAAGACATTAACCTTCAACAACAATTAGAAGCTCTCAAATATGATATATACTGCAAATGAAGCCTTCCCAAAATACTTCAGGAAGCAATAATGCAAAAAAGGGTTGAGAATCTAAAAAAATTTGAGCAAAAAATTAAACACCTTACTGGGCATTTTGTGGCAGGTTCCCGCGCCAAATCACCAAGCCAACTCGTCAAGCACACAAGCCACCACATGAAGCACACAAGCACTTTACATGTCTAGTGCGAGCGCTGGAGCATATAAAGGCCAAAATGACACCTTCGCAACAAATGTGGGATAAATGTTCCCCTTTGAGGCAAAACACCACCCCAAAACTCATTGCCAACAAGGAAATGGCGAAAAACACGTAAATCCTAAAGTATCTGTTCGTGCAAGATTCCCCATGGCTTCTAAACGCGTAAGCTTGAAAAAAACACCCAAAATCTATGTGCGCCAAAACCCTCTTGCTATACAACCAAGGCTAGCTATACGAGAATCTCATAGGACCATGCAATCAAGGACATTCTCCAAACTGCAAAATATAAAGCTTAAGATATAGAGATTCTTTGATTTCCGATGAAGCAACAATGAAGCCTTCAAAAAACGAGGCCAAATCAATGTCAAAAAAGGATGCCTGTGTGCAGGTCTAGGATGTTCGCCTTGTTGAAAAAATGTGCCCCATCTGCACTTAACTTTCAAAGTCCACGATCTCCCAAATTAATATCAGGGTGGTAAATAAAAACTTCCGACTGCACTATTATCGCATCTCCTGATATTATCGCCTGATTTAATCACTCTTTCAACAACGATTTTGGGCTTCAAACGCCGCCTCCTCATAGGCTTCAAATGCTGCCTCTTCGCAGACTAATGATGCAACTCTTCAACAAAGAATCATGCCTTGAATGCACCATGGTCTTCCCAGATACAAATCACAGCAAGAGAATCAAGCTTGGGAGTATCTCGATTGGGGTTTCCAAATTGTGCCCCTTATCTGTCTTCAAATCGCCTTTGAGATGCAAATCGGGTAGAAATTAACGATGCACACCCCAGATTGCACCACACGCTTGGTCGATTCAATGATACGTTTTACAAATGGTACTCGCCAATGGAGGAGAAAACTGCGCTTCTACCCACAGATTCAACAGAGCTGGCTTGCTATACAACGATCTTGAACGCCCAAACAGAGATTTCAAAGTGCCAAAACAAATATTTTAAACACCCAAGTCTTCACGTTGTCACCGCATCACTGTTCGCTGGAACTGTTTAATACACTAGAATATGAGCCCGCCCAAAATGAGATCTCGCTGCCTAGAAAAAAATGCCTCCTTCAACAGGAAAAAATCGGCAATAATGGCAACTTTGAAATTTAATAAATTTCAAATGCCAAAAAAAAAAAGAGCAAGCAAAAATATGCCTAGATCTCCTTGGCATAAACTCTCAAGGAAGTTGAGCAGGAGGAGGAGCTTTGATACCATGTAGGAGACGACAGCTCCTTCCCAGGATCCTCAATCTACAAAAACAACCAGCCTCATAGATACACGAGAGAAGCAAAACACTATTCTGCCAAATACCAAGATGATATTCAGAATGAGATGCTAAATTACATAGTGTACAGGGCTTTTAAAGGCACGAAAAAAGAAACAGGTGAAAAACTACCCAATATGGGAAAAAACCACCTAGATAATTAACTCTAAGTTAAACTTAACACTACACTAACATAGATCAATTGATTGTATTTGTTATTCTATTGTTGGATCTCTCTCTTTGGTGCTGGTTTTTTTTCTTGAAAGTTGAAAGCATTTCCTAGGTTGTATGCTTATGTAAACCATTGTATTGTGTATGTTGTGTCGCTGTTTTAAGCATCTCATTTCACTCTATTGGAGCTTTATTTCTAATTTATGACAACTAGCTGAATCAGATTTGATTATCAATTTGATGAGCTAAACGCAACTATTAATCTATAGATTTAACACAAGTACTAAGATTCCTTCCTCAATTCATTCGCGTGCATGGAATGGAATTGGGAAAATGTCAGCTACCTTTTCATGAAATTAGACTATCTTAACAAGGAATTTCAAACCACCAAGCGACATCTTGTAGAAGTGGAGATGAAACACAAATTGCTCAAAGTTGAAACTTCAATATGGCATTTGAAACTTAAATTTTGAACATGGAGTTGAGTATTTTGGATTTGTGGTAAAATTTGAGATGGAGTTATAATTTTGCCAACTCTTCTTTGTAACTGGGGATAGGAGGCATAGGTAAACATTTAATTTGCATAACTATTTAATCTTTATTGTAAATTTGTCTTTAAGATTACATTCTAACAATCCATGTGGAAAACAAGGATGTATGTACAAATTAATCTTCAAGTTTATCCACAAACTTCTTCCTCCACCTTGACATTGAACTAAGGACAAGTTTGTGTGTAATTTCTTTATGATATGCATTATATCACCCCCTTATTGATTAATTAATAGTATGTGGTTGATGAATTGATTAAATAATTAATCAGTTTGATAGATAGTCCTTTGTTACATATCAACTCTAGACTATGTTAAGGCCATGAATATATAATAATCTTTTGTTCTCCTAATGACCTACCAGGATGAGACCAATTTGTGATGGAATCCTTGTAGCATCGAAAATTGTCACCCTTGACAATTTCACACTATGTTTTGCTCCCCTTAATTTATTGGACCTGATTAAGCACCTAATTTCCCAAATTATGCATTCTATGCCCTATTTTTAACAATTATCAAGAAATCACAAGCACAAAACAAATGCATTCATTTGATACTTTTCCTCCGACACCTTAATTTCTAGAAGATAGGGCAACGGCAGTGTTTCCCTATGGCAATAGTGCCCCCCTGTTCGGCCCGGTCCCAAATTTAAATATGTCGGTGTCGGCATTTTATCATTTCCAATTCAGGTTGCAAATGTCGGCTATCGGGATCTAATTTGTGGGAAATTGAATAAATGCCTATAAATACCTAGTTATTGCATCATTTGAAGCCTAACAAGAGCTATCTAGGAAATCATTGGAGAAATTATTGTCAAGAGCAAATCAAGAGTATTCAAGAGCAGCATTTCAAAGTCTTATTGCAGCAATTCAAGATCCAAACATCATGTCAAATCCTGTGAGTTTATGCATGTTCATGTTATCATTGTTTGTGAAGGCTAACCCTTTTGTAGGTCTCCAAGCAATTCAAGCAAGATCCAAGACCTTGAGGTGATGTGCATGACTTCGGTTCTTCGAGGAAGCCATTGAACGGTGGTGAGTTGTAGCACTTTGTTGATTCATCATTCCTTCCTATCATTTATCTTTCTATCATTGACATTGCCATTGTGAAAGTGGAAACACTAACATGGGGTTTGACTAAGGCAAGCCCCTAAATGGCACAACATTTCCTCTCTCTTTGAATGTGTAGATTTCAGGTTTAGAAGAGATTGAAAGAAGTTGAAGATCCATTTTCCATTGTTGCATTCAAAGTCCTATACCTTGCAAAGCCATGAAAACTCACTTAAAGAATTATTCGACAATGATTTGACAAATTTGCAAGTGGAATCGGGAAGCTCAGATCCAACATCAGAGAACTATGAAAACAGATCCGGAATACCCCTACAAGGACATAGTTGCCCTTGGGCGACATTGTCCTCCTATTCAGACCGTCTCTGAATTAATAGGATAGGTGCATAGGGTTCTGCCTTTCCCAAATTTGCTTGCAAATTTTTGTTATAGTCTTTCAATTTTTGGAATTTGACATTTTCATATTAGGTCACATAGTCTAATTAGGTTAATCAAGGCAAATCAATTCCAATTCATCCCTAAGGCCCACAAAGATGCAAATCCAAGTTTGTTTGACTTACCTACATGGTTGAAAGTCAATCTAATCACCTTGTTGATTTGCATCCTAATGAAACCCTAGAAAAAGGAAAAATTGATCCTAGGTTCTTTACATTAGACTTAGGATCACCTTTTTCTATGTTTCAACCCTAATGCATGTTGTAAATCATTCTATCATGAACCATATTGCATAATATGCCATCAAAAACCAATAACATGGAATGTGTAAGCGAAATCCTGCTTGCAAACTTTTGCAGATTTTGAGGTCATGCTTCTGCCATGAAGCGCTGGGTTGGGTCTTTCCACCAAATGATATATCTTATGTGACAAGATGAAACTATACTTGCTTCCAATAATGAGATGATTATCCCCATTAAATCAAATCTTCTAATCATGAATTCATCACCTTTTTCCCTGTGTTATGGAAACACAGAGGTGGGTTTCTTTCTTAAACAAAATACTGAAAATGCCATTTGGAATCAGGTACATGAAAACTGGCTTGCCAATTCTCTTTGAGAAAATGAATCTTAATATTGCTTGTCATCCACTATTTGCAAAACAGGGAAATGATCATGTGGCAATGGAGACATCACTGTCAAGTACCCTTCTTCCTTGCATTTGCCTACTAGATATTGTGGAAGCAAGTTGTCACCATTAAGCTGCCTTAAGATTGTTTTCAACTCATTGCTTTGTTATGTTGCTGTTACTGTTTTTGACGAAATAAAATGCCTTAGAATCACTTTTACTAGTTTTTCAATTTTTGGTGGTAAATGGCACCTTGTTAGCCTCAATAATGGTGTTCTAGAAATCAAAGGATTGTTCAAAATGACAACTTGTTAGTCTCAATAACGGACTCCTAGAAAAGCAAGACAGCCTTTGATTATGACCCATGGAAAACATGAAACAACTGTTTGAAACATGATGCGACTGACTTAAGTTTGACAAACAACCCATGCAAAACATGAAACAACTCTTTTAAACATTATGTGACTGAATCAAGATTGATTTATGATCCATTTTCTTGGAATATGGTGCAAAATGAATGTTCTAAAATTTGGGGTAAACAAATTTTAAAACTTATTTCTCCGACAATAGACCGAAGTAATTGTTGTTAAAAAACTAAGTTACTGATTCGTTTTTGGGTTCGGGTACAGGTACGAGAATCCGGTACGGGATTTGGTCAATTTTTTTTTGGGGGTTGGGTACGTAAATACAAAAACATATAAAAATCAGAAATATATACATATTTGCAGTGGTATATAATTTTCTTTATTTTTACAGGAAGCAGATCCAACTGTTTGAACGCCATATAAAATACAAACCTAAGAAGGAGCTTCAAAAGCTTTGTGTCGATAAACTTTATGATTTCCTTGGCAATGGTATATTCCTACAGTATCTTCTTGTTTTGTTTTACCAGATTTTTTGTGGTGGTCTTCTTTAAATGTTAATATCTTTTTTATTAATGATTATACTTGTATACCATGGTGTAAGACTTTAGGTGTTATGTACCCTTAATCATTAGTTATTATTGATTGATAAAATAAAAGGATATGTCTGTAGCTATTAGCTCTTTCTATAACTTTTGATTTGTACTCATATCCATATAGTGGATAGTCCAGAGGAATTCATCTCTTCATTATTAAATAAT
The DNA here is from genome assembly GCA_007258455.2 of Sequoia sempervirens. Classification (NCBI taxonomy): domain Eukaryota; kingdom Viridiplantae; phylum Streptophyta; class Pinopsida; order Cupressales; family Cupressaceae; genus Sequoia; species Sequoia sempervirens. The sequence goes on along the minus strand of VDFB02373365.1, from coordinate 280,265,570 downwards.
AAGTACTATCATTTTGTTCATATGGATACAGGGCAATGCTTCATAGGTATCAAATAGTATCACAGTCATAAAGTTTGTGACCAAAATCTCTTACAGCAGCCATTTATCATCACGGTAAACCTTATTTATCACCGTGTAATGTTTTAAAATCAATACCTACAACACAAAACAGAGATTTTTATTTTCTTTAGAATTCCAGGAGAAGGAACTAAAGCTGTCTACTATACAAAGAAGCATAACTTCTTTTTTCCATATTTGAATTCCATCATCAGAGGAGTCTTATTGCTAGGTAGTATTTCAAAGACCAGGAATAGTGGCCTGAACCATGTAAAGACTGGGCACAAACTAAAGGAGGGTATTTGAAGGGTGAAGCATTTACAAATAGATGTGTGAATATCATTGCAAAAGTACATACATCTGATTTTCTGCTTTTTTTTCTTTATTTTTTTTGCGTTCAAACAGTCGGATTTGGTCTGGGTACATACCAGGTACGAAATTTTCGTACACACAGGGTGGGTTTCATATCCTGCCTGTATCTAGAGGCCTATACCCGTATCCTGGACGAATTTGAATCGAATCCGTATCGAATTGAATCATAACTGAGACCTTTTCTAGGTGAATCGGTAACTTAGTTAAAAAAGAACATTGTCACATGGCTTTGCTTAAGAATTGCCATTAAATAGAATTCCTTGTTATCATAACAAAGAGGATAAGTTACTTCTTAGTTCTTGGTAACTGCTTAGATTCAACATTTAGTAATTTTGGTGAAAATTTCCTCTAAGCCAAATAGTGAGCATATCTCTCATACCAATTGAGTGCATGACTACCCCATTGATCAAACTTACCTGCATCTACCTCAAACTTATATGGTTGAATTTCAATTTTTGCTTCCACTTTTTAATGTGGTGGAGTTGGGGATGCTTGGATGACATGGGACTGTTCCTTTGCTGTCTTTTTGCTGCTCGTTGGTCCTCTCTTATCTTGCCTTTGGGAATTTCCATAAAACTCACCATCTTGCCAACGAAGGCCTCCATTATCTTCTCCATTCTATCAAGCTTCTCCATTGAATGAAAGATACTTGAAGCATTTGCTTTTGACACCATGAATCTCACCTCTTGAGACATAATATTCTTGTGGTCTTCTGTCCTTTTCTTGATCATTTCTTCCTCACTTCTCTATTCAACCTTCTCGTGGAAGACTCATGCTACAAATGAATAAAAACACATTTTTCTCTTGCTCTAGCTGAGGGTATGGACATGCAAAACTGATTATGCCACAAAAACCACTCAAACCAAACATATATCCTTGATACAGATTTGATCTGTAGATACAAATTTGGACTGTTATCAGGATAGTTTTATTATTCCCTTATCATAAATACTAATGTGTAATATGCTAAATTCTGATATAGCTGATTTATATTGCTGCTCCTAAAGATCTTTGCTTTAAAACAAAATTTGTCCTTAGGACTGCATAGATGAAAAAATCATGAATAGCTTGCCAAAAGTGTGAGTACTCATGCGCCTGAACAGGCGGCGAGTTACTCGCTTGAAAACATGTGGCTGGGTTTTTCTGTGACTCGCCTGTGATTTTTACAGATTTACAGGCCGAAACACATGCTTTTTGCCAACAAAACTCGACAGGAATGGGAATAGATTTAGGGAAAGGCAACAAATGTTTTTTTTAATGACTTATTGAAGCATTTTAACCCTCATGAACAAAGGCATGGGAAAACGCGATCGAGTCCTCTGCCTGGTCATGAGCTTTCAGGGAAAAGCAATGAAGGTAATTTGATGAAACATTCACTTGTGCGAGAAACATTTTTTAATTTTATTAATAATGATATTTTAAGGTTTGGTTTCATATATATCTAGTGTAGAATTATCTAAATTTGGATGAATTTGAAACTTTATATGTGTTTAATGTTTCAACGCATCTTCAAAAAATAGTGTCAATTTAAAATCTTCTAATTTGGAAGGAATTTTCTCCTAAAACTTTGTGACATTGTGAGTATTCGTATATTACACATCCATGGAGAAGGCCTCTAGCCTACCCTCATTTCCTATAGGCTAAAGGAAAAAAAAACAGAGAAATAATTTTTAATATTATTTTAAATTGGCCTTAGTAATTTTTTAATTTAAGTAGCAATTCATTATAATATTATTTTATTTAATTAAAAATGTTTTTAAAACACTTAATTATAAAATGTATTTTTAAATACTTTGGAAGCAAATCATTAATCAAGGGCCCAAAATATAAAGTAGGCTTTGCACGGTCTGCATTTTTTATCGGATGCTTGATTGGTGAGTGGCAAGGAAAGGTTTTCGCTTCAGAAAACTTAAAATGGAAAGTATTTGAGCAGTTTACTATTAAAATTTGTGGAACATTTTAGTATCAGATGTTTTTTTATATGGCGGTGAGTAATTCAGTTTGTATGTGTGTTTGAAGAATATTTTAAAAAATTGTGTATTTTCAAATGTTCAATAAATTTGCCGAGTTATTGTCGAGTTTTTGCTGAGTCCCTTGTTTTTAAATATTTTGGGCCTGCCGAGTTCAAAATTTTTAACTGCATAGTAGCATTCAATTTACATTGCATTGACACAATGTGGTGAAAGTGTAAATGTATGAAATTTTGGATAAAAATGGGAAAAACTCATGCAAAAACTAGATAAACTAAAAATGGTGAAATTTTCATAAAAATAGAAAATACGAACTAACAACTAGATTCAATTAATATACCCAGATAACACAAAATTATCTGAGTGCTGATAAAGAAGTGAAAGGTGAGTGTTCCTTTGGCATAGTGATCAACACATTTTGTGACTTGCCAATGTTCTTGAGTTTTGGACATGAATTTAGAATGGCAACTTATGCAAAACAAAAGTTTGGCCATGTGGTAGTATGATAAATCAAACTACCTAGGAGTTGACAATACACCAATTTATTGATCAGTGGTGGACTGGTATTAATTTGAAGTTTGATCCCAACTTCCAGAGGTGTAGATGGTGGATTGCACTCATACATTTTAAACCTTTCCAGAATAGATTTGGCATAGTTTGAGATACAGAGATAGCACACTAAACTTACCAAGATTCTATGCCTAGAGATCGATGATTTTAAAAATATTATATAGATCAGATTTCACCTTTTTAATTGACTGGGCTTCACTTTTGGTGATGGCAAGTTTAAGATAATGAACAATCGGTGTCACAATGTTGTTAGTGGTGATTTTAATATAGAGTATTGAATTAGTTTAACTTCTGTTAAATCTTGAATGTTGAAGGTGTTCAATTTTATTTCCCAGGCTCGAGGAGCTTGCTTAAAGTCCATGTGAGGACTTAACCAACCTGCAAACTGAATGTTCTTTTCTTGAATATTGAAGGTGTTCAATTTTTATTTCCCAGGCTCAAGGAGCTTGCTTAAAGTCCATGTGAGGACTTAACCAACCTGCAAACTGAATGTTCTTTTCTTGGAACTTAGAACCTTTGTGGCTGTGACATGTAGACCTTCTTTGCTAAATCTCCATTCAAGAAGACACTTTTGACACCCATTTGATAGTCACTCCATCCGAATTGAGTAGCAATAGAAATTACTAGTTGAAAGTTACTATCTTTGCACTTGGCACAAATATCTCCTCATAATCCAGCCCCTTCTTGTTGCACATATTCTTTTGTGACAAGCCTAACTTTATACTTGTGTAAAGAACCATCTAATTTACATTTGATTTTGTTTACCCATTTGCGACACACAGGCTTCTTCCCTAGGGGTAAATTTTGTCTTCATGGCATGCTCTAATTCAGGTTTGCCCTTGGCCTCATCATACGTGTGAGGTTCAAAGACCTATAAAACTAAAAAAAGTTAGCAAAATTTACCAACTCACCACCATGCACAAGTAGTTCCTCTGATTGCATGAATTGGCCTTCCATTGCACTCAGCAATTCATCCTTTCAAACTTCTTTCTAAAAGATAAAAAATGAACTGTCTTAGGTGTGGAAGATGCCTAGAAGGTATCTAGCTCTTTTGATTGTACTATCTAATAACTAAATCAGATTGTAAACATTGCGAAACAAAACCTATGCTAATATGATCTATAACAAATAGTACAGGAGTCAAGAAATGGAAAAGTGTAAATAAAAGTGCTATTGTAAATAAATTCAAACACAAAACATGTGCACATGGCAATTGATGCATTTGATGTTGGAAATAGATTAAGAAGAGTGAGAACTATGTTTGGTGCAATTCTGGGCCCAAATAGAGAAGTTTTTGGATCTAGGTGCTACAATAGTGCCAGGGGGAATTGCTGCTTGCATTGGTGCTGTAGTAGTGATAGAAGGGTATTTTAGCCATAGTTGGAAAACTTGTGTGGACAGGCTGTGACTTGTGAGTCCAAAAATGAAAACACATTGGTTCGCCTAGACATGTGTGTCTAGTTTGAATCGTGTACTTGCCACGTCTCAGCTGATTTTTGCGAAAAGCTTGCTGAGTTTCCTAGTTAGCCTCTTATAGTCATACTTGGTTGTATCAAAAATAGAAAACCATCTGCTTAGATAGTCAAAATTTTCATTTTTTGCTGATTTGGTCTTCCAAAGGTGCAAATTGAGCTGAGAGGAGTGATTGGAAAGTGTTTTTGAAGATTGAATTGAGTTTGGTAAATTGGTATACATGTGACATTTTTTCCTTTTGTTTTCAAATTTCAAATGTTAAATGCTGAAAATCTAGGTGTTCTGCTGCCCAAATTATTTTCTCATTTCTCAACCCTCCTTTGCTAGTGTTGCATTCCCTTTTATCTTTTAAATGTTTTCCTTCTCATTTTTTTTTTCTTTCAAAATTTCACTAATTCAAAACCTTTTGATTTTTAATTTTAATTTTTTTTTTTTTCTGTATAGAGAATCAACAATGGCAAGTTAAATGCAAGGTAGCAGCGGGAAAGACTTTGCATGTGTGGGTGAGACCGAGGGCAAGTTGAGATGTAATTTTTGTGAGACAATAGGAGGAATAAATAGGTTAAAATGCCACTTTGTTTGGATGGTTGGACATGATGTGAAGGTGTGTTCTAATGTGCCTTGTGAATTGAGGAGAGAAATAGATACCCTACTTACCAGTTTTGATATGAAGAAAAAGTAAAGGAATAGGACAACGGAAGTAGTGGCATGGGTGATGAATTCCAATGTTGATTCACCTACATGCTTTCATCTACTGCTAAGGCTTATTAGAGTTCTAGCCATCTTCCTTTACCAATTTTTTTTATTCTTCACAATGTTCCAAGGGCACAACCTTTGGTTGAAGGTACCCCTTGGAACAAAGAGAAGCCCATGAGGCTAGGATGGTAGTTGCAAATTTCTGGTACAACAATAATTTATCCTTCAATGTGGCAAACAACCCATATTGGGAAGCTCATTTGAGTTCTAGTCATCTTCCTTTTTCACCAAATTTTTTAATTCTTCACAATGTTCTAGTGGCACAACCTTCACTTGACGGTACCCCTTGGAACAAATAGAAAGACCATGAGGCCAGAATGGTAGCGACAATTAGTTTGGTACTACAATAATTTATCCTTGGATGTTGCAAACAATCCATATTGGAAAGGATTGGCAAAAGCATTGATAATTGGTAGGAGGGCGTCTAAGATTCCCAATGACTAAAGATTTGAGTGATCCATTGCTAAAGAGACTTTGAAAAATACATTGTTTGTAGTTGATGATTAGAGGAAAGTATGGTGGAGAAAGGGCTGCAACATATTTTTAGATGGATGGACAAATGGCAGGAACAAAACTCTCCTTCAATTTTTAGTGGTATCGAGTGGTACATTAGTGTTTTTGAAGTCTGTAGATGCTTTGCATGAAGTAAATAATGTTGAGAATTTGTGCAATCTATCGGGTGGTGATCTAGGATGTTGGGGTTGAGAATGCTGTCCAAATTGTCATAGACACTGAAACAAGATAAGTAGCTACAAGGAGACTTATTTAGAAGAGGCATCCTATTATTTGTTGGAATCCTTATGTTGCACATTGCTTGGATTTGATGTTTGAGGACATTGGGAAGATTGGATGGGTCAAAAGTGTGGTCAAAGATACTATTAAAACCATATTTGGGCCCTTAGTTTGATGAGAGAGCACACAAATGACAAGGAGCTTATGCATTGGGGGTGACATGGTTTGTCACCAACTTCACTTTGTAGAGCATTGTGGCCGTATGTGATGTCCTATTTTATTCCTTAATATTAAGTACAATCTGTCATGCCCCCCACATAAATTAATCATTGACTAGAGAGATTGCAGCCTGTGACTAAGGAAAATCGCTGACCAAGGGAAATTTAAAAGGTTTGACGAAATTTACTAAGGGAAATATCAAATATAGTGATCCCATATTAATGACATAAGGTGGTGCTAACATCTAGGACACTATAATTAATTAAGGAAGTCAAAACAAAAAGGAAGCGCTTGGAATTAGGGAGGGGTGCATCTCTTGTAAGGGGTGCAATAATTATTAAGGGTGTGACTATTTACCCACCATGAATGATATATAAGAGGGGTCAAATCATTTGTAAAAGGCATCAATTGGATCAAGCAAGTAGATTGGAAAATAAAAAGAATTATAAATTAGAATAAGAGATCTATTGGAATAAATATTATTAGCAAGAATATTATTGGGAAGTAAGTTAAATATAATTAGAAATATATATGTGTGTGTGTGTGTGCTCATGCAATAGTGGTACTTGCAGGAAATTAATGATCTTTGTGAATAATTTACACGCTTCTCTTTATTATATGCGATAAGGGATTCGTATAATAATCTATTTTGAATTTAGAGAATTGGATTGCAAGTAGGGAGGCCAATCAATCTTCTGGGTTCACGAGAGGTGAAGAGCGGCCTTCATGCTCTTATCAAGTATGCCACCTCGAGATGGAATGGAAGAACGACCTTCCATGCTCATGGGCCAGGGGGTGGAATGGAAGACCGGACTTCCATGCCCTTGGGCTCGATCAAGGAGAAAAACCAACCTCCAAGGTGAATTGAGGGATGGAAGGGCGATCCACCTTCCATGGTCTCGTAGTACAAAGGCGACCAACCTTGAGATTGTGGTTTGCAAGCATTTCAACGAATTCCTAATAAGATTATTATGGGAATCCACATTGGAATGGCTATTGCCTTGATTAGATTTTGATGTGACTAATGTACATGGATATCATGATTAGTAGTATATATATTATCATGGCTTATGATTTAATGTCAATTTCTAGTGACTAATATTGTGTGCAGGACCTAAACAAGGATTTATCTTATAAGGGGCATTTCAATTGGTAAATTTATACTCTTAAATCAAAATGTATTACATTTCTTATTTTAATTGGAATTGTGATTTTAGGGCAAAATTTAGGAATATCCCTAAAAGGGACATTACACCGTAATTCCTTATCTCAAGCAAATGATTGGATGGATTCTTCATATTCCAAAAAAACTAAATGGGAGAAGACTACAAAAACTATTTTTGATGAGGTTTTCATACAAAATGCGGAGGAGATACATAGGGTAAGGTAACAATCACAAACATAGATTTTATAAGGAATTATTAATTTGCTGTTTTTTTTTTAAATTATATTTTTTAATTTTTAGTTATAGTTTTTTTTTTTAAATTTTTATAATAATTTAAAATCTATTCTCAATTTTTAGATGATAAAACCTTTGGTCAAGTTTTTTTATAGTTGGTGAATGGGGATGGAATGTTGATGGGTTACCTTTATGAGGCCAAAGAGATCATTTTGCATTACTATGGTGGTAACAAAATAAACGAATGAGATTAGTTGGTTCATCATTGATCATAGATAGATGAACCGACTCCACTAGCCAATACATGCCTTGGCCTTCTACCTAAACCAAAATTTAATTTATTTGATACATTTAAGGCTGATGAGGAGGTCGTGGTAAGCCTTGTTTCATGCATAGAGAGGATGGAAATAGATGAAGAGATTAGAGACAAAATTCTTGATGAGTTGGAGGTCTACAAGGGTGTAGAGGGAAGGCTCTTTCGAAGGAGGTGAAAACCTAGGCTAAAAAATTCTTTTAATAATTAGCTTAATAAATAAAAGTATAAACTTGAAAGTTTTCAGTTTTGAATATTTTACTCATAGTTCGCAAACTCTCTCAGTACTTGCTGAGTGCTGAGCACTCTTGGGTTTTTTCACATGTGAGTTTTTACAGGTTTAACTCGCAATTTTTTTTACCGTGGAGTTTTACATGTTTAACTTGGTGAATGGCCAAAAATATTGTCCCATTTTTTTTTATTAAGTTGTATAAACAAAATTGACTCCACATACCAACGCAACTTCAAATTATTATATGGTGGAGGAGGATTCATTGCCATCTATCAACATGGTGGAGCCACAGACCCAATCTTTTACGCCAAGTAGGGAGTCACAATTGAGTGCAAGGACCATACTCTCTACCAACCAATTTTCACTAGGAAGAGGAAATTGTATAAACTTGTAATTTTTTACTTGCCTAAGTATGAAATTTATGATGATGATTTTTAAAGACAATCATCATAAATTCATAATAGTTATCTGTTAGCAACTAACTATTGTATCCACTATTCTGCTTTGCATGATGATGTGATTTTGTAATCCATATGTATTCAAGAATCAAATTTGATAGAAAACACTTCCTCATGAATTTTTAGACTCATTTGATACATTTTGTAATCTGAATTTTGCAAAAAAAATAGTTTTTAAAGAAATTTTAGTATCTTTTAAGTTGATTTTTTGCCGAGTCGAAAATTTTGGGCTTGCCGAGTACTCTTCAAGTCCAAGTTTGTGAACTATGATTTTACTTAATTTGTATATTTTTAAAAATACTTTATTTGTAGATTTTTGGTGGAAAGGTTATGGTGTTTGCATACCAAACCTTTAGAGGTTAGCTATTCATGTTTTGTTTGCTTTTGGGTGTGTATGCAATTGGAGCCCATTTGAGAGTATACACACCAAAAAGAGAAAAAAATTGACTCAAGAGTGCCTCAATGATTTTGTCTTTGTTTGGTACATCCTTTGCATTAGAACCAAAAAGGTGGATGATACTTCTCATGATGCCATTGATTTGGATGACATTGATCCATTTATTGATTGGAATGTTGAAGAAGCACATAATGATATCATGTTTATTGAAGAAGATTTTGCAGAATTGGAGAGAGCAGCAATAGAAGTGGATGCATTGGAGGAAGACAAAGACATATTTGAGGAAACAATTAGTACTTGTGCTGATATTGACATACCTTCTAGTTCAAGGCATGCAAGCTAAGTTACATTAGGAGAAGGAAGAGTAGGATGTAGATTGTATCTAGCTGTTTTTTGATATACATACACAATTATATATTGTCATACAATTAATATTTGTAATTTTATAGTAATACAATGCATTATTTGACTTTGAAATTCTAAAATTTCAAAACTTGAGCATTTGAGATTCATATGATATATGTAATTGTTGAATTGTGACAAATTAATGATCAAAATAGACATGCATTCTCAAAATGCATTAATTTTTTCTTTTTTGTGTATGCTTTTTTTCTTTTCACAAAGTTTTTGTTGACTCCAAAGTTTGAGTTCAAATATTGGATTGCCATGATCAAGTTTTCCAATTTGTAGTTGTGCTGGGGGAGCGCTAATGTCTTTGCCCCCACAACCTTTGCAACTTTTGGGGAATACAGGCCTTGGTCTCCTTGTCTTGTTCCCACTTGTAGAATATGAACATCTGTTCTTAACTATGAGATAATGTGAGTTGAGCGTGGGTGACAAGAGGAAAATGGTGTGTTTTATAATAGACTGCCTTAGTTAGTCCTTTGTTTGGGTATGTTTCAACCTCTACAAAGCACTATTGGAAGGATTTGGAGTGCATGTAGACTTAGTGGTAGAGTGTAGGTGGTGTTTGCAGGATATTAGTGATCACAAGAAAAACCCTACGGGGAAAAACTACAAACAAGTGGTTTGTGGGGTGATAGAGACGAGGATGACAATGACCACAATGAAAGATGCAAGTGAGGGAAATGGATGGGGAATGGGTCATATTTTTGCATTTATTTTTGTTTTTACTAAGTCTTTTCAAAGGGGCATTGAACATGGGTCGGCCCGTGTATTTAATTTCTGAACATTTACTTGTCCTTTGACATCAATGACAACAATTTTTCCAACAGAATTTTGTAGACACTGAATATTGGAATACTCTACAAGAATGGTGACATGCTTTCTAACCTCCACATTCTTCATGCAAGATATACAAACCAGTTGCTTAAATGGAGCCTCCATAGGACAATGTGAATTTAGCAGTGCTAATACCATGCCCTACAAGCTTGCCTCTCTCTAAAAGCTTGCTTCACTACTCTATGTAATTGTACACACATCCTACAACTCCAAATTTGAGAACACATAACTCAAAAGGGGTTTATTTATACAAATGTACAGGCAATCGAATTGAACAAAGGCCCAAGTTTCCAAAACAACTATTGGGATGATACTATGGTAGGAGAACTACTTTGCCTTTTGTTTTGACACTTGATTCTGTAATTTTGTTTTATATGGGATGGATTAGATATGAGATAGCTATGTTTGTAGGATCCTATTTCTACAAAGTGACTTGGATGTAGCCAAGTTTCAATGTGCAAATTTGGTTGTTATTAAACTTGCCCCCTATAGCTGATTTCACAAATGCTATTGTGTCTAGGATGTTTGGATATCATTGTTCCTTTTTGAACTTGTTTCTTGCTTCTTTTTTGCTTTTGCATCTTTGTTTGCTTGATTTACTTTATGGAGTGAGTTTGAGAAAGCCTTGGACATCTTTTTGAGTAGGCCAAAACATATGTAGCTGAACCAAAAAGGCAAAAATGTGTTACCTTTGGTTTAAGTTCAGACTAGGGTTCTTTAGACATGATATCCCGCAAATATTTGCATGTAATCCTATTCAGGAGATATATTATTGTGTTCATCACTTCTTCTCACCATCCATTTAACACAATTGTGTTGTGCATCAGACATTGAGTCATCTCCATGATAGTTCAATTTATCCTCACAACCATCCCATTTTTTGAGGGGTTTATGGTGCTGTCAGTTGTCTCTAAAATCCTTCCTTCTCACAGTAGACTTGAATCTTCTTGGAAGTGAACTTGCCCCCTTCATCAGATCTTAGGGTGTTGCACCACCCACCTTTCTAATTTTCAGCTAATGCTTTGAATTTGAGAAAAGTTATAAAGCAATTAGACATTTTATTTAGGAAGTATACTGACATTTTCCTTGAGCAATCATCAATCAATAATAGAATGTTCTTCACACCAAGGATTGATGATTACTTCTAGGAAGGCTCTCATAGATCTCCATGAGTGAGATCTAAAGCTCCCGTTGCATGCCGTGCCCCTTATGTAGGAAACAAATTTTCTTTTTGCTGACTAGCTAAACTCCTTGCACATATATTTTGCATAGATGGCAATCCATGAACTGTACTGATTCTATTGAGTTTGGCTAAATGCTAAAGATTGAGATGTCCATATTGCTCATGCCACAATACTTTTGTCATCCTCCATCACTCATGCTACAAAATATTGAAAATTGAGATGCCCATATCTCTCATGCGACAAAATACTTTTGTTGTCCTCCATCACTCATGCTACAAAATACCAAAGATTGAGATGTACATATTTGTCATGCTACAAAATGTATGAAATTAACTGACATTAAAGATGTATTAATGTGTGAAATTAATACTCAGGTATGCACTTGTGAAAAACACTTCTTGATATTAGTCCCTTTACAACAGATCCCTGACAGTAATCACCTTCTTCTTCAATTGCCCTTTGGCAGAAAACAGTCAACTGTGAAACAGCAGTCTTTTAACAGCACTGTCAACCTTAGGAGTGACATCACCAAAACATATACTAGTTGATATTCTTTCCCAACAGTCCGCCTTGCAGCGCCATCAACCAGGGTTTTCATTTTTCAATAGAACACAGTTGCATTTTTTTTGACAGACCCAGCTGGCCTTTCAAATATTAAGTTGGCTTCCTATTAATAGGTCCGCCTTAACTGCAGGTCAGCCTCAAAACCTTCAGCAGATCGAAAATTCCAGTCACCCTTCTGCTCTCTTTCAGGTCGGCCTTGCACAGTTCTGTTATATTTCATTAATTTAATTGCAGTTGGCCTAATTTGACAGGAGGCTGGCCCTTTTAAATGACAATCTGTCAATCCCCTTTCAGTCATCCCTGTGCAACAGAACAGTTTACATTTTTCAGTCAGCCTCTAAACAGAAATTTGACAGCAGTTGGGCCCTTTCAAATGACAATCTTTTTTGCCCCTTTTTGGCTTGGCCCTTTGCAACGAACAACAGTTTATCTTCTTCAGTCAGCCTGCTCCAATAGACAGCAGTTGATTCAAGCAATTTCCTCTCCTTTTGATGGCAATTTGCTACACAGCAGATAGCAGCGATTTGACTACAGCAATTCTCCTTTCTTCTCCCTTTGACCTTCTTCATGATCAGCATACTCTCTCCAAGGGATTCCTTGCTTTGACACCAAATGTTGGAAGAATGAATGCATGGAGTTTGAGAGAATTGGATGGCACACACTTCAGAGAGTGTGGTTTGTATTTATTATTAACAAGGACATTATGTGGTGATTGTAATTTTATTGTAAGTTACTTATTAGACATAACTAATGTGGTGTTATTAACTTATTATGTTATTAACATAAGCAATAAAAATCTGTGTACATCGTGTAATATTATGTTTAACTTAAATCCTATACTTAGTTTGGCTTTGGAGTCTTTCTTTGCTTAAGTAAAGCCTTGAAACTTGTGTTCAGTTCTTTTCTATGCTGGTGATGCCTTGTTTTTTCAGCTGGAGAATCCTTCAACTTCTTTTGTGCTTGAAGATGAATTTGCCTTGTCATGAGTTGGTCGGCCCTTTGCATTTCTGAATCAAATTCTTCTCATTTCCTTCTTGTCTGTCCCAACATCAAATAAATTCAGAGGCAAGCAACCAAAACATGATTCAAAAAGAGACTTACTAATAGCAGTATGACTATGAACTGACCTATTATATCTGTGCTGAAAACATGCCAAATCTTTAAGCCATTTTTATAATGCTTCCTATTGTACCCTTTCAAGGGCTGCACTGATGGCCAGTCCTATGGAGTATTGACTACTTAGTTTCACCATTTGTTTGTGAGCGAAGAATGGTTGATCTCTTTGACCTTATATCCACTCTCTCTAGTGAAGTAATACAAATATGATCAAGAATCTTTCATTTCTACTTTAGATAATAGAACTAGTCAACCTGAAGTGAGCTGAAATATTAGTGGAAGAAAACATTTGCTTCATGGCCCTTTTGACTTTTCTTGCATGGAATGATTATACACATGTTGCTAAATTGGTTATACAGTGACAAACAAATAACCATGCCCTTCTTTGACACGGGAACTCTCCTGCTGCCCTTGCACCAATAAAAAATTCCACAGTAATTCTTTCCTATAGTTTACTAGGAACTAGTAGTGACATATACAACCTTAAATTTTTATTACTTGGCCTACTTGTGCTATATAACATGTATTGTTTTACAAATTTAGCAACATCATGTAATGTCCCTACCAAAATATTTCAACCAACTTGCAAATTTATTGATTTCCCACTTAGAGACAATTTATCAAATAGTTGGCAGACATTAAACATTCAATTTCTTGAGTTTTGTGCTTAGGAACAGCTTCAACTATCTTTCATAATCATAAGAAGGTTTACAAACAATTGGCTTCCATTGAACAATACATAGGCATTTTAACAAATAGTTTGCAAACATATGCCATTGCTGATATCTCATACATTAAGTGTTGTTTTACTTATATATATATATGCCGTGACCAATTTACAAGGCAAAGTACAACAACTACTATTTTTAACTTTTGGCCAACAATTGATAAAGAAACATTCCGTCAAACAATTGTCATGTAAATTGAATACCAGATAAAATGGTATCCAGAATGCTTGCTACAGAAAAAAGATGATACAAACACTGCCTTATGTTGTAGAATGGCTAGTGTATTGATCTGAAACCGATGGACTACTATTGTAGATGAAATTTAAAGTCATTCTCACTCTACTGCAACAAATTTCATACTGGTATGGCATAGTTAATGGCTGCCATTCTCACTAGAAGTCTGCTGTCTATGCCAAATAAAATTGTACAGTTTTCCTTTTTTGATGATGTGATCAGCAATATAAATATTATATTCACTTCCACATTTCACAGATAATTTGCTATTCAAATATTTAAATCAGCTGCAACTTGGAAATGAAATATATAGGTATTTATCTGTCAAGTTTCAATTCTTTAAAATTTTTCCAACATTCAACACATTTGTGAATCCTGGATGAATTCACTCACAAATTGCCTAGGAGGGTGTACATTCTTGAAACCAATCTTTGCTGTAAGGTTTTTGTCCTAGGGTATGAAAGATGAACAATGGCTCAATCTCCAAAGTTGTGGTTTTGAAAATAAAGTGTCAAGAATGAATTTTCTTTTGCAAGCTCTTTTTTTTATACCCCTTTTTTAATATTTGAAATATCATATTTCATTTCCCTCTCAAAATAACTTTTAATACGTCTTTTTAATTTAACTTTACATTTGGGCCCCAAAAAGTCACTTTTTTAATAAACTATCCAAAATTAATAAAATAATTAATTAAATATAAGTTGCTCATAAAATGAGCGACTTTAGATAACTTAATTAATTAATTATTCCTTCACTACACCCCAATTAGCCTATGGGAATTAAAATAGGTTAAAGGTCTCCGCCAATTGATCATGCCTGCAAAGGGATATTACACGTCATCTTGCAGTTTTGGTCAAAATACATACCTTTGCAAATATTACAAAGTCTTTATTACACCAAAGTGATCATTAACTTTTGAAGCATGAGCCCTTGTCAGTAGTTGAACTCCTACATCCTTTGGAGCACAAAGCATTCCCAACTTGAAGCAAAGATTATCTTGCATATAAAAGTCTTCTTTTTCCTCCCATGATTGCAAGTGACCTACCTTCCCATATTACTGTATCTCCCTTTTCTCTTGCTGAGCTCTTGTCCATCAATTCAGAAGGGGAAGCAATTGTTTCGTAAAGGTCCTAAATGGTGATGCCTTGGATTCAAGTCTACAAGTAACTTAATGCTTCTTGATATCTCACACTCTAGATGCTAAATCTAGGCCATTTTCACTCCTTTTTGCAGAGCACCTCAAAGCCCAAAATTTCTTGGCAAATTTGAATGTGATATTGTAATCAATGTAAAAAGTACACTTTTAATTTTCTAACTATGCTAAACTGATAGTGTTGTCCATAGCATTTGTGTTTTCTTCAGTTTGATAAATCATTGAAATTATTTTTATTGCAAAATTCTTATTATTCTCATTATTTATTGTTGTTTCCCTCCTTCCTGAATCCTACAAGAGTAAGGACATCCTCCAATTAAGATCAATGGGCCAGATAAGTGAATCCAGGAACATGAATGATTGGGTAGTTCTTAAAATACTTAGAATTTTTTTTTGCCTTTATGCGTTGCTGGTGTGCTAGTGGTGCCACTGTTATTTCTCATCCTCATATTTGTTCTCATCTTGCATAGCACCGCAACCTTTTACTGTGCTTCTCTTTTTCATTTGGCTAGTGCAGCACCTCATTTTCAATCTCTTTTGAACTGCCAATGTACTTTGCTGGTGGTGCATCTCCACAAATTTAATGAGAAGTGGAAACACCTGAATTTCTAGGCTGAAGTAAAGTAGTTCACAGTCCATTCATATAATCATCTTAGGGAATTTTCAAAGGACACTCCATCAAAGCTTCTATATTAATCCAGACTTTGGTGGACCAATATAAGTCATTAAAACTAGTCAGATTTTGTTTTTTTTGAATCTGTTGCAGGAAGAGCTCTCTTTGCTTTTAACATCATATTTTTACTTGTATATTTGCATGTCTTGCCATTTCAACTCTCTTTACAGTGGCGTTCTTCATCTTGCTCCATTTCCCATGTGCTCCTTGCATATCATCAATTCTCTCAGAATTCTTTCTTATGAATCAAATATAATCATTTTGGTATTCTTGTAAATTAGGCAACTTTCAGCAAGATTCCTTAAGCACTACATTTTCTGCAGCCCCCCAACAAAAATCTGATATGAATCACATCGTTGAGTATCTTCTCAGAATTCTTTCTTATGAATCAAATATAATCATTTTGGTATTCTTGTAAATTAGGCAACTTTCAGCAAGACTCCTTAAGCACTACATTTTCTGCAGCCCCCCAACAAAACTCTGATATGAATCACATCTTTGAGTATCTTTGAAAAAGCATCTGGCTGTAGGTTCCAAGAAGAGTAATGTGGATCATTCTTGGTTGGTTTTCATTGTCACAAGGGGCAGAGCATAGTCCCCCTTCGACTAATCTTAATTTTGAACCCATGCGTGCCATTGCAATAGTCTAGAGGGTGGTCATGCTCTAGAGCCCCTTCGACTAGTCCTACTTCTTAACCCATGCATGCTGCTGCAATAGTTTAGATGATTATGATCTAACAACTTTTTCCTTTTCATAGAATTAACATGATGTTAGATGTCCTTTCTTACTATTTGTATTCTTTCTTGCATGGGGCTTGAGGGCGGGTTAAATTAAAAAAATGTTATACAATCTCTGCTCAAGAGCATTGCCTCTTCTTGGAAGTCAAATGTGACAACACACATTTTTAACATGCAAAGCATAATACGGATTTAAAATCTTTGCCTATTAATAGTTTAGTAACACTATGCTACCCCACTTCGCTCAGAACATGAAGATAACATGAATTCACTTAAATAGGCAAGATGACATTTAAATTTTAACCATGCAAGGAAGGTGTTATCACACACTAAATAATTGTTATGGCTACCTTATAAATTTAAGTTTGATTTGCTTGTAAAGAAGCAAGAATTGCTTTTCAAATTGGAGGCTTGACCGGCTTACTTTTTCATAAACATCACTTGCAATTGATTTAAATTTCTTAGAGATCCTCTTGCTGTATTCATCAGAACTAAACTGAGAGTCAGGGAACGATATGCTAGTTGAGGAACTTAATGTTCTATAAGAAAAAATTAAACAAAATCAAGCAATATAGAGTTGCCAATTATGGAATAGCTGAACAAAATGATTTCTAGATCATATACAAAATGGAAAATTTCTGTAAAAGAGAGGAGTAGTATGACCTACTCTGCTTACATGTTTCAAATTCAACAACTATTTAACTTTAAAAAATTAGAG
Source organism: Sequoia sempervirens (assembly GCA_007258455.2). Taxonomy (NCBI): domain Eukaryota; kingdom Viridiplantae; phylum Streptophyta; class Pinopsida; order Cupressales; family Cupressaceae; genus Sequoia; species Sequoia sempervirens. Next base: position 280,248,272 of record VDFB02373365.1, on the reverse strand, counting down.
CAATTACAAAAATAATAAATTAGGTTTCTTGGGGAGAATTGAAGAGTTGCGATGCTTGGTAGTGATCCTTGCCCTTGGAAGTTGAAATTGGCAGTTGGATAATGGCAAACTTACGAGAAAACAATAAATGTTGTTGGAGTTATTAGTTCGGGTACCTCCATTTGTCAAGGTCCTGTTGATGAGTGTTTTATCATTCACCAAACATCAGAATAAAAATGTCCAAAGACACTCTATCCTCTCTTGAAAAACCACCGCATAGGCGATTCCAAGGTTTCTTTAGTCGGGTCTTGACGTGTGGATAAGCTCAATGGTCGTTGTGATAATGCTGGTAATAAACAAGGGGACTTACATAGAAAGAACTTCACAAGTTCGGGACTTAGGAAATTTATCTTTAAAGGTTCTCAATTAGGACTTTCAATGGATCTCAAAAAAAAATGGCAAAAAGAATAGGGTTTAGGAGAGTCTAGTCTATGCCTAAGAACTCAAGAGACAGTAAGGACTCGGTGAAGAGAAATAAACCACACTTTGTTTCGCCTCCTGCAGGACAACATACGCAAAATGGGTGCAATCTTCAAGGGGTTTGTGAGAATAATTTTCAAACCTCGAATGAGGTTGAAGTTAAGCTTCCACGTTTAAGAGCTCAGGCTAACTTTACAAATCGAATGCAAATCATCCATTCGAAAAAAGTATGAGCTACACTTCACCATTGAATCAATACGATCAATCTCTCATTCAATTAACAACTTTTCAAAGCAAATTCTACCTAATCTAACTTTAATTCTAATCTATGGCGGAAGGCAATATGTAACCTCGCTTACTATTCAACAATAAGAAGTTATTCAAGGCAAATCATGCTCAAGAGCTTTTATCATTCAAAATAGTCTCAATGCAACAATATACATAATCTGTCTCCACACCAAATGAAAATGAGAGAGCACTAGTTTATATAGAGCCTCAAAAATGAAATGAAGGGCCGAGATTAAAACAAGATCAACGGCCGAGATTATTACAACCAAACCCTAATTAGGGTTTCCCAAAATAACAAGAGTTAACCATCAGAAAACTATCAGAAAAGTGGCAGTTCCAGCTATAATCTAGGAGAGGCGTCCTTATCCATCTGAATAGCATTGTGCTTGGCGAATCTGGACACTACTGCAATGACCTCGTCCATCGTGACAGGAGGCAACATGCTGATCCGGAATTCAAGTCCGTCCAACTTCTCAGCACATCTAGCAAAAGTACCTTCCCAATCTGCCTCCTGCTTCTCAAAATCCTTTCGAATGGATGAGAGTCTTGCCACTCTCGCAAAGTCTTGTTTCAAGAAAGGTCCAGTGGTCGAGAAGAAAGTTTCTTGAACTTTATGCTTCAATCTCTCTAACTGCATGTCGTTCTCCCGGATGACTTCACGGTCGAACACATCTGTAGTTATCATGCAAATCTTCTCCTGGACTTTCCTGACCTGTTCTTCAATTCCAAGCGCATCGACTCTTGCCTTCTCCAAGACTTCTTCTCGAATTGTCACTGCCCAAAACCAGTGATGAAAATCATATGCTGCCCCTGCAGCAATCACCTTTTTATCAACTAACTCCTCCCTCGGAGTGCTCTTCAAAACTCTAAGGCTTGGAATAAGCCTTTCTTGTATATCCGGGATACCTTCCCACGCCTCCGCCATATCCATCAACCTGGAAAGAAATGAAGAGGTTCGCCCATAGGCCAGCGCCAACTTTTCCATGAACAAGGCCGCTTCCGTGCCTTCACTTGCCATCCAGTCTTGTGCTTCCCTGGCCGTCACCATTCCGTGCTCAACTTCCCTAGTCACCTCCTGTGATGAATTGAGGAGAGGAGGAACAGTTGCATTGCCCCGATCAAGCGGCTGAGTCAAATGCTGTATATATTCTTTGAGACGTTTGACCTCCTTTTTATACTCTTTCTTCTTGGTCACTTCCTTTTCCAGTCTCGCTTTAATGGTCGAGATGGAATTATCTAGCTCTTCTACTTCCTGACCTTTCGAGGTCGGACCAAGGTCAACAGTGGTTATAACATACTCCTGAGGAGTAATTTCGTCCTGTGGCTTGTCCACTGTAGGCACTGCAATGTGCACGGAGCGGTTGCCTGTCTCGTTCCTCTGAATGGTGGAGAACTTCTTGGCGGGCTTCTTGACTGCAACCTGCTGTAATCTTGCCAAGAAATCGGCAGTATCATCTTCTTCTTCTTGTTGAGCCTCAGCAGGCACCTGGATCTTCATTCTTTCCAACAGCCAGTCTGGAATTGTCGACTGTTCAATGCCATCCTCTACTTGAACTTCCTCTTCATTCGGAGCATCCATAACTTCCCTGAGAGCGGAAATCATTCCCTCCTCGAAGTCATTGTCCGGAGCTTCTACATCATTGTCTGAACCTAAAATTTCTGTGCCTGTTGGTGACGCAAGCTCTTCATCCTCTAGTTGAATAGGCTCATCATTTACTTCCTGAGCTGCAAGAGGTTCAAGCATTTCCACCAAGGAGTCGTCTATATTGGCCACAAACTGGTCAATATTTCACCGGAGGGAGAGGTCGGCTTTCCTCAAAGCGAGGCTGGACGTGGTTTCCATCATCTTGAAGCTGATCAGGCACTTGACAGAACTCAATTGTTCTCATGAAATCCAAGGACATCCTGGACCACATTTTCCGTCTGACCTCATATTCATCTGCAACATTTGCCCAATAATCTTCCAGTTCCATCCTGTGCTTGTATCTTCTCCCTTCCACTGTCCGGATATTATGATGTGGGTCATAATTGACCCTGGACTTGTATGCCGTGAAAGGATACCATTGGATCTCTAGTCTTGCACTTTCAGCTGCCTGTGCGATGGACAGTACTCTAGCATGTTCCCGATGAAGAATGGGAATGTGACGGACGCCTTCTTGGTCGGCCTCTGAATATTCTGGTACTCTTCTAATTGTCTTAAAACCTCGAGCAATATCATCCGATTAGTCGGATAGATAGGCAATTTATAGGGATTTCCAGTGAATCCCTGGATCCTAATATATGTGAATTTAGGGAACTGGATGAACCAAGACCCATATTTGCTGATAAGACTTTTTGCTTCATGGCTCAGCCTTTGATGCACTCCTCCTTGAAGCTTTCTGGTGATATGCATTAGGAATGCATCATGCACCCTCCTGAAGTGAGTCTTCTCCTTCAATTGGAGCTGAGGATAGCAGTCGTAAGGCCTGAGCTCGTTCTCCCCGTTGCCAATTTTGCCTTTGCAGATCAATCCTGGATACTTGTATGATCTGGCCAACAGGTATATCACATATGAACTCATGTGAAAAGACTTGGTCTCTTCAAGGTTGATCAGTTGCTCATGGAGGTTGTCACTTATCATCCGTGACCAGTTGAACATTTTGATTCCAGAGGTGATCTCGTCGATGAAATAGTACATCCAGCTCTCAAAGAAGGCTCCTTGCGGATTACCAGCTATTCTATTGAGCATCAACACAATATCTCCGAAATCCTCCTTGAAATCCGTGCGGCGAGGTTTCTTAGGCAACTTCTTGATTGACGGCTTTGGCTTGTCCATCCAAATCTTGTTGACTGTTGTGGCGCACAAATCTGACTTGCTGTCATATAGCATTTTGGCTTCTTCTTTGGTCTTATAGACCGTTCTTGAATGCTCTGGAATGCCGAAGGTCTCCTGAATTGCAACTTCGTTCAAGTGTGCCAAGATCCTCCCGTCAGGGGCGATAATCTGTCTTTTCTGGGCATCATAGTGGCGAGCACATTCTACCATTAACTCTGCACAATCCATTGCCGGAGGGAATCCAGCTGCTTGGAATATCCCGTTTCTGACCATTCTTCTGGGTATTGCTGTGGGAAGTCCCTTCTGACCGTATACTCTTTTCTTGAATTCATCGAAATCCACATGTCCGAGGTCAGTATCCACGACATTCTTCCACTTTGAGATGACCTTGGTCTCTTTCTGGGCACCCTTGCTGGCAAACTTCATTTTCAGCTTCTTGGATAATCCGCCTGCCGTGTCCGTCAACCTGCAGTCATAACATTAACATTAATAAAAAGACTTTTAAAAATAATTTAAACCTCGTGCCTTGGATTCGAAAACTGACTTTCAGCTGGTTAAATAATTAATTTGTTGTGAAAAAGCAAGCTGAAAGTGACTTGAATGGAATTGAAAATTTTGCCAGAGCTTCGTCAAGATGAAAGGACATAAAAAGATAGCAAATTTGATTGACCAATCACCAAACCTCAGCGAAGGACCGCTAAATGCAAATCAGATTTAAAAATCTGATTTTTTTGAAAAGTGCGCCCCTCTTCAAGAAGAATTCAGCTTTGAATAAATCTCTTTTTCTTTTCCCGCGAAAAATTCCTCAGCATAACACTGCTTCTCTCTCTGGGAAAATTCGACTTTGCCTGTCAATGAATTAACTGCCTGACAATTTCGAGAAAGATTAAATTTCTCTTCAGCTGTGTGCGAAAAAATGAGTTGCTGAAACTCATTATAATGCTGAAGGATAGAATTCGATTTAGCAACTGCCATATTCTTTCTCGATCTCGATTTGTTTTCATTTTCCAAACAGGCAACTTTCCTTTTATCTTCCGACAAGGATCAGTCTCGAACTTATCCGGACAAATCTTACTGATCTTCAAAAATTCGATTTCTTTATTTAATGTTTATTTTTTTGATTTTTTAACTTTTAAATAAAACATTAAATAATTTAATTAAATCCATGGTGAATTTAATTTTCTTTTTGTCGGATTTCATCTCCGCTTGGTGTGCTTTACTTTCGTCCGATTCGTGTTTGGCAATTTTGATTTTGTCCAAGGTATTTCAAATTTCGAAATAGTTGAAAGTTAATATTAAAATATTAAAATATTTCGATTAATTCCAACCCGTTCGTCTTGGACCCATGGCTATCTTGATTTTCCTTCATTTTTTCTTGGCTGAGAGTTTATTTTCCGATTTCGTCCTTAATTTCGTCTAGCCAAACAGAATCTTAAGCCATTCCATCGAGAATTTCATTGCCAGATCCATATTTTTCTTTGCCGAGGTGAGATTTTAAGCTTATTTTGTTCTGCCAAAGTCAAATATTTCCTTGCTCAGTCGAATTTTTCTAGGCAAAATCCTCGTCTAAATGTCTTCGTTAGGCGAATTTCCTTGATGTCTAACATATTCTTCCTCCTTCTGGCCAAGGACGATCCTTCCTTTCTCCCTGCCTTGCGCATTTTTCTTGGGTCAAAGTTGACAATTTCTTGACATTTTCTCCACACTTAGGCAAATTTTACTTCTTTTCCTCATCGTGTTAGGCACATTCCGTTTTATTCCTTGCCACATCCTGATCATCTTTAGCACATGTCCTTTCAATCTTGGCATTTGTCCTCTCGAAAGTGTCACAATACTTGGCCAACGTCTTCATTTTTCATTCCTTAGCCTCTTCACTTAGGCAAATATTCGAACCCCTTCTTGGACTTGGCATTGACACTTAGCCAAAAATCTTATCATCTTATCATCTTAGGCGGACTTCCTTGACATCTTGGACGAAGATCATGGATATCTTTGATACTTTGCTAGCTCCTCCAAGCATATGGCGGACTTTGTAAGTCTTTAGGACGAGCACCTTGGACATCCCTCTTTTCTAGGGCGGATTTCCTTAACACTTTAGCATTTATTCTTATCACTTTATCCCTTTGAAAAGGATTTTCCACCTTTTTAGGCCCTCATACTTAACCAAATTTCGAAATTCTCCTTATCATGCCTAGGCCGACTTTCAATAGCTTTCAACCAAGTCCCACCTTTCAAGGGCGGACTTCACAAGCACTTTGGACGAGTCCTCAAGCTTAAGGCGGACTTTGAAGGTCTTTAGCACATCAAGGGCGGACTTTAGATGGCATTAGGATATCCTCCCTGGCAGATGGCGGACTTTGAGACCTCTTAGGACGAACCTCTTAGTGGATGGCGGACTTCCAAGGAGTCTAGGATGAAGATGGTGGACTTTGAATGTCTTTAGGACATCCTTCTTAGCATATGGCGGACTTCATGAGATGCAAGGATGTTGCCTCAAGATGCAGGGATATGCTTCATGATGCAAGGGCGGACTTTAAGACTTTTTTGGACATCCTCCTTAGCTGCTGGGCTAGTTCCAAGACTTCCAGACCTTTCTTACACCTTCCTTTGTCATTCTTCCATGGCGAATTCTCCAGATTTGAACAGATTTCTCACAAACTTCACCATTTTTGAGTTGATTTTTATGATTTCAACCTCAGATCTGGTTGATTTTGAACGTTTTCAGTCTGATTTTCATGCTTTTTACCCGTCTTTTCCAGATTTTTCAAAGATTTTCAATTTTTTTTTTTCATTTTGATTTTCTGAGAGTTCTATTGAGTTTTTCGAACTTCTGAGTGCGTTTTCAGAACTCGGGACCCTTCTAAAAATAGAAACTTTCCAAAAATAGAAAAAGCAACCCTAAAAAATAGGGAACCTCGTTTGGTCCAAAAATGCCAAAAATGAAAAATCGAAAAAGCAACTTTTCCTAAAAAATAGGAAGTCTCAGAATTGGCCGAATTTACAATCGATCTTCGTCTCTTGGGCCTTCTGAGCGCTTCCATGACGTCTACGCACTGATTCAAGCATGAATTACTGACTCGGCTCGGGTGACTCTCGGCAAACTGACCTGAAACTCTTAGCAAAGTGATCTCATGTAACCGTTGCAAGGAGACAGAACCCTAAAAACTAGCAGGCAACTGGGGGTCCCCATCAGCGATGGGGCGATGTGTGAAAAGGTCACAACAGGTCCCAATTCCTATCCAGTTCTGCTACAGACCCAAGATGTTCTCGAAGTCATTCATCTCTCCTTAGGACGCATGAGGCTCCATTTTTTTTCATTTTTGCACTAGCTGCTTCTTGAGCCATGATCTCTGATGCAGAAACTGCCCCATCTTCACCATCTGATAGTGGGGTTTGTTGATACTTCATCTATTTGACGAATGTGACAATAATCTGATCGGTAGGAACTGGAATGGAAGTGCTAGGGTTAAATTCTGTGCTTTGCAGTTGCTCAGCAACATTTGATGTGTCAAATAGTGTTGGAAATGTCATCAAAGCAATTCTACATTGTAAAACTGGATGTAACTAGAGATGGGGTGGCAAGTTGAGCTCAAATACATTATCACCCATCTTCTTGATAATGATGTGTGGCCTGTAGACACATTATGCTCACATGGCAATATAATAGCATACCAAAAGTGTAAATGAAATTCAATTACATGTGTTTAAAATGGAAAAAACATGACAAATTAAAAGAGTAAAATACTCATAAAAAAACTGCAAATGTTATTTCATGCCAATAAAAGTGCATAGAAAGAGAAACAAAGTCCAAACTTAAATTAGAAGACAAATAAAAATTCAATGTTGTCAATTGCTTTTGAATTCTCATTTAGTATCAATTTTAGTCTTAGAGTACATATTGTCAGAGTTAGTACTCATAGGCCGACTGTCATACAAAACAAAATTATAGAACAGAAAATTAAAAATGTCAAATATGCTTTAAGGCAGCCATGACTGGATATGTGAAATAGAAGTTGATGCCCCTGTAGTTGCAGCCATTTGGTCCAAGTGAGCATGTCACGATCATCCAAAATTTCATTTAGGATATCCTAATCCTCTTTACTAAATGTAGGCTTGCCCTTGGCCGTGTTTCATTTGGAATTAGGATCAATCTCATCTAGATCAACTGGTTGATCATCTCCAACACTAATTGAGGTTAGCAATGATGAATGCGTAAGTTCTCAACCTACCAGTTTATGTTGCACAATAGAAAATTATTGAAAGTTATGATTGGAAAGTTTCTAACCTTGAATTTTCTTAAAGTGAAGATGCAGTTTGTGGTGGATGAAAACCAAATCATTCATCCATTGTTGGCTCAATTGATTTTGTTTCTTTGAACGTATATGCTCAAATACGCTCCAAGAACACTCAAAGTAGAAGAATTGCATGGCTGGGTTAGAATTCATATTGCCATCCAGCAAAGTGATTTGGCCTCGTGTCCAAAGTATTCCCACCATTGCACTGACATTAGATTAGTTGCAAAACCAAAATTATTAATAAAGACAAGTGAATGAATTCTATTTGTATAATAAATCAGATTCTAAATTATTTATTTAATATTTATAATTAATAGCTGGTGTTACTACCTTCTTTGATTCCACTACATAAGTTGGAGAAGAAACTCTTTGCTTGCTTGTACAGTGGCAACTCCACCATGGCTGCTCATCTTTCCTCTGCTTCAGGGAAGAATGTAGAAATGCATTTAAACAACCCTAAACTCACCTCTTTGTCCTTCTTGAATGATGGATATAGGAGGTAGAGCCTATAGGAATTCAAGAAGCAGCCCGCGACATGGATGTGGCAATGCATTTGGTGATCCCATCTAGTATCAATGAACACTGGAACTGACTTGAATCTTCTAGCATCATTCTGCATTTTGGACTCGTCTGCCTCTTCTGCCCTATCCATGGCCTAATAAAAATAACCCATGAGGGATTTTTCTCTATCAACCAACCTTAGCACTTTGACCAAAGGCTTTGAAATTCGCATAATCTCTTGTGCATCCATCGAAAATGCATATTCAAACATAAGATGTGCATTGTGCAATGTCAATGCCATCCGATTGATTGGAAAATGATCACTCTATCCAATTTGATGAAACAAACATGCATTTGAGGTTCATCTTTTGGGCACATATACTATGTAATGCCGAAAAAGTTGAGGTTGTAAAAGCAGCAGTCGATTGCCTTTTTTTTAAAGAGTGCACCACAATTCATTGTGGACACAAAACTAGTAACATTGAATAGAATATTAATTTCTTAATATCTAAATGATTTTCATAGAAGGTCAATTTGACTAAAAGATCACTAAAAAGAAAATTTCTTCTTTTAAAAGAAAATTGGAGGTTACAAAACAAAGGGAGTATGAAATGATTCTAATGATGAATCGCTTCAATTCCTTATCTTTACAAGAAGATTGGCTCTGAGCTGAAACATTTGATGCAGGAATGCTTTTACATGTCATGGTAACGCCATGACAAATGTAAGCTCTAATACTTACACAACTGATAAGCTGTAAAACCTGTGATAGGAAGAAATTGGTGTCTTGTCATGCTCTTTGTGCCTGCAAGATCTGAGTAAGGTGCAATCATTTCAGAACCTGAATAAATCTCTCTGTTGCAGAAACCCAAAATGGTTTCTCTGTCATGGGAACATAAATGATCTTTTAAAATATGGTCCCTGTGAGGACTCAAGAAGATGTCTCCTTTGCAGAACCTCGACATAGTTTCTGTCTTTAAATCTTAACATAATTTCTATGCTTCTAGACCACATGACCTGTGAACATTCAAGATGAAGTTCTTCCGCCAGGGATGCTCTTGCATCACCATATATACCATGGACTTGAAGAAGTTAGAACCATATAGTTTTAACTTTTAACTACCATGTACATGCGCTTAATGCAAAGTTCACCCTTCACAATGTTCACAAATATATACATGACATACACATATTCAAGGGGCTCAAGGCAGATATTATACAGTTTGTTTATAGCCAGTGACTACTATGTGCCAACTTTTGCTCTTTTATTTCTACACTTCGTGGATTTCTGATTTGCAACGATTGGACAGAACTGTTCAATCTCAAATGTCAGGTTTGTACTTTGGTTCTGAATCTGTATTGGTTTGCTAGTCCATTGGCACTAGAACATTGGGAATCAGTCAAATATATTTGCTTTATTCATCGGTTGTCATATGTAAAGAGTCACAATTAATCATTCAAATTTATTTCTCATTTTCTTCAAAATAGTCTCGGACTCTACAGGAGTTGTTTTAAAAAATGATTTATTAAAGGAAAAGTTGCATTACTAAGAAATTTCTTTTCATAATGATATAGCATTTAATTTGAATGGATGATCCCAGATTCCCATGAATACAAGTTGCATTGATGACTCATAATTAATCTTTCAAATTTATTTCTCATTTTATTCAAAGTAATCTCGGACTCTACAGAAGTTATTTTAAAAAATGACCTATTGAAGGAAAAGTTGCATTACTAAAAAAATTCTGCATCTTTTCACAATGATGTAGTATTTAATTTGAATGGATGATCCCATGAATACAAGTTGCATTGATGACTCTATTTCTTCTATGATACTATTTATAAACTCATTTTAATGCCTAAAATGAAGCATTATAAAGGCCTCGGACGCAAGGTAACATGTAGTATACCTGAATAGCAATAAATAAGTCTTCATGAAAGGATAAAAGTTAAAACCATTGATTGATAGGTTTGATTAATTATATACTTAAATGATCAACATACTATTGCATTCTTCATTGGTCTTCAGTTGTTTGAAAGTTGTTAACCATCCCAAATGGGTAGCACTAAGCCAACCTAGTCCAGAACAATGGATATTTATAATTCAAAAGAGAAAAAAAATAATATGAAAAATCTTATTCTTGAAAGACGTGCTTGTAACAATTATCTATTATGGTTTATGCCAGCTGGTATGTGAAGTTAACATAGTTTGAGGAGTGAAAATCCAAATGCATAAATTTTAATTGTTCAATTCCTTTCTGATATGGAGCCATAAATGCAACTGCTGGTACTTTTTGGTAATGTGAAGCATATCTTCGTTGGTGTTGTTGATACCTACTTAATATTAATTATACGCCTATAAAATAAATGTTGAAAGTGGACGGATTTTCTTTTTCCTGCATTTCCTTTGTCCTTGAAATGAGAAAGCTCATTGAGTAGTTTGAAGGTGATATGGTTGCAATGCACACTTACATAAAATGTGTAGATTTTTCACGCTGATATAAAAGCAAGGTTGCAATAATGAAATGATGAACACCATGGTTGCTTATGTTTAGATTTTGATTATTTGATTGTCAGATAGCATCTAACCAAATAAAACTTTGTAATTGCAGGTGTCCAGATAAAGAAAGTTGTATTTACCATCTAATAGGAGTTGTTGAGCACTCCGGGTCTATGAGAGGTGGGCATTATGTTGCTTATGTCAGGGGTCCTAGGGATGAGAAAATACAAGAGGTGAATGATGAAGATGATCCAAGCCAAAGTGTATGGTATCGTATTAGTGACTCGTTTGTGCGTAAGTTATCCTTTTCAGAGGTTCTTCAAAGTGAAGCTTACCTGTTGTTTTATGAGAAGGATGTGCTTTGACAAATATCCAGTACTACAATAACCTTTAGCAACTGGATTGATAAGCTACAATCTCAATGGTTTTAAATAAGATGATCTTTTCCAAGAAGGAATCACAGCTGATAAATATTATATTTCAACTGAACATATTGTCAGTCTGTTCAGCAAAAGAAGCTATAACTCGGTGGTCTAGAACTGATACTGTTGGACAAACTTCCTGTGGAATTATATATAAAATTTCTTTCTTTCTTGTGGAAGGGAACTCTCCCAAATTGAGGAAGTTCCTTGCCATCTTTGTCATGTACTTGCATTCTATATTGTATATTGTTGAGGGAGAAGTAAAATTAGCATACCCATGCTTTTTTGGAAGAAGGATGATGTGTTTTTGCACTCCTCAGGAACTTTGGAATATTTGAAAATAAGCTTAAAAATTGCAAATTTTTTGAACTCAACCAACCTTATTTTCCACACATGAGGTGCCTGCAACAATGCACTTCTTTTCAAAAACCATTATCCATGACCAAAATTGTTTCTTGAGGCTCCATACACTTATATAACATTATTAGTTACATCCTTTTCTGATCCTATGCGAGATGACTTGCCTATTAGGTTAGAAGTTATTTGACGTTGTTGATAATGTACAACTGGTGCAAATTAGGGTCACTGGATACCTTGTATTTGTGGCAAATATGTCTATTGGCAGGATTTTGTAAGTACATCCCTTCTTTTGGATTTCAATTCTATTAAATACTATTTTCTCAAGGGTTCTAGGTGCATATTACTTTCCAGTTGAACATTGGAAGGTTTGTGAGCTGGTTCTCTTCATAATGTATGACCTACTATTAGTGTTTACTAGTTTTGGGTCAGTGCATCATCTGGGCTTCTGAGTCCCACAGGATTTGCCTGGCCAACGTTCTTATCCAGTTCATACCATCTTTAGTCTATTACCAATTGAAAGATCTTAAACATATATGGGAATATCTAATTCCAAATTATTCCTTATACACGAAGGTCCATTCTGCTAGTCCTATGGTGATTGCATTCTTGGATTTAGAGAGTTTATGAATCATCATACACAACATTTAGGGCTCATTGGCTATACACAGATCAATCAAGCTTTGACATAAATAATTCTTAGTCTACATTCTGTGCTTGATTCTATTGGTATGAGCCTCAATACTATTGGCTAGTGAATCAGACTGTTGCCCTCCTCAAATTTAAGAGGCTTATAAGGACATTTCCATCGTGGTAGCAAAACCTGGGGAAAACTTGTAGTTAATTGTGGGTACTGGCACCTGCCACCTTTCCTATGCTGGTCAGAACTATTTTGTGCAGGCTATTCAAGAAATGGGTCAATGCCAGTCAAAACTGGTTCAAACTGTCAAAAAATAGAGAAAATTTGAAAACCATGTGTTTAGCATGTGGTTTATCGAAAAAACTGTCGGGTTTTTCAAAATTGTGGTGGGTTTTAACTTTTTTCTTTTTCTTATAAACCCCACAATGTTCCCTTTTTGCTCATTTTTTCACTTTCAGGCAGCAGGTAATCAATTTTTCAGACTTTCCTGGGTGATCGTAGACATAAAACCAGATTGTTTTAATGCTGGTTTGGAGCAAATGGTTGCAGATGCAGGGGTATCGATGTCAACTTCACTTATCTAGTCATGGCTGCCTTAAGAGGATATTTGAATTTTATAATTTCAATTTTGATGAGTAATGAGTCCATGACAATATGTACTCAAGTCTTAGTGTCTTTAATTTGCTGTGATTTTCCCATTTAAAACCTGTGTGAGTGAATTCCATTTACACACTCAGTTTGCCATGATGTTGTGGAAGTATAATTTCCATTGGTGTCCTTCCCAACATTTTAGAGTGCATGTGATGGGGACACTCTATAACAGCACATGTTTATTAACTCTTAAATGGTAAACCCTGTAATATCTTATGGGTTTGGATGGTAGATATACCTCTTCAATCGTTTATCAACTAATAATTAGCCGTTAAACCATTTGCCGGGAAACCATTTGCATTTTACCAGTTTACTGGAAATTTGTGTCATGCGGTAAAAAAATTAACGGAAACCTTTGGAATGTTGTAAATTGTTCAAAGTCGTCAGAATTTATTAGCCGATATCATTTTTCTCACTACTGTTTTATTCCACATCAAATCGTCACAAATCTCACAAATCTTACAGCTGTAAAAATCATATGACATCTGCATATCTGATTTTATTTGATTTAAAAAATGAAAACTGGGAATTCCTACTGATAAGTAGTTAACAGCCACAATTTTTTATATTTAAAATCTCACATATACTTTTTTATTCCACATCAAATCTTCACAAATCCTATAGCTGTAAAATCCATATGAAATTTACATATCTGATTTTATTTGATTCTAATAAATATCTATATCAAATTTTATAAATTCTTGTGAAATCTAAATTTATGTATCTGATTCTATAAATTCTTGTGAAATCTACATGTAGTTAGGGAGCAACAACTGCAAGGTCATCGGTGCTGAGGTGCTTGCTGCTAGTGAGCACCAAGGCCTCGAATAATAAAAAATCATGATTGGAGATGAAATATATTAGTTTGAGGATGCTGAAGAATTTACAGGGGATGCGATAAGAAATTTGAAATAGTAGTAGCATTAGAGAAGATACATATGTGATTGTAACAACAAAAACAAAGAAGAGAGATGGATATGATTGTGACAACAAAGGCGAAGAAGGATGTAGTGAATAATTTGGCCATTATAGAAGATGATAAGATCTTTGTACAGATATAAGATGCAAAAACTCACAGGACAACATCTTTATCAAGTTTGAAAATACTCGGGTGCAAATGTTGAGTGTATCACTAATTTTCTATAAGCATATAAATTATTATTTTAAACTACATTTTAGAGAAATTAAGAGTCCACCTTACGGCTTCAAGAGAAGAAATCGGTGTAGAGAGAACTTTGTGAATTCTGTGGAGCAGTCATTGATAATTTGATAGAGTGCCTTATTGTGGCCTGAAAATTGTAAACATTGTGTAGGTACTTTTTGATAGTGGTGAGAGTAGAATTAGGGATTAGAATATGCAATTTGTAATTGAATTTTCAGTGCTAAAATTTAGGTTCTAATGTTAGAAAGATTGCTTGATATTTGGTTTAGATTGAATTTCTTTTGTGTTGTGGTTTTATTGATTTGCTGCATTAATTTTGCTCAGCTCTCACCTGTCTATGTCAGCTCTATAAAAACCAAGTGAACTCACCAGTTCTTTGAGTTAAACAAATTGCAAGGACCCCACTCCCATAGATTACAAACAATAGCGTAAGTCATAACACTTTGTATATGCTCTTCAAAGCATAGTGTGTCTACAATAACAAACAAGGCACAAATTAAGATCATGGACTACACAATTTAGATTACTTCCTATTACCTCAAATTTCATGACTATGCACTTGAGGCATAGCTCCTACAACCATGGGTGCAGCTTGGGCATGGCGGCTACCCACACCTCCATGGTGGCACACCACTAGGTGGGCACAAGATTGATGTTGATAAAGTGAGGCTTCCCCTTGAGCATCACCACCCTTTAGTAAACCTTACTTGCGGCCTGACAACAACAATCCTTGATAAAAACCCTTTGTTGGATCCACACCTCCACACGAAACCACGACCTGCAAACATTGCAAATACACGTTCCAACACTTCGTGATGGAATGTCGTACTCATCATCCTCTTCACCACCATACTCTCTTACAACAATACAAATACATTGATTTAGATGCTTAGATTTCTACCAGAACGGTTCAAAGCATAATGGAACAGGGATTGTTGTTAAATATATGGTTTAGCATTTGGGTGTTCTGCAAGTCTTCTAAAATAAATGGCCATTTGGCACTAGAGGGATTGAATGTAGTTTATGGCTATTGTTACAATGGATGCCTTCTGAAAATAATTGGCAAGGAATCTCCTTCACACTTATGTGTTTGCTTGTTATCTTCGTCATTTCTAATCTTATACAAAAACAAAGGCCACTTGTAAAAGCAATGAAATTAGATCTACAAAAGATAGACATAGACATTGGACACTTAAATACAAATCACTGAAAGCCGCTTGTAAAATTCAAGAAACCCACAAGCTATGGCTATCACATTTTTTTTTCGTGATGTTAATTGATCATTTTATTGTTATTTGTGAAAAGATAGACATAGACATTGGACACTTAAATACAAATCACTGAAAGCCGCTTGTAAAATTCAAGAAACCCACAAGCTATGGCTATCACATTTTTTTTTCGTGATGTTAATTGATCATTTTATTGTTATTTGTGGAATCACGCGTTGCTAAGGATTAATTATGTGAATTGAATAGGTAGCATATTTATGAATAGACGTGGCATGAAGTTGCATCTTCCCGTGCATTAGATACCATATCCCTTCCCTTGGGAATTATGTGAGAACGGAACTAGATTTGAGCATTTTTATTTTTTATTACTTAATGTTGTGAAGGAAAAAATAACTTTCCAGAGTCAAATCCATACTAGTAATAAATGTTTGAAAATTAAATGTGAAGGATATATATATATATGCAATGTTTTCATAAATTGTTTTTCAATGATAATTATTTTAAAAATTGAATTAACATAAAAATATTGTAAATTGATTTTTAGTGTTGTAAGTTTGATTTTAAATATTGTTTTTAGTGTATCAAGTGGTGATGTGAAAGGTTGATTTTTTATATAAATTAAAGATATTTAACAAAATAGAGTCATTTACAATATGAGCAAGAAATCCATAATTAACAAGCCCATATTAATCGACAAAATATGGGATCACATAAACCTTATATGTCAGTCAAATATAGTACTATCCTAAGAATAGTGTAAACAAACTTATTTACTCCCAACAACCTTTAACATTGCTATTGGTCTCACACTTATCATTGTCATGTGCCAATCATCGGTTCAATGAGATCTAGGTCCACATCTTTGACCACTGATTGGTACTTGTCCCTTGGACCTCTATCAAGTTTGTCATGTTTTATCGACTTTTCAATCTTGTGTTTGTTCATTAACTCCTTTAGTATCTCCAACTCCTTGTTTAGGGTGTTTCTTCCATGTGAGAAGAAATGAGCAGATTTGATCTCTATTTTGTAAATTGGAGACATTCCTTCTTGCAGTAAGATCATAAACCTATCCTTTGGGATCTCCAATACTACATAGACCTGCAACAAAATAGTAAGAAAGGTGAGTTCACTGTGGAACTCAATAAGATACCTTCTCTTGCCCTGGAATACCTCTTCATTTCTCTTTTTCCAAATAAACCACAAAATCTCACTTGTGAGAACAAGCCAAAACACATTCAAATCACATTAAAGACACTCACATACCCAACAAGAATTTCAGAGCATTTCAATTTTCCCAATCAACATGGTTACCTAAAAATAAAGACCAAATGGAAAGAGAAAATGGGCAATCAAGAAAAGATGTTCAAAAGTTTCAACTTGCTCACACAAACTACAAATTTTGGTAGGCAATCCATAAGAATGAACACAATACACAACCAATTTTTTTAACAACAAAAGCCGTCTGAAGCAAGCTTTTTTGGGTTCACCAGAGTTAGACCAAATATGGGTTAGACAAATTGACCACTTCGATTTAGACCAATTTAAAATCCCAAGCTTTGTTAAGCCAATCCACAATCTCTCCCGTTCCAGTTAACATGCTATACATCTTATTAGCAAAAGTATTAGTGAACAAGGAACCATTTTTCCAATAGACTTTATATATATCATCTTCACTAATCACTATAATTGGAAAGATGACATTCCCAAAGGCTTGCTTAAGCATTGGATGTTCTTTTTTGAGACAATGGCATATCAAAGTCGGTTCTCATCTATGCCTAGGTTTTGAGCACCCCTCGATCCAAAATATCATGAAACACTTCAAACCCCAAGGAGGCCCAAGCCTTAGCTGAACATCCTTGTGAGAGGGCTACTGGTTTTCCATTGAGAAATAGGTTCCACCAGATAGATCTATTATGCACACAAACACAAGATTGTTAGGTGAAACTAAGCGATATTATTTAGAGCTGAATATTCCAACATCAAACTGACCAAATAAAAGATCCAATTGGTTCAAAGGACGCCATTTCTTGTCCTTTTTTGGTTTAGAGAGGGCCATGTTATTTATAATCAATACTTTCCAAGGTTCGTCCCGTTCATATGCCTTTACAATCCATTTAGCAGCAAGAGGCAGACCTTGAATTTTTAGGTCTTTCAATCCCAACCCTCCCAATTTTTTTGGTAAGTAACACCAAGACCACTTAACTACATGTCGTTTCTTTACTCCTTTACCATCCAACCATAAGAAATTTCTTAGGATCTTTTGTAGTTTTTTGAAATGGCAATTAGTAGAACTTAGCCAAGTAGAAGAGAAGTACACAAAATGTGAGGCAATGACCTTTTGAACAACTTGGATTCTTCCAACCAGTGAGAGCGAATGAGTTTGCTAGTTTATATGCTTCCTTTAAATTTTTCAAATACAACAATTCCCACATATCTTTCAATGATGGGGATACAACAAACAATATACCTAGATATCTAACCAACTTATTAGGTCCAACCTATTGCCACCTTTTCCCCACAAACCAATTTGGTGGGGTTTGATCCCAACTAAGGACAATTGACTTGTTAGTGAAGATTCTAGACCCAGAGGTTGCATAAAAGATGTCTAGTCTCGTCACAAAATTATCAAAAATTTTCTTAGACATTTCAACAAATAAGGTAATATCATCTGCAAACTAAACATTTAACAATTGGGCTTCATTGGGTAATTGAGTTCCATATACAAGAAGGGAGACTAAAGAGGTTCTCAATACATAATGCAAAGCATCAACCACTATTACAAACAAGGCTAGTGCAATAGGGCATCCCTGTCTTATGGATCTCTAGAGTATAATAGGCTCAATGAGTTCACTGTTAACATCAATTTGAGTAGAAGAATCCTTGAGAAATATTTTGATCCATTTACAAATTTTGGTGGGAAACAAAAAGCCTCCAAAATGTTAGTAACAAGTGACCATTCATTCCTATCATAGGATTTTTCAAAACCTAGAAAAATCATTGCAACATTCTAATTATTAAATTTAGCTAAATGCATACCCTCCTAGCTAGTAATCAAAATTTCTAGTATATATATGCCTTAATCTAGTTTGAGTAACTTAAACCACCTTCTTCAAGTCTTGATAATTTAACAGCTAGGGTTTTTGCCAAAATCTTGTAAGAGACATTCAATAAAGTAATAGGCCTCTAGTTTTTTATTGAGGATTTATCTCTCTCCTTTGGAATTAGTTTAATTATTCCTTTTTTTATGTTCCCACCCAAAGAATTACTTCAAATATCCTAAGTGTATACCTCAAATAGTTTTGTTCATGTCCATTCAATATCATATTTATAGAATTCAACTAAGAGTCTCTATACTAGGAGATTTACCATTACCAAGAGAGCTGATGAAAGGTTGAATTTACAAAATGTAAAAAAAGTTCTTACCTTTTTTATTTGATAATGTGTTGTCTAGAGATATCATTCAGGAGATTTTTGACTTGATAGGTGATCATGTTCTCCTAGAGCAATTATCTTCGTGGATCATGTTGTAAAGGAGGGGGACCAACTGCTCTGAGACTCTAGGTCACAAAAGAGTCCTAAGCAACAGGCTGCCCTAATTTACCTCAAGCTTGTTAAATGATTTGAAAAGGTTAAGATGCTATAATGTAGGAAAAAGTATCCCTTTTTCACACTTAATTTGAGAATAATTAGTCATAAAATGAGCTTAATGTTGCCTTAATTTAGTGTTGTAATATGACTTTCATATTCACATTAAGTTTAGGGCCCTTTTAAACTAAATGGACTTAATTGTACCTTATTTAGGGTGTTTTAAGGTGTACCTTTACACTTTCACACTAATCTAGGGCTTTATTAATTGATTGAGGTTAATTTTCCTTAATTGGCCCATTTAATTCAAATCCAAGCCTAATTAAATGCAAATTCCGATGGATAAAACTCGACATTCATAAATGTCATTTCACAACACTCAACTCTGGAAGATGTGTGTCCTAGGTAGGTGACCTAGGACCCATTTGCCACACCTCACCTAATCCTATGGCCTTGATTTTACATAATGTTCAACATTGCTAGATGTGTGTCCTAGGTAAGTGGCCTAAGACCCATTCGCCCTATGTCGAATAGGTCCTCACTTAGACCTAGGACCCCTCTTTGAAATATGTTTTTGACGGTATTTTAATGATTTCAAATCTATATTTCAATGTCAACTTGTGATATTTTAATTTCAGGAATTAATGTTAAGATATGTATAAGTACAAGGTTATTTCACTTAGTTTCACCTAGCAATTTTGATTCAAGCATCCTAAAAAATTCTAGCAATTCAAGTTATCTTAAGAGTACTTTCACAAGAGCACTTCAAGAGCATTTTCAAGGCATTCAAAGGGAAGATTTGTAAAAGATTATTGCAACAATCAAGATTCTATTGTCATATCAAAGATGTATTGCATCATGCATGTTGTTTGAGCTAATGTATTGATGTAGTGTTCAAGATCTAATCAAGCATATCAAGGACATTGTTTCACATCAAGTTTCATGATCAAGATCTACATTCATTGAGGCCACTTCATGCTAGTTTGTAGATTTTTTATCCAAAGTTTCAAATAAGGTTTGGTGAGTTGTTACATAGATTTTTCATTCATCATTCCTTCATGCTATTTGATTTCATTTCAAGGTTTAATTACCAAAAAGGGGTTTGATAAAGGAAGACTCCCATTCTCTAACAAACAATAATTTTCTCTTGGATGTGTGATTGCATATTTTAGGTGAAAGAATGTTTGAAGAGAAATTTGCAAAGTTGTCACCATTCTTGCAGTTTCACGAAAACTCTTCTATAGAATTTATTTTCGGTTGTCCGATAGTGAAAATTGGGAATCTAGGAGTGCAAACATAAGAGAATAGAACCTAGAAATTGATTTTTCGGAGCCCTATCCAATACCCATTAGCCCTAGGGAGAATGAGTCCTCAGTGGGCTTAGAAAAACACTTTCTACAAAAGGTACACAACATTTATCTCTTCCAAATCTTCCCTAAAGTCTGTAGGTTCCATCAGTATTATGTTTAAGCTTCTAAATAAACTTTTTATCTTATAATTTGGAGTTTATTTTCTATTTTAAATCTTTCTCCCTAAAGTACTATTTGACTCATACCCCCATCCTAACACAAAAACGAAAATTGCAAGATTCACACCTTGGGTTGATTCACCTAAGGGTTGTTGGTCAATTCTTAGTGTGGATCTCATTTCCTAATGAAATTAGAGAAATAGGACCCCTTTTCCCTCTTTGGATCCACTTTTCCATTTGAAACCTAGAAAATAGGGGTGGGGTTGGTTCTATCTTTTGGGAGATATAACTAGGGTTTAGGACCTTCCCACCTATTTCCTTCAAGTTTCATTCAAGGGAACCTTAGAGATCCCAATCCAAGCATGAAATGAGGGAAAAATATCTACAATAAGGTGTCCTAGGGTGTGTTTAAGACTAAAAGGGGGTTCACCACCAAGTAAGGGCTTGGAAAGACTAGGAATGTAATGATATGTAAAACCTAACTATATGACTTAGATTATGAAACTGAAAATCAAAATAATAGACTGAGAAAGAATAGAGGTGCACTTGGAAACTGAAGAGGCTTGAATCAAGGTCTGAAATCCTAAAAATATTGAGTTTAATGCACACTAGAACTCATATGTTAGTAGGGGTGATTTAGTCTTATTTTAGGGTTTTGGATCAAAATCAGAATCTAGAACTACTAAACCAGGATCTACAGAAAATGCCTGAAAATAGGTATACTGGGACTCATACGCCACAAGTGGCGATTTAGTCCTAGTATTAGGGTTGATCCAAAACTCTAATATCCTTTAGTGTTCTCCTATAGCTTCTCTCTTGTCAAATCTCTCGGGAGTTTGAAACACTGAATTGTACCCTGTAGGTGACTTTCTGTGATCTTGCAATGTAGATGATAACTTTGACAACTTGACAACTTTCTCCAAACTTTCTCTTCAATGGATCTTCAACCTAAACCACCTAGATTTGCAATCACACATCAAAGAGAGGGAAAAAATGTTGTTTTGTTAGTGGATAGGGGTTTGCCTTGGTCAAACCCTGTTTTGGTAATGAAACCTTGAAATGAAATGAAATAGAAAGAAGGAATGATGTATGAACAAATATGCAATGTTGCAACTCACCAAACCCTTGGACAAAAGGTTGTAATCTTGTATGAAATGGCTAGCATGAATGTAGATCTTGACTCTTGCTTGAATGCTATAGATCTTGACTTGAATGCTTGCTTGAATCATAAAATACCTACATCACAAATGTTAGCTCAAAAACAAACATGATTCATGATGACTTTGACATGATGCTTGAATCTTGAATAATGCTCCAAAACACTTGATAATTACTCTTGAATGCTCTTGCAAACTCTTGTAAGTGCTCTTGATGACAAAATTTCTCTAAGAATGCTCTCTTGAAAATCTTTAGAGAAAATATGTGAAATAACCTTGTGTTTATACTTGTTAATGCCAAATTTCTTGAAATTACAACACTACAAGCCGACATCAAATCTAGGAGAATAAAATCCTGTCAGGAATTGAATTCAAAATTAGGTCCAAGCTAAGAAAAACTCATATGCCAGTTGGGGCGTATGAGTCCCATTAGGCTAAGCTTGGGACACATTTTTTAAGAAATGCTTAGTTTGATGTGAAATTCAGATCTAGGCCTCGAAACCTAGGTGGGACCCATACACCCAAGGTGGTGTATGAGTTCCAAATCACTAAATCTGGGCCATACAATTCAAAATTATTAATTTGTGATTAGTCATTACATATGTGTCGGGATTATCCTCATAAAACTGCATTTAATAAGGCTTGTGGATGCAAAATAAGGCCAATTAAGTAATAAATAAGCCCAATTAATTAATAAAGCCCTAGATTAGTGTGGAAGTGTAAATATACACTTTGCAACACCCTAAATAAGGCACATTAGGTACATTTAGTTTAGAAGGGCTCTAAACCTAAAGTGAATGTATAAAACACATTACAACACTAGATCAAGGAAACATTAGGCATTAATTATTTCCAAATTAGGTGTGAAAATGTAAAGGGATACATTTTTCTACACCACCATTTTTATCTCCCCCCTACCCTATTTCTCGATGTCTTAGATGCTAAGGTTGAAAAGAAAGAGAAATCTGGTTGCTATTGTCCTTCTACTAACTCGAATGTTTTAGGGAGTCAAACGAGCTAATTTCTAGAGTTCAATATGCGGTCTAGACAACTCACTACCTGAGGATGACAACATAGGAAACAAACTATAGTGTGACACACTGGCATCTCAGTGGGGAGCTGACGTCTGTACAGATAGAGGACTTCTGAGACAGATTAAAGCACTGAAAATACAACTAATAGTCTAACTAGTATATTTTTTATGCTATGAAAGAATATAAAGAAAGTACAAAAAAAAAATACAAGAAGAATACTTTAATTATCTATGCTCAAATTGACAAAGGATGTGAGAAAAGAAGACCTTTCTATCTGAGAGTTGAATCTTCGAAGAGCTCCACACGAGAGTACCTACACACACAAGACAAAGGAAAATGTTGGGGCTGTTTTTAGAGGACTACCTTGGTTAGTCCCCTAATTTTTTTGTTTCCACCTCCATAGACAACCATATAGAAACAATGTAGAAAATGATTGGTGCAGGAGCACCTGCCAAGGTGCCAAATTACAAGCACATTTTTGATGTGTTGTTTTAAAATCATTTTGTTTTGTTATGATGGGTCTTTAGCACCTTTTAGTTTGTGTTTGGGAACCTTTTTGGTTCATTGGGAAAAGTTGAATAAATTAGGAAATGTTTTGGTGGCCATTTCCTATGTTTTTGTAAAAAGTTCGAAAACACACTATGTTTTCAAACTGCATGTTTTTTTGCCATTCTTGGTTAAAAACGTGAAACCTAATGAAACCTAACAGTTTTGGAGGTGTGAAAACGACTCTTTCTCGACCTAAGAAGAGGTTGGAGACTTTTGATGTTGGCAGTTTTCATGAAAATAAAGAAAAAACAGTGATTTTTGTTAAAAAAGGCTGATTTTCTGTTTCTTGCATGTGACAGCAAAAAGAAATAAATTGAAGAAGAATTTATTAGTGTTCATAGCATGTAGTGAGGCAAATTTAAGTTCTGTTTTGATATTTTAAACTGTTCTACTCATCGCTTTCATCTATTTTGTAAAATATTGTGTTTTTCTCTGTTTGTTGTTTTGACTGGTAAAGTCTAGAAAATGGAGTTTTAGTTTTGTTTCTTGTCCGTACCAGGAAGTATGGGCATTGTGGAAACAAGGAAAAACTCCCTCTTTGTACATAATGTAAATGTAAGAGTCATTTTGAGTTCTTTGGTGGCTAGCAGATGGATGCCCTAGGCGAGCCAGAGCAGCCCCGGTTGGGGTAGTCTTGAAGTAAAATTTCAATAACTTGCAGGGGAGTGAAGCTTTTGAAGAAATTCCTTTTTGAGGATTTAGGGGAGTGTCTTGGCTCTGTATGGTGCCAAGGAAGAGCCTTTAGCAATCCGTTTGAATGAAGAACTTTTCACCAGTCCGGAATCAGCCTGAGAAAGCCAATGAAACCCTAGTTTCTTGTGCATTTTTGTATCTGGACAGCATACAGCCTGAACAGGCTTGAGACCATGGGATTCTTGGAGGTAAGGGCAGGGAAATCACCAATCCTAATCCAAAGAATCTTAATCCTTGGTGGGTTTAGAAGGAGGAAGCATTAAACCCCTGTTTCAGAGACCTAATTGGGAAGGCTACTAGTTTTTTTTTAAGCCCTAGGAAGGAAGCTTGAGGAAGCGATGGAGAGTTGGAGGATTGTGGTTGCAGAAGGAACTTAGATTGGTCATTTTGAAGTTCTTGAAACAATTTTAAACCCCTGCAAGAACCTTGAAGAAGTTTGAGGCTATTAGGCCTTTTAGGGATGATTAAGGGTCTAAGAAGAGAACATGGTGAAGCACTAGGTTTTGTTTGGAAAATGGACAGCAAGCGGATAGAAGAGGGATTGGTCAGTCAACCAGGGGTTCCTAGGCAGAGGCAGGGACCTATAGGTTAGCTTGGTGGAGCAAGGCACCAAGGGGGTCTATTGAGGAAAGACCAAGAGCAGGAATTTAGCAAGTAATTCCTCCAATCCCGTTCTCTATCAATGATAAAGAAAGTGTATGGAAATAGAGATGCCAAACAATACAAAAAAAAAAACAATATGCTACTACATAACACAATAATGCAAAAACAAGTGACAATGGAAGATATCACCTTCACAGCTACGTGCTCTCAAGGCAAGTAGAGGAAGGAGTGAGCTTGCAAGTTCTCCAACAACAATGCTGTCACAACGAACGAAGTGGAGAAGTCAAGAGACTAGCAACTTGCAACTATAATGGAGGTGATGGTGAAGCTTGAAAGAGCGTAAGTTGATCAATGATGCATCAAGAATTTAGTCAAGTGTGTAAGAATGGTGAAGAAGTTCCAAGAAGATTGATAAAATGAAGGACTAAGCCATTTGAATGGAGAAAGGGAGGCAAGAGAGTCATTTTGTGTCTATTAAGGGGGTAGGAGGCATTACAGTTCGTATCCAATGGAGAAATACAACGCCTCTGCAGATTCCAGAGGCAAGAATCATGTCAGGATGGCAGTGCGACATGCGGATGTTTGCACGGTGCGCACGCGTCCCCGACAAAATTCCTCCACCAACATGAAAATAGGATGTTAGGTGGATAGGGAAAGGTGGCAGATGTTAGGATTGCATCAATAAAATTACATTTTCTAAGGTGAAGGGCATGAAAATGGGAAATTTGCAAGGGGTGCAAATTCACGCCATTACACATGTAATGTTCCAAATTTTGGCTTCTCTAGCATTGCAGTTGGCTTTGACCTTCTCAACGAGTGCCAACATTGTTAGAGGGATGATTTGATATTTCCAATGAGCTAAGTTAGTCTTGAGGACACTTAAGCCACTTTCCAAAGTAAATTTTAGTTTTTGGTGTGTTATCCAAGATTCTTGGAGAGAGCATCTATTTATAGCAAGTCACCCAATCAAACTCAATTTTCATTATTCATCATTGATATCACTCTAGTGTAGTTAGATTCTGATTCTAATGCTTTTCGACAGTTTTCACAACTCAGGTGTAATTGTGGCTTTAATTTAATTATTTTTACTAAGGTTGCTAATTTTATTAAAATAATTTAATGGGCACTTTAGTATAATAGCTAGTTGGAATGAGAATTGAAAATTTTAAATGTTGGATGTTGATAAAGTGATTTTAAGCATTGGGAATGTTTAAATAATAAAATAAATCACTTTTTGGAGTAATAAGGCTTATTAATTTATAAAGTGATTTTATATTATATTTTTAGAAAAGCTTTTGGAAATGTTATAAAAGGAGTTGTGTGAGCTTATTTGCATTATGCACATTATTACATTTTTTTTGGTAAAACCCTTGTGGTTTGGGGATTGAACTCAATTCATCTCAATCTTCTGGAGAAGATCAATTTCAGTGGTGAGACTATTCATCCTAGCTGGTGTAGGCAGAGTCATTCATATTTCATAGTTGAAATTCAATGATTGGATTATTGAAATTTGTGTAGTCTTGTTCCAAGACAAATTTTTGTGTTCAAGTTTTGAAAAAAATTGAAGAAATAACAAAGTAAAAATTTGATAAGATATTTTTTTAGTTATTATTTATTTCAACTTTAGCTACACTATATGCTTAATTCAGGTGGAGGGAATTCTTATTTTTGTGATACCTGATAAGCAAGTTGGTTAATGTTTATTTGATGGATTAGACTATATAGAATTGTCACTGTATACGTTTTGGTTGTCTCATGCCTTGACTGAGGTTAACATGGGAATAGGATAGGCTTAACGGAGATTAAAACAATATTTTGAGGCCAATGAATAGTTGGAGGAGTCTATTATGGTCAGTGCTGCTATCTAAGGCGTCACCCCACTCAGATGTCTATCGTAGACCTTTTTAAGGATCTATATATCAATAACTAACGTAAAAATATATTAGATTAATGGTCACCATAATAGAGTATTTTGAGTCCACTCTGACCATGTTGAATTTATAGTGATGTAGTTTTTTGACATGTGTCCAAAGTGATGTCAGATGGACAAATGTAACATTAGGTGGAAGCACATTTTAGGCCCATTTTGACAATGTTGAAATCACAGTGTTGTGCACTGGTGACACAGGCCCAATACTTTTCAATGGTTGCATTTTATTGGTCAGGGATATTCTGTGGGCATATGAACATGTATTCAAATTTTCTCATCAAATATCTTCCATTCATTTTTTCCCACGAAAAAGAAGATTGACACTCCAAATTCAAACGTGCTCAATAGTTAGTTCTTGGTTCAAAATTTGAATTTGCACAAGTTGAAATGGTAGTGATAATGGAAAATTTTCATAGGTCACCAATGGATCTGATTTCTAGCCTAGGCCAATATTGTAATATTATCTTTCACCCTAGATCAATATTTAAGTGAATTATTTCAAAATTTTAAAGGTGTGACGAACATTACATAATTGTGAATGTACATGGTAGTGTGATGTGTTCATGGTTTTCATGTCTTATCTTGTAGAGGATAATCAATTTATGTGAAGGAGAGTAGATTTTACATGCAAAGCCATCGAAATAAAAAAGTAGAATTGTGAATTCATTTTGTGAGAATTTTGACAAAGAATTTTTTTGTAAGTTTCGTTGTAACTATTTTAGTGTATTTTGAGGTTGGCACTTCTTGCTTCATGTGAGGTTGATGCCTCTTGTGCTCTGGGTTGGTGCTCAAATTGGGAGATTGATGTCTCCTTTAGGTTGGTGCCTATAAACTGTTGTGGGGATTGGTGTCTCTAGTGGGTTGGTTCTTGCAAAATCATTATAAGACTTCATTATTTTTGTGAGGTTGGTTTTGTGCAGTAGATCCAACTAAATTTTATCACCGTGGTTTTTCCCTCTAGAGTTTCTGCATAAATCTAGTGTTCCCTTGTGTGATCGTGTTCAATACTACATTGCTCTTGATGATGCTTTGATGTTTAGTGATATATTGATTAAAGTTAAAATTTAATGATATATTGATTCACACCCCTTCTCAGTATATTTGTGTGTTAAAAAATTGGTACCAGAGCAAGGTTCTGTGGTGCAGTTTAGCAACTGGAGGTAGATCTTGGATTTGAACACATGACAAGTCAAGATGGATCTCACTCAAACAAGGCACCACAATTTAATGTGAAAAATTATGCCTTCTAGAGTATAAGGATGGAAGCATACTTGCAATCACTAGGATTTGATGTTTGAAAATATTTTGTGGATGGCTATACTACTTTTGCAACTCCTCCAATAGATCAGGATGATAAGAAATCATGTGAGTATAATGCTAAAGCTAATAATGCTATTTTGACTGGACTAACAAATTATGAATTTGTCAAAGTAATGCATTGCAAATATGCTAAGGATATTTGGAAAAAAATCATAGTTTCTATGAAGGGGATGATAAGGTTTAGTAGGCCAAGCTACAAACTCACAAAAGCAAGTTTGAAAACCTGAAGATGAAAGAAGAGAAAAATATTGTTGATTATTTTCTCAGGGTGGATGAAATTTTCAGTGCTATCAGAGGACTTGGTGAAGAATTGAACGAATTGGTAATTATCAAGAAGGCATTCAGATCCCTTTCCCAAATGTATGATGTAAAATTTTTTGCTATTGAAGAAGCTAGAGATTTCAATAACCTTGCAATGGATGAACTATTTGGATCTCTCACTGCTTATGAAATGAGGAATGTAAAGAAGAAGACATCAAAGAAAGAAGTTTCTTTCAAAGCAACCAAGAAAGAGAGGAGTGAAGAATCTAATCCAAGTGATGTGTTTGATGATGAGGAAGCTAACTTTGTGAGGAAGTTGAAGAAAGGTTGTAGAAAATATAAAGGTAAGTTACCAGTCAAATGCTTCAATTGTGGTAAAGTAGGCTACTTTGCTTCTAAGTGTCCTTCTGGGAAAAATCAAAGTAGTGATCAATACAGAAACAAAAAGAAGAATTTTCACAAGCATAAGAATAATATTTATTCAAAAGAGGATAGTAGCTCCTCTAAATATGATCAATATACTTTTGAAGAAGAAAGTGAATAAGTTATATTCATGGCAATAAAAGATGAAGAAGATATGAAAGATCTTTATGAAGAAGAATGTGAAGTAGACTTAGAGGGATAACTCCTCTACATTGATTGATCTAAAAGAAGAAAGGAAAGAATAAAAAATTGAAGGTGAAACTTAAAGAATATGAAAAGATGATTATTGATTGAAAATTTAGATAGAAGAAGAAAGAGGATAGAAGATGTCTTGTCAGAAAAATTAAAGGCAAAGGGAATGGACTATGAAAGGCTTGAGGCCAAAATTGTATCCTTGAGAAAGGAATTCAAAAAGGATAAGGATCAATTCAATAAGAAATTGAAGTATGAGAAGAGCATTTAAATTCTAGATGAGATCATAAACAACCAAAGGTTACCTTTCATCAAGATTGGACTTGGTTTAGATGAAGGTCGACTTCCAAAGAGGACAATTGCAAAGCAAGTTGATGGGAATACCTCTAGTAGCTCAAATTTTGATCAACCCAAGAAGACTAAAGAACTTAGAAAGGAAGATGGTTTCTTTCAAGTTCAATAGAAGAGGAGATTCAAAAAATCAAATATAGAAAGGAAAGCATATAATAATAGGTTCAATTATTCCTTTTTTTGTTACTCTTTTACTTGCAATAAATTTGGTCAAAAGATAATAGTTGTAGAAGGTTCCCTACAAGGAACAGTAATTATGTAAGAAAAATTATTTTGCACCTTTAGTTGATTTCAACACCATATGTTACAAGTGCAACAATTTTGGGCACACGAATTTTTTTTTACATAAGTGGTTTTAAAAACCTCCTAGACAAGAAAAGAAAGAGAATATAAATATTTTTGCTAGTTAGAAGGAAGAACCAAAAAAT
Organism: Sequoia sempervirens; assembly: GCA_007258455.2. Classification (NCBI taxonomy): domain Eukaryota; kingdom Viridiplantae; phylum Streptophyta; class Pinopsida; order Cupressales; family Cupressaceae; genus Sequoia; species Sequoia sempervirens. The sequence continues at coordinate 280,218,959 of VDFB02373365.1, read as the reverse complement.
GAATGGAAATGAAGAATAAAAATCAATGATTGTTCAAATTGTATTTCATGCTCAAGAAAATCCATGGGTCATTGACAATGGGCGCTACAGTCACATGATTGGAGATAAAAGTGTAAGAGAGGGGGACCACCACGTGCAAGGCCCCAAGTCATGGAGGGCCAATATGCGGAAGGATACCCTAACTTACCTCATCTTAATGGGGTGTTAGGATATGCGGGATGAGAATGATGGGACTATAAGGTCCTTCCATCACTCTACAGATCCAAAATGCAAAATGGGGCTAGGCAAGTTGGTTTTCAAGTTCAACACTGCACCATAGGAAGCTCTCTACTTGAGGACTAAAGCGCGGTCCTTGGACAACAATGCGACACGCTGACATCTCTCAAGTGCACTGGCGTCCATACGACTAGAAAACTATAGAGACAAGGTCAAACCTAAGAAAACAAGCTAATGACCCAACTAAGTATTGTTAAAGGGCCAAAATAATGTGATTAAGTAAAAAAATACTCTCTAATGTGATAAAGAAAAAATGAAAGAGTTAAGTGGCAAGAAGGATCTCACAAAGAAACTCATTTTCCAGCTAGCTCCTTGAGAACACGTTCACCTACAAACAAAGAGGAGGGGAATGTTGGGTGGCTATATAGGGTCTTGCCTCAGTTAGACCCCATTTTGGTGTTTCCACCTCCACGGATAGCCAAGAAAAAAAGTATGATAAAGAAAGTACTATAATAGAGAACACCAAAAAAAATACAAAACAGTAAGTGTGCTTACTCAACCAAGTGATAGAGGAGAGGAAAGGGAAGCTTACCACCTCGACCAAGAGAACTTAAGGCTACTTGGGGGAGAAAATGAGAGTAATCGAGCCTCTATTGCAATGGTGTTATCACCAATTTGCTCTATCAAAGTGATGGAGTGAATTTGTTGTTGCAATGAAGTGCCTGGAATGCTTGGAGTGAGTGCAAGAGTGTGAAAGTGAGATTGTGAATGAGGTGAAGAAGTTCAACTGAATGCTTAGAGGATGAAATGCTTGTTTAAGGAGTGAATTTGAAAGAGAGAGTGAAGAAAATGACCATATTCTGGTCGGTTAGCCGAATAGGGCATTACAACTTGACTCCCAATGAGAAGTGTAATGCCTCTGCAGGTTCAGCCGTAGGAATCTTCCAGGGATGTAAGTGTGCTGTGCAAATGTCTGCACGCCACGCGGGTGTCCCCAAAAGAAACTCCCCCACTGACACTCAAAACAGGTGCCAAGTGTGATGAAAGTAGTGGGATTAGGTGTAATTAAGAATCCAAACTTGGTTTTCTAAAGTGGAGAAGGGAAAAAGGGGAATTTGCATAAGGGGTACAAATTCACTCCTATACATTTTTCCCCCGCTTTAGTGAGCATGAGTATTGATGAGTGCTCAATAAAGTAGATCAAGGAAGGAGTAAGGTTAGAAATGTATACCTAAACCATCAAGGAAGCAAACCATGATCTGGAAAACTTGAAGTTGCAGGGAAAGCAAAGGACTTCATAGCTTCTCGAAACTATGAAGTTGAAGAAAGAAAGTGTCTTATAGGCCTGTAGACCTACAAGGAGGCAACCTCCAAGATCTCTCGCATGAAGGAAACCCCATGAAGTAAGCGCCTTATAGGCCTACACACCTGCAAGGAAGGTGTCCCCCAAGAAATCTAGCATGGAGGAAACCTAAAGGAAGTGCCCTACAGGATCTTAGGCCTGCAGGGAGGTATCCCCCAAGATCTCTCACATGGAGGAAACCTGAGAAAGAAAATTCTACAGAGTTAAGAAGTGGCCAAGTAGGCGAGTAAGTCAATAGTCATGCAAATCATTGATAATTTGGAAGACTTTCAAAGCAGTCCCTTGGGAACCCTTCAAAAGAAGAGGGGTCCACTAAAGGGACACATTGTTTGAAAAGCAAGGTCTAGTTAGGCTGCCCCCAAGCTAGAGATAAAAAAAATCATTTGAGAAAAAGACTTTCAAAGGGGATCCCTCAGAAACCCTTCAAAAGAAAAGGGGTCCACTAAAGGGATGCACAATTCGAAAGTAGATGTTTTCTTTCTCAGATCGATCCATCATCAAGGGATCCTATTGAAAGATGTTCACTTCATTAAGGAATTCAAAAGGAAGAATATTCCCCCATGTGAGGGGAAGGTCAAAGCTATTCCCGCTTTGGAGGAAGGTTTCCAAGTCCTTTCTTTACAAACTCGTGATGAAAGAAACATGTTCCATTAGGGTTCCAAGTTGAGAATGTGATTATGAAGAAAGGTTTGTGAATTTTTTTGAGAAAAGATTCATTGGTGACAAATGCATTTTCTAAAAATTGGAGTGTTAAAGAAAGACATATTCACACATAAGAGGGACAACTCAAGCAAAGAAGAGAGAAAGATAAAGAGAAAGAAAAAGAGAGAAGACAACATGAACAAAGGGCATAGGGGGATTTGGTTTAGCGGGGTCAGATCTGTCCAAGCTCATATAAATAATAGGTAACTGCAGTGCAAGGAAAATATCATCAATCCCCAACCAGATCAAGAAGAATGCATGGAAAACAATGTAAAAATAAAAAAAATTGGATCAATATGGAAGGGAAGCCTAAATGCCCCCAACGCTTTGCATCATCCCCAATTTGTTGAAAATCAAGCACAAACATGGAAGAATGATGATACAAATAGAAGAAGGTTCATGACACAAAAAATCATTCCTGTATCCAAGCACTAACAGGGGTGATGAGGGTCATCCAGGAACACATGGCACGATCGTGGGGTAACACATCACAAAACACACACACACAAAAGATCAAGAAGAGGCCTCCTCCTAACATTGATCAACCAAGAGGTCATCCTCTTCCCACTCTAGATCATCATAGGGGGAAGGAGGATGAGCCTGCAATGGTGGGATGTTAAGAAGAGGAGCATCCGACCCTTCCACAACAAGGGCCAAGGAAGAAGGCCTTGCAAGGTCTTCTTCATTGAGCTCTTGTGGAGCTAGGGTCAACGATTTTGCAAAGATCACTGAAAAGGCTGAAACTTCATCCATGGAGTTAAACATGCACCCTACAGGAGCTTTGTGTCTAATTTTAGTGGATGGAGCAAGCTACACTTGAGATTCACCACTAGGCTCACCGAATGACTCAAGAGCGGTGACAAACTCAGGGGAAGCCAAGACTGGTTTCGTCACCAAGACAGAACAAGTCAACGTGGGGCCACCTTGCAGAGAAGGCAGACTCCTCTTATGTCCCTCGCTGCTAGAAGGACTACACTCCACCTTTTGATTCATCAAAGGAGATGAACTCCCCACAAATGAGGCTGGAGGTGTGAAGGAAGAGGAGGAAAGAACCATGGTGGATACAACTAAGGTATTGATCATATCCACGAGTTTCAGGAAAGGATGGATGTCCGGAATGGACATCAAAAAAGGAAACTCCACTATAGGAGTGATGAACACTTGTACCCCCTTGGGGTTAGGTGCATTTGTACTTACAAAAAAAGTTGAAAGAAGTGTGGGACCAGACTGAAGAGAGGCGAAAGGAAGGGGAGAGGAAGACACTGCAGGAGGCCCTTAAGTAGGGGCTGTCGTTTCTTCCTCCTTCCTTTGCAAGGAAGTCTGCTCAACCAAGAGAGCCTTTCGCCAATGCTTGTGCTCGTGCATAAGGTGGTTTCTACGACTCTTTGAGCTGGAGGCCAGAGGCTGCGAAGGAAAAAAAGGCTCCTGCTCAACCATGGGGACGTCCACTACAGTTGTTTCCAGCAGAGGAATAGATTCCTAAATGGGAGCAGGAGGAATAGGTTGAGAAGTAGCAAGGGGAGTTGGCTCAAGAGCCTCGACATTGGGCCTCTTCTCGTTCACTACTTTGGGGGTAGGAGCGGTAGGAGGCTGCAAAGGTCGAGACAAAGAGGACTCACCTCGAGAGACCTTCTCCCTGTTATACCAAACAAGTCTAGGCTCCATCGACAGAATAAGAAGTTTGAATGCAAGATGCTTAGGCTTTCACCAAGCGGGCACCATAGGATTCTCCTACAAACAAGGAGTAGAATTTGATGGTACCATAGCAGAGCGAGAAGAAGCGTTAGACTGACCAACGGAAGAGGATGAAGAAAGATCTCGGGACCGCTTCTCTTCTTCCTTCCTTCGTGCCTTAGCGACATCATTGTCAATTTTTAAGCAGGCCCTATGTGAAACAACATAAAGTGACAGAGGGTATCTCACTTTCGGCCTTAGGTACCCTTTCTTATAGTTCTGTTATGTTCAGTGCAAAAGGTTCATTTTAGGCGGAAGAGGACCAACAGGTGCAGGCTAAGAGTAGTCCAAGGAGTAGCTACCATGAGCAACCGATGGTCTATAACCGGTGTCGTGGATTACATGTATGAAACCCCCGTGGATAAATTTTAAACATTTATGCACAATTGAGGGTATCTCATTCATTGCCACCAACCTAGTGATACCTAACTTTACTCTAAAGATCTCAGACCTAGGTTTAATGTTGAATATGAGTTTCATGGATTTAGGTCCAACCAAGACTGACACGACAATACTACCCAAAGGGGGAATATAAAGCTTGTCATGCGTGCGGATGGTGCTCACAGGTGCGTCATACCCATCTTTATGTAAGAAGTTAATCAACATAATCTCCTCGGTTATTATGTTTACTTGTGACGTCATATCAACAAGAACACCCGCTACGATGTTTCCATTGATCCACGCAAGAATATATAGAGATGGTTCCTTGTTAAAACCCATCAGTAGGTCCTGAGATGTAAAGGTTATACCAGTACCACTGTCCATAGGCTACATAGAGGGGATAGGTTGATGCAGGAAGGAGGCCATTACGCACACTAGACGATACTTCCACAAAGTCCCTAAAGGTTAAAGGATAAGACAATGACCCAATTAAGGTTTTTTTATGCAACCCCTTCAGAACCTTCCAACTACATCAAATAGGGGTCACAGGTTGGGTTATAAGGTGACAACCTAAAAAAATTCACACCTACAACACTCCTAGAGTACGAGGAAAGGAACTATTAGTATTGCAAAAAAGGAACCAAAATGGTTCATGTCAGGTTCACCAAAAATGTAAGAGAGGGGGACCACCTCATGCAAGGCCCTAGGTCACGGAGGGCCAATATGCGGAAGGATTCCCTAACTTAAATCAACTTAACGAGGTGTTAGGATATGCAGGATGAGAATGATGAGGACTATAAGGTCCTTCAATCACTCTATAGACTCGAAATGCAAAATGGGGCTAGGTGAGCCAGTTTTCACGTTCAACACTGTACCTCATGAAGCTCTCTACTCGAGGATGAAAGCACGACATGATGGCGTCTCTCAAGTGCACTGGCGTCTGTACGACCAAAAAACTACAGAGATAAGGTCAAACCTAAGAAAACAAGCTAATGGCCCAGCTAACTATTATTAAAGGGCCAAAATAACGTGATTAAGTTAAAAAAATACTCTATAATGTGATAAAGAAAAAATGCAAGAGTTAAAGTGGCAAGAAGGATCTCACAAAGAAACTCATTCACCAACTAGCTCCTTGAGAACACACTCATCTACGCACAAAGAGGAGGAGAATGTTGGGTGGCTGTATAGGGGCTTGCCTCAGTCAGACCCCATTTTGGTGTTTCCACCTCCATGGGTAGCTAAGAAAGCAAGTATGATAAAGAAAGTACTATGATAGAGAACACCAAAAACACTACAAAATAGTAAGTGTTCTTACTCAACCAAGTGATAGAGGAGAGGAAAGGGAAGCATACCACCTCCACCAAGAGCATTCAAGGCTGTTTGGAGGAGAAAATGAGAGTACTTGAGCCTTTGTTACAATGGTGTTGTCCCCAACTTGCTCTATCAAAGTATGGAGTGAAGTTGTTATTGCAATGGAGTTCCTGGAGTGCTTGGAGTCAATGCAAGAGTGTGAAAGTGAGCTTGTGAATGAGGTGAATAAGTTCAACTAAATGCTTAGAGGATGAAATGCTTGTTGAAGGAGTGAATTTGAAGGAGAGTGAAGAAAATAGCCATATTTGGGTCGGTCAATCAAAGAGGGCATTACAACTTGACTCCCAATGAGAAGTGTAATGCCTTTGCAGGTTCATCTGCAAGAATCTTCTAGGGACCTAAGCGCACCACGCAGATGTCTGTGTGCTGTGCGGGCATCCTCAACAAAAACTCCCCCATCGATGCTCAAAACAGTCACCAAGTGTGATGAAAGCAGCAGACTTAGGTGTAATTAAGCCTTCGAACTTGGTTTTCTAAAGTGGAGAAGGGAAAAATGGGAATTTGCATAAGGGTCGAAAATTCACTCCTATACAAAAAGTAAATTCATCATCTTGAAGAAGTGTAATAGTGGTTTAGTTAAATTTGGTGATAATACTACTGCAAGGATTTGTGAAAAATGATCTCTAAGCATTGATGGAAGATCTAGGACAAATGATGTTCTATGTGTTGAATGACCAAAGCATAACCTTCTAAGTGTAAGTCAGATGTGTGAAAAAGGGTACAATCTCACATTCCATTCTCAAAGATGTGAAATCAGGAAAAATGGAAAGATTGTTGCAAAATCAAGTAGGTCAAAAGGAAATCTATACAATTTCACTGAAGTCAAAAGACAAAGTTGTCTTTTGGGAAAATCAAATGAAAGTTGGCTATGAAATAAAAGAATGGGGCATATCAACTTTGATAACCTTGTGAAGATCAGTTCCAAGCATCCTATAAGAGATATGCCAAAAAATACTAAGCCTACAAGCATCTTTTACAAAGAATTCCAACTAGGGAAGTAGACAATAGTAAGATTCAAGATGAAGGAGCATACTACTACAAATCCATTGGAGTTGGTTCATACAGACCTATGTGGATCTACAAAGACAAAAACCTTGCAATAATAAAGGTATTTTATATTATTCATTAGCAATTTTACCATAATGACTTGGGTTTCTTTCTTGAGAGAAAAATATGAAGCTTTTAATAAACTTAACATTTTTAAGGCTATGATTGAAAATTAAATGGGGTCAAATATTAAATTCCTAAGGTCTAATAGAGGTGGTGAGTTTAATTCCTATAAGTTTGAAGAATTATGTAAAGAAAATTGAATCAAAAGACAATATTCTAGTGCAAGAACTCAACAAAATGGAGTGGATAAAATAATTAATATAACAATTCAAGAGATGGCTAGGAAAATGCTAAATGAAGCTAGGTTTCTTGATGTATACTAGAGAGAAGCAATTTATATTGTTGTAAATATCCTTAATAGATGACTAATAAGAGTAAACAATTGCAAGACACCATATGAGTTATGGTATGGTAGACCTACATTTGTCAAGAATTTTAGAATATTTAGAAGAAAATGCTACATTAGAAGGGACACGGATAATTTGTGCAAGTTTGAGTCAAGAAGATGAAGATATATTTCTTGGCTACTCATCAAGAAGAAAGGCATACAAATTATACAATAAGAGATTGCACAAGATTGTTGAGACTATAAATGTGAAAATTGATGATCTACATCATTTTCCATTAGTTAAAAGGGATCATTATTTTGAAAAATTAGCCAATACAAAAGAAGATGTAGGTACAAATGAAGAGGTAGAAGAAGAGTTTGAAAGAGAAAATGCAAAAACTCCAGCTAAGTATGTTCATAAAAATCATTCTGAAAGTCAAATTCTTAGAGATACGAATGATGGAGTCGTAAATAGGATAAGGTTAGCAAGAATGAATGAATAGGTAAACTTTTCTCTTTTATTTGAAATTGAGCCTAATTTTTTTGCTAAGGCTAGCAAAGATGAGAATTGGATAGAAGTAATAGAAGAAGAATTAAATCAAATTGAAAAGAATGAGATTTGGGAGTTTGTTATAAGGCCTAAGGATAAAAATGTAATCGAAATGAAATAGGTATTTAAAAATAAATTGAATGAAAATGGGAAGGTATTGAGAACAAGGAAATACTATTTTGCAAAGAATATGATTAGGTAGAAGGTATTGATTTTGAAGAAACTTTTGTTCCTATGGTTTGATTAGAAGCAATTGGTATGTTCTTGGAATTTTCAATCTATAGGGATTTTAAAGTATATCAGATGGATTTCAAGTTGACATTTCTCAATGATATTCTTGAAGAGGAATGATCCGTATAGCGGAAGGGATCTATGACAAACGTTGCGAGTGATTACAAACAAAGGTGTAAAGACATCAACAATGAAGTAACAGGAACATTAATTAGAGAAGATTCAAAACATAGAATCAAGAGAGAGATAAGAAGACACCGATTTGATTACGGAGTTCGTCCGAGTGGACTACGTCTCCGGGTCGAGCTCAATCGAGTGACCAGTCTATTGATATGTTCTGCAACGCAGTACAATCTCCACGAGCCTCTTGTAACACTGCTTACAATATCTTGTAGCCTTTCCACAAAGTTATACAAAAGTCTCTCACTCACACCCCTCTCAAAAGCTCTCCTAGGCTAGGGATGATTAACAAAGAGTAAGGAAACTAACTTTGCCTAATAGGTACTACTACAAGACTCAGAACATCAATACATCCAACTCAAATATTCTCCTAATTCCCTCTAAGAAATTCTCTCACAAAAAGCCTCTCAAAGACCAAGAGAAAGGGAGAACAAGAGAAGAATGATCAACTGATGGATGCTTGATCGATTGATGAAAAATACTCCAAGACTCCTCCCTTTTATACTTGGAGTTTACCCGATATGGTAGAAAACCATATGATTATAAAATCCCCCTTATTTGGAAAAATAAAAAACAATTCCCCTAATAATCTTTCAAAATTATTTAGAGCCCTTCCTTTAATTTATTTTCGGGCCTTTAGTTGAGGGGTTTGTTTTTTAATTCGGGTTTGTTTTGAACAAATAACCAATATTTGGTTATTTTTGTTTTAGGCATTCGGGCCTAATAACCATCATATAAAATCCGCGGACCACATATATAGACAATGCTCGGTGGCTTAGCGATGCATGTAACTCTTGCCACCCGCTCGCTGCGGGGTCAAATCCCACCGATGCCTATTTTTTAAAAGCCATTTCAAACCAAACACTTAACAAAACCAACCGGTGCATAGATAAAGTTAAGCCCGAAGTCTTAGGCGAGTTGGTCGGCGGGCTAAGCGGAGAATGGGAGGTTCGGGGTTCAAAACCCCCCAAACTACTTTTTCTTTTCCAAACAAACAGACTGCCCCGTGCCGGTGAGTAGGAAAAGGGGGGCCACGTGTCGCGCAACGATTCATCGACGACCCTGAGACAACGTCCACGTCACGTCCAATCAATATGCTAGCTCACAGCCACGTGTCAACTAAGGATTCGTCGGAAGAACACAGTCAGCTACCACGTCACCCATTGACTCAGCTGCCCAGTCAGCATCCAGTTGGCTACCACGTCATCAGGAGGACACGTGTCAAGACTTCATTCGCTGATTGTATTGACATCATCCGATGCCACGTCACTTATACGGTTGCCACGTGTCATGACCCCATTGGTCCACGTCATCATCCGTACGATGACCTGTCCGCCAAATCAGCAGGATGATGTCATGTTGATGTCAGCAACTGTACCACTTGTATCTCGGTCAACCGAAAACTTTGACTGGCTCTAACTTGCGCACCCGACGTCCGATTTGCACGAAACAAAGGCCGTTGGAATCGTGATGACGAGCTCTTCGTGATGACGCCAGCTTTGACCAATTTGGTGACGATGAATTTTTCACCTTTTTTCCTCGCCCTAATAGTTGAGTTGACCAACCTTTGACCGGGCTTTGACTGGCGATATCTCGGACATACGGACTCGAAATTCGACAAAACGGACTTTGTTGTGGTCGTGTCGATGAGCCCTCCGAACTGACACTACTTCCAGCCGATTCTGAGTCCATCAACTTTTCGCCTCCTGACGGCCTCTTGGTCCAAGGGTTGACCCAACTTTGACTGCACGTAACTTATGCAAACAGGCTCCTTTTTTGCCCGTTCAAGTTGCATCGGATTCAGAATTCTGTGCTCTACGCGATGGCACTACTTCCGAGAAAAAATGGAACACTTCAATTTCAGGTCCTGAAGATCCACCTGGATCAAACCTCCCCACTGAAGAACTTTTGGTCCTCCAAAAGTGTATAGTTCCTTCAATGATCTCGCATTCAGCATCCTGCTACCTTCCACAATCTGAATCACTAAAATACACTGCCACATCTGCTTGCTGGGGTCTTACACTTCGGCAATGTAGGAATTCACAACTCCTCATGATGCAGTTCAAAAATGGAACATAAAATACCCAAAGCAAGAAGAGAAAACTGAGGATGATAAACCTAACTTATGTTGAATGCGAGATCGTGGCTTAGCGATGCATGTAACTCTTGCCACCCGCTCGCTGCGGGGTCAAATCCCACCGATGCCTATTTTTTAAAAGCCATTTCAAACCGAACACTTAACAAAACCAACCGGTGCATAGATAAAGTTCCTTCAATGATCTCGCATTCAGCATCTCGCATTCAGGACCTGAAATTGAAGTGTTCCAATTTTTCTCGGAAGTAGTGCCATCGCGTAGAGCACAAAATTCTGAATCCGGTGCAACTTGAACGGGCAAAAAAGGAGTCTGTTTGCATAAGTTATGTGCAGTCAAAGTTGGGTCAACCCTTGGACCAAGAGGCCATCAGGAGGCAAAAATTTGATGGACTCAGAATCGGCCGGAAGTAGTGTCAGTTCGGAGGGCTCATCGACACGACCACAATGAAGTCCGTTTTGTCGAATTTCGAGTCCGTATGTCCGAGATATCGCCGGTCAAAGCCCGGTCAAAGGTTGGTCAACTCAACTATCAGGTTGAGGAAAAAAGGTGGAAAATTCATCGTCACCAAATTGGTCAAAGCTGCCGTCATCGCGAAGAGCTCGTCTTCACGATTCCAACGGCGTTCGTTTCGTGCAAATCGGACGTCGGGTGCGCAAGTTAGAGCCAGTCAAAGTTTTCGGTTGACCGAGGTACAAGTGGTACAGTTGCTGACGTCAGCATGACATCATCCTGCTAATTTGGCGGACGGGTCATCGTACGGATGATGACGTGGACCAATGGGGGTCATGACACGTGGCAGCCGTATAAGTGACGTGGCATCGGATGATGTCAATACAATCAGCGAATGAAGTCTTAACACGTGTCCTCCTGATGACGTGGCAGCCAACTGGATGCTGACTGGGCAGCTGAGTCAATGGGTGACGTGGCAGCTGACTGTGTTCTTCCGGATAATCCTTAGTTGACACGTGGCAGTGAGCTAGCATATTGATTGGACGTGACGTGGACGTTGTCTCAGGGTCGTCGATGAATCGTTGCGCGACACGTGGCCCCCCTTTTCCTACTCACCGGCACGGAGCAGTCTGTTTGTTTGACACGTGGCAGTGAGCTAGCATATTGATTGGACGTGACGTGGACGTTGTCTCAGGGTCGTCGATGAATCGTTGCGCGACACGTGGCCCCCCTTTTCCTACTCACCGGCACGGAGCAGTCTGTTTGTTTGGAAAAGAAAAAGTAGTTTGGGGGGTTTTGAACCCCGAACCTCCCATTCTCCGCTTAGCCCGCCGACCAACTCGCCTAAGACTTCGGGCTTAACTTTATCTATGCACCGGTTGGTTTTGTTAAGTGTTCGGTTTGAAATGGCTTTTAAAAATAGGCATCGGTGGGATTTGACCCCGCAGCGAGCGGGTGTCAAGAGTTACATGCATTGCTAAGCCACCGAGCATTGTCTATATATGTGGTCCGCGGATTTTATATGATGGTTATTAGGCCCGAATGCCTAAAACAAAAATAACCAAATATTGGTTATTTGTTCAAAACAAACCCGAATTAAAAACAAACCCCTCAACTAAAGGCCCGAAAATAAATTAAAGGAAGGGCTCTAAATAATTTTGAAAGATTATTAGGGGAATTATTTTTTTATTTTTCCAAATAAGGGGGATTTTATAATCATATGGTTTTCTACCATATCGGGTAAACTCCAAGTATAAAAGGGAGGAGTCTTGGAGTATTTTTCATCAATCGATCAAGCATCCATCAGTTGATCATTCTTCTCTTGTTCTCCCTTTCTCTTGGTCTTTGAGAGGCTTTTTGTGAGAGAATTTCTTAGAGGGAATTAGGAGAATATTTGAGTTGGATGTATTGATGTTCTGAGTCTTGTAGTAGTACCTATTAGGCAAAGTTAGTTTCCTTACTCTTTGTTAATCATCCCTAGTCTAGGAGAGCTTTTGAGAGGGGTGTGAGTGAGAGACTTTTGTATAACTTTGTGGAAAGGCTACAAGATATTGTAAGCAGTGTTACAAGAGGCTCGTGGAGATTGTACTGCGTTGCAGAACATATCAATAGATTGGTCACTCGATTGAGCTCGACCCGGAGACGTAGTCCACTCAGACGAACTCTGTAATCAAATCGGTGTCTTCTTATCTCTCTCTTGATTCTATGTTTTGAATCTTCTCTAATTAATGTTCCTGTTACTTCATTGTTGATGTCTTTACACCTTTGTTCGTAATCACTCGCAACGTTTGTCATAGATCCCTTCCGCTATACGGATCAAGGAAGTGTATTTTAAGCAACCTAGAGGATTTCAGTTGTTTGAGAATGAGGATTATTTATACAAATTGAAAAAGCCAAGTATGGAATCAAGCAGGCCCCTAGGGCTTGGTATTCTAGATTAGACACGTATTTGCAACAAGTATTCAAAAGAAGGATTGTAGAAAACAATCTTTACATCAAGACAAAAGGTGAGCATCGGTTAATTGTTATTGTCTATGTTGATGAAATTATTTTTTGTGGTAGAAATTAAAAGATGTGCAAGATTTTTTTCAAAGAGATGCAAAAGGAATTTGAGATGTCTATGCTTGGTGAATTATCATTTTTTCTTGGTTTGTAAATTGCTCAATTAGATAAGGGAATTTTTACCTTAAAAAACCAAGTATGTCAAGGAAATGTTGAAGAGGTTCAAGATGGAAGATTGCAAGCCAGTTAGTACATCAATGGTGACAAGATGTAAGTAAGAAAAAATGATGAGTCACTTGAAGAAAATCAAACTCTATATAGGTCAATGATTGGAAACTTGTTGTATTTGACTGCATCCAAACTTGACATTATGCAAGTAGTATGCATGGTAGCAAGATTTCAAGTAGCACCTAAAGAAACTCATGTAAAGGTAGTAAAGAGGATTTTTAGATATTTGAAAAATACTACTAACTATTGTTTGTGGTATCCCAAAGGTGATGATTTTACTCTAGCAACTTACACAGATGTTGATTGGGTAGGAAGTGTTGATGAAATAGAGATTACTACTGGTGGAGCATTCTTTCTTGGAGACAAAATTATGTCATGTCTAAGCAAGAAAGAAGATTCAATATCTTTGTCAATAGCAAAAGTAAAATATATTGTTTCAACATCATTTTCTACTTGAGTTCTTTGGATGCAACAAACTTTGAAAGATATAAGATTGAGTATAATGAGCTTATTTATATTTTTTTGTGATAATACAATTGCAATTAATATTTCAAAGAATTCAGTGATGCAGTCAAGGAAAAATCATATCTCAATCAAACATAATGTTTTGAGAGAAAAGGTTGCAAATTACCTGAAGTAAAAATAGACCATTTGGTTACTAAAGATTATATTGCAAACATCTTTACAAAACCTCTTCTCGAAGAGACATTTGAGTATCTCAAATAGAATCCAGGAGTAACAACTCCTTCTCCCTCTTAGTGAAGATGTAAATGAAGCATAAGTTTAGGGGGAGTACTTCCTTACTCTACCCCTGGAGCATTTCCCTTAGGGGAAGTTTTGTAGAGAGTTACTATTGCTAGACCATAAAGGGAGAAGAACAAAGTGGAGTACTGTGGAATGAGTATTGCCATAATCCTTTTCCATTGATGTCAAAGGGGGAAAATTAAAGAAAGTTGGAGAATTGAATAAATGGGGAGAGAATCTAGTTTGTGTTGCCATAAATGATAAAGGGGGAGATTGTTGCAATTTTTCTTATTGATGACAAAAGGGGAAATGGTTGTCATTGATGTCAAGTGCTTTGAGATGAAGGTTGTTTCTTTGATATGATCTGTTCATGTCTACATGCTATGATGATTTGTTTGGTCTTCATTTTATTCCTTTGGATTGGATTGAAGATAATGTCTGATTAAGGTTTGTGCTCTTGGTAGTTTTTAGCCCTAATTAATTTAAACCCTAAGTGATTTTTGTAGTCATGCAATTTATGTTCTAATTTATCATCGAATAACTATCGGTCGTTCTCGGTTGCTTAAGTTATTAATTAAGCCCTTTTACATCATTGTTCACCAACCTCGCTCAATGTTTGATCTAGTTCAAAATATTTTTCCTAAGTCTAAAGTCAATACTTATAGGAAGCAAAGGATGATGTTGATGGGACATGTGTTGAAATTACACATGAGCACATTTTGAGTCTACTTTGATCATGTTGAAATTGCAATGGCACGAAAAGTTGACAAGTGTCGATGTTGCAAAAGAGCACATTTTGAGCTTGTCCAACTCATATGGTGTTTATGTTGATGGATTTTTAGTAGATCAACGATTAACAAAAATGTATCAGATCAATGGTCACTACAATAGTGTACTTTGAGTCTGCTTCGGCCATGTTGAATTTGCGGTGATGCAGTTTGTTGATGTGTTTCTAGAGTGACGTGTGTGTATTCTATTGGTTAGGGATATTTTGTGGGCATATGTGTGTATTCAAATTCAGTCGCCAAATATTTCCCATTCATTTTTATCCACGAAAAGGAAGATCAATGCTCTAGATTCAAACATGTTCAATGGTTAGTTCTTGGTTCAAAATTTGAATTTGCATAAGCTGACATGGTAGTGATAATGAAATATTTTCATAGGCCGACTTCTCCTTCACCTACAAATTTGATTTTTGCTCTAGGACATCATTGTAATATTATCTTTCACCCCATATTAGTATTTAAGTGAAATGTTTTAAAATTTTGAAGGTGTAATGAACAATATAGAACTATGATTGTACATGGGAGTGGGACCTATTTGTGGTTTACATGTCTTATATTTTAAATAAAATATGATTTATATGAAGGAGAGTAGATTGTGCATACAAAGCAATCAAAATAACAAAGAAAAATTGTGAATTCATTTTATGAGCATTCTGATAGAGAATTTTTGTATGTTTCATTGTAACTATTTTAGTGTATTTTGAGGTTGATACCTCTTACTTCATGTGAGGTTGGTGCCTCTTGTGCTCTAGGTTGGTGTTCAAATTGGGGGATTGTTGTCTCCTCTAGGTTGGTTCCTATAATTTTTTTGGGGATTGGTGTCTCTAGTGGGTTGGTGCCTATACATTGTTTGAGAGTTGAAGGTTGAAGGTTATAGGATTGAGGGATTAGGTTTTAAGGGTTTATGAATTAAGGGTTGAAGTGTTGAGGGTTGAGGGATTAGGGTTTAAGGGTTGAGGGCTTAAGGGATTGAGAGTTTAGGGTTTAAGGGTCGAGGCTTGAGGGTTAAGGGTTTAAAGGTTGGAGGTTTAAGGGTTTAAGGGTTGAGGGTTGAGGTTAAAGGGTTGAGAGAGTAGAGAGGGAAGGAGAGAGAGAAAGAGGAGAAAGGGAGGGAGAACTAGAGAGAGAATGAGGAAGGTAGAGAGATTGAGAGAGGGAAAGAGGGAGGGAGGAAGAGAGAAAGAAGTATAAAGGGATAGGTAGGTAGAGATAAGTAGAGAGGGAAGGAGAGATGGAGGGATAGGTAGGTATGGAGAGAGAGGTGAGAGAGATCAATAAAGAGATAGAGGTAGGTAAGAGAGGGAG
>VDFB02373365.1:280062340-280202575 GCA_007258455.2 Sequoia sempervirens | reverse complement strand
GAAAGAGAAAAAGAAAGAGTTCACAAAAATGTATTGAAAAATTTCATGCTTCACATTTGGCGAGCTCCAAATTTGGCGTTGGCCAAATGGGGCACTTTGTTTAGCAAGTGCGAAATTTGGCGCTCGCCAAATGGATCACTTCATTTAGCGAGCGCTAAATTTAGTGCTCACCAAATGGAGCACTTCATTTGGTGAGTTCCAAATTGGGCACTCACCAAATGGAGCACTTCATTTAGCAAGCGCCAAATTGGGCACTCACAAATGGAGCACTTCATTTGGCGAAAGTGCCAAATTGGGCGCTCACCAAATAGAGCACTTCATTTGGCGAAAGTGCCAAATTGGGCGCTCACCAAATGGAGCACTTCATTTGGCGAGTGCCAAATTGGGCGCTCACCAAATGGAGCACTTCATTTGGCAAGTGCCAAATTGGGTGCTTGCCAAATGGAGTACTTCATTTGGTGAGCACCAAATTTGGTGCTCACCAGATGAAGAGCGTCAAAATTATTTGAATTTTAAAATATCGAGTCTTAGGCTTGGTCATTTGAGCCATTTGGCGCTCGCCAAATGGTCATTTTGGGTAAAAAAAAAGTGGCATCTTTTTTGTGTCACAGATTGGTGCACATACCCATATATAAAATGATAGATAAGACTTGAACTAGACATGATTTCAAGCAAGAAGATATCAATAAAGTTCAATTGAACTAGACTTATGAGCCCAAGCAAACTTGCTAAATATGGAGGTTTCTAACTCAAGAGTAGCCTTGTGACTCTCAAGATGGTATATCCATAAATGATATGATTGTAGACACCTAATTATGAATAAATAATTAAAATAATTATCATTTTCACTTTATCCTGATAATTGAATAATTTTATATTATTTAATTAAATTCATATTATCTATTCCTCTATATTAATTAAATAATTAAGGTTAATTAATTAATTTATTAGTTATAGGACTCTATCCATATATTTTAATTAAATAATTAATATTATTTGATTAATTGACTAATTATTCTTTTATTCTAAAGTCTAATTAAATAATTCATTATTATTTAATTAATTATCTAGTTCTCATTTCCTAAATTAAATGATTGTTTTAATTATTTAATCAATTTAATTTTCTCTCAAAATTATCTTCTTCATAAATAAATAAACTTAATTTTATTTCTTAAATTCAATGTTGCACATGTAAATAATAATTAAATATATTAAATTATTAGCTATTCATGTAATGTGGTTCGAACAACCACTATCAATCACACATGAATTAGCCTCATATTTTGCATGAAAAGTAGTACAAACAACACTTGGATTTTTAGCTTTATCTCCAGTCTTCTTAACAACCAAGAACAAGACTTCATCTTCATTATCCAGACTATTGGAATCATCATCTTTTGTAAAGCGCGAATCTTCCATGGATTAGAGACTCTTCTTAACCTTATTTCTTCTAGGTTCTTTATTTCTCTTTTCATCTTGAATCTGGATAAGATGTTCCACTTCTACTCTTTCTCTTTCAATTGCTTACATAAACATCATAATGCATTACACATCCTCAACTTAACCACATGACCTAGATCAACTAGGTTTATAATATATACATGATATTACATTGATTACATTACATGTCAACCAATCACAACAAGAATATTACATTTACAAGTCAACCAAAGATCAAACTATTGTCACATGAAATTGCACCCTACTGAACATGAAGTTCAAGCTTCCAATGACACAATGGAAACAACCTCAACGTGTGTGACCTTTGCGTGTATGAGGTTGAATCTCTGAAGAAGGTCAAATTCCTCTTTCGATCCAAGTGTAATGTGCTGGTCCAACCCAACACATGAAAACCTACCACTATTCTACTTTAACAACTCACAAGGGAAAAGGGAAGAAAGAAAGCATGAAAGGGAAATGGAGGTGATACACCAAGATGGAAAAGTCATTTCTTCCTAACTTAGATTGCTCAACAACATTGATGAAGAGGGAACAAAGGGCCCACACAAATCTCTGTTTGGTTGATTTCTACAGGAAAACATGGAGGTTAGGGTTTGACAAGTTGCTAGAAGGAAAAAAAGGTTTCTCAAAACAACAACTGTAAACAATTTAACTCAAATATGCATGCATGAAAAGATAAACAAATAATTAGATATGAAGGAAATGAACTTACACAAACATAAAATAAGTTGAGAAGAGGCAAGCTTGCTTGACTTCATTGATGTAGAGGAAGAAAACCAATCTTTACAATTGCAAAGTGCAAAATAGAAGTCTGCCAAAGAAAAACCCCAGAGGAACCAGAGGAAGAACCCCTGAAATGAATACATTTATTTCCTTTGTTTAGGCATAACTTAGAACCACAAATAAAACCCTAACCCTAACCAGGGTTAACAATGAAGTCTATGCGTGAAAAGATGGAGCCATCCTATGAAAATCGTGATTAGGGCATGGATCTATTAAGAAAGTCAACAACACAACAATCAATGAGCATGGAAGCCCATAAAATCCACTTGCAAAAGTCAGGGGATGCAATAAATGTCATCCTTGAAGCCCAAAAAGATGAAATAGGTAGCTAAGGAAGTGGTTTGAACATTAATGGCGTCACCTAGAAAAAGCACATTAAAATCTGTGGAAAGGTCGAAGCATCAGGCCTGAAAAGAAACCTTTGCATCATTAAATGGTCCATATGCCTAAAAAGCAACACACTATTAGACATCATACATTGGGCATCCTTCATACCCCATATCACATACATTACTTTGACACTGACATCGAGATTTAGACATTGGGCATGAGGCTTACCACTTACCACTAAGCAAGGAAAAGTGTAGGAGGAAAGTGAAAACACCAAAGCCTGAAAGGACTCATTAACCATCAAAGATTAGGGGTCAGGCTTACTGCTTACCGCTTACCAAAGAAGTTGGTAAGAGGTAAGAGATGATTGCAAAATACAAAAGTCTGAAAAATAAGGACTTACAAATTTTGAAAGAACTGATCAAGATACTAGGAAAGAAAGGGAAAAAAGAAACTTGGAAGAAATACGAAGGGGAGAAAGATTTTCAAAAGTTGGGCTTTGGGAGGGTGCCTTAACTCATTCTACGAAAGAGGTAAGGAGCAAAGGGGAAGATCGATCCTCGATGCACAAAAAACAAACACTTAGTTATTTTTCCAAAAGCACATCGAGGGTCGAGGGAAGGTCTTACCTCTTACCTTAACAAAGCTAAGAGGTAAAGGGGATGACCAATCCTCAAACTCCAAAAATAAAACACTTGGTTGCTTTCCTAGAGAACATATCAACGTTGGGGGTAAGATGGAGGGCTTACCTCTTACCATAACAAATGGTAAGAGGTAAAGGGTAAGACCAAATTTTGACACTTGAAAGATCAATACTTAGTTGATTTTCAGAAGGAAGGATAGGGGGTAGAGGGAAAGGGTTAAGTTTGGGTGAAACCCAAAATATCTAAGGGAGAAATAGAAGGAAAGGGAGAAGAAGAAAGAGATCAGGGGTGATAGAAGAGGGATGCAAGGAAGCAAGCAAGTGATAGGCCAAAGGTCTGAAAAACACAACACTTAGCCACTTTTAGGAACCTTTAAGGAGGATTCATGCAATATGGCTATTGTAGGATCTCTAAGATCGGTTATCAATGATGGGTCATCAAAGGGTGGCATGAAATGACAAAACAAACAACAACATGAAACATGTAGAAGGGTAAGACCTAGGCAGAATACACATAACAATAGGAAGAGGAACACACCTTGCAGATTCCAACACATGATTAATCTAGTCCTATACACTCTTCATAGCTTCGATCCTTAATGAAAACATCTACATGCTTCACGCATTCAAATTAGGTTGGCCTTAAGGAAGAAAACATGCAACTTGTAACATGCCAACCATTACAACATTGGTGGTACACATGAATGATAAGAATTTACTTGTGCTTCTCTTAGATGAGTTAGAATGATCCATGAAAATATCCAAACACTCCATAGAATCCACACAAACAAGAACTTGTGGTGCATACCTTCAACATACCCTAGTTGGCCAAGGAAAAGCATAACCTAGCAACACCTTCATTCCAGACCATAGCTTGTTTTGCAGAAACCAGACAACAACTTGTAGAGAAATAAAAATCATCACATGATATTCAACAACACTCTCATACATCCCTTTCACAACTTCAAAAAATAACAAGTTGGTGCAAGCCAATAGACATTAAAACCAATCACTAGACAACACAGTCCTAAACTCTATCACTTCAAACTTTCATTGCGGAAGGAAAAATAATATGAAACTTTGGATATAGAACCTTCACATCACCAACAACTTAAATTTTGAACCGTACAACTATATCTCCATTCACAGAGGAATGCAAAGCTAAACTTTGCACCTATGTGAGCAACTTCATAGAACCAACACAATATTCAAATTGTCACACACAAACACATATTTCTAGAACCCAAATGAATAGAAAATTGGATCAAACATGCCTTGACACACCAAAAAGCTATCTTCCAAACCGTAAGAGCATAACATCACCAATAGAGAAATGCAGAGTATCTCTTAGGGACTCTAACAACTAGTTAGTCAGACTACAACTCACTTTTGACATTACTAACAACCAAACTTATCAAGCCACAACAATCTCAAACATGCTTTTGACATCAATGACAACTAAACTACAAAAATTTCAAGTTCCTACACTGAGCTTAGTGCTAGGAGGAGTGGGGTAATATGACTTTGGTTGCTTTCTACGTTTTATTATAGGGAAAAGTGGTGGAATAAAAGAAATCAATTGATTTTGTCTGACCACACTAGGTGTAAAAGATTAAGGGGAAGGGTCAACCAACACAAGTTATTTTCTTCTTCTCACCTTGTAGGCATGAAGATGATGTTAGGATTTTTTGACAAGATTGGAGAAATAATATAAACAAATTAAATCAATTATGATATATAATTAAATCATAGAACAAAGAAATGAATAGGAACATGACAATAATTTTTAATGTTGTTCACTCTTTGGGATATGTCCACATGCAACAATAGTCCAATTTTATTATACTTCTTATGAAATACAAATTCCATAAGCTGGCAACAATTTGCTGCAATTGTAAATAAAATATTGCATTCAGACATTTGTGGATTGTCACATGTTAGACACCATAATAATGATACACTCTCACACACTTTGTTGCATGTCTATTATTTTTCTCACATGAATATTCCAATTCCAGTTAGTGTGCTTTGCTACGTGCTTCAAACACAAAGCTATGACTTCTAACATTCTACCCCCGTAATTTTTTAACCAACTCATGTGCTCACAACAATAAACTATCAATTGTTTTGGGCATTTTAAATTGTTTATTTCAACAAGAAATATAACTTTATTTTATTAAAATGTGCCCCCTTGCACTCCTTTGTTAATTAATTTGGGGGAAATTGCACTAGGAAAAGTGACCAAAATATTAACTTGAAAGGTTGATTAATTCCATAGACCAACAATCTCCCACTTGAAGACTGATTAGACACCACACTAAACCATCTCCCACTTGGAGACTAATCTCGTAGAACTACTGCCCCTATAGCTCCCATTGGAATTAACACCCTTGAACATAGCTATTTGTATTTCCATTATTTTAATATTGAAGATCAATAGACATTGAAGAGGAAATTAGTTTCTCCTATGTTACTGCATTCATAAATATATCGGTTAGATTCTTACATGTATGAATATTCTCTAGCTTTAACTTTCCATCCTCCAACACTGACCATATGAAATGATATCTTAGTTGTATGTGTTTTTTTTTTAAATGTAGGACAAAATTCTTGGCAAGATGAATAACACTTTGGTTGTTCGTAAATAAATAATTATCAACTTCCTGTTTGACCAATTCCTCTAAGAAAAATTGTAGCCAAATCATCTCCTTGCTTGCTTCTATTGCAACAACATACTTTGCTTATGTGGTTGATAAAGCAATAACCTTTTACAACCTTGAAATCCAACTAACTACTGTCCCACCAATATTAATCACAACCTTTAGTTCTTCGCTTGGTATCAATGTCACCTGTCAAATCAGAGTCAACATATCTTTGTAAAGCAATGTTTAATCCCCCAAAATATAAATGTTTATTGGTTGTCCCTCTCAAATACTTGAGAATCCATCTCACAATGTTCCAATGCTCCATTATGGGATTAATCATATACCTTCTGACAACTCCAACGACATGTGCAATATTTGACCCCGTGCATACCATTACATACAATAAACTACCAACAACTAAAGAATATGGAATCTTGGAAATTTTTTCTTCCTCCTCTTGTGTCTTTGGGAACATCTCCTTAGTCAATTTAAAATGACTAGGTAAAGGTGTGCTAACAACTTTAGCATTTTCAATATTAAATCTTTCCATATGAGAAAGTAACAAATATTGAGCAACCATGGGGCTATAGAAGTAATGGAAAAGGGTGTGAGAGATGAAATCTAACTCACTTTATATTTTTGATAAATTTTAAATAATATATTAAGATGAGGTGGGAGGGGGCTAGATGGGGTAGTCCATCAGTAATCTAAAGAGAAGTTATCCGTATTAGGTGGGTGATTGATATCCACTATGTGACATGGTATATATCTTGTCACTATAGGAGAACTTTAGACACTTATGCCGATAGATGGAAAAACTTCCATTGTTATGAGCCATGGATTTCCCATTAGAACACAAAAGTGATCTAATGTGGGAATAAATGTGAAGGTGGTGTCTGTAGAGACGTGAAATTAACATCGTGCACTCAGGTCCTATTCATCCGCTCATTAAATAAATCAAACACAGCAAATCCATTCACTAGGTAAATCAGGTCTTTAGTTTTAAGGTTACTCATTTAAATAAATCAAAGGCTCACATCATCCTTTAATTAAATAAATCAAACTTTATTTAATTAAAATCTCAAAAGACATTTCTCATCCCTTTTTGATTTAAATAAATCCAAATATTTAAGTCATAAAAGTCAAAATCATCCTAATCATCATTAAGCTAATCTAATCATAATTAGCCTAACCTAATCACCCATCACATCCTCTAGATATCCCCACTTGCACAAATAAATTAATTTATTGATTTATTAAATTCCTTATTTTCTTTCAACATAGCATTTATGGGGAATATTCTCTCAAGTTTGAAAATGAAGACAAGTTGACTTGTCCCCTCCAACATTGTATTAATTTCCCATTTTCATGTCCCCCTCTCAACATTTATATCACAAATTCAAATTTGAATCTCCCCCTCTTGGGCACATTTCCCAAATCTTGCACATCCCTCAACCTATGGCATGATGACAAGTGGCCTCTTTTCATTGGCCTGATTTTAGTCCCACATTGGTCCCTTTTCAACACTCTTAGCATTTGAAAATATACAAATAGAGATCATCATCCTTGATCAAATCCTCCACAACTCCACAAATCATCCACAAATCTCTTGCAAAGTCACTCTCTTAAACTGAGAACTGATTTTTCCCATCTTGGCATTCCATATCATTCTTCATAGCATTTTATCATCTAGCTTATCTATCAAGGATTGGGAAAGGGCTATTTTCAACAATGGCACCAATCCAATATGAGATGTTATTTACTTCATGATTTATTGTATGCTTTCATCTAGTTTATTTAATCCTTTTGTTGTTTTGATTGCATCATTAAAACATGTTGACTCATTTCATATGGATGTTAAAATCTTGCTTTGAACACTAACCATGCTTGTTGTATATGTTAGTTATTTAACCATTTGCAGATTTTAAGGTCTACAGTGTCCAAGCTCATAGGTCCAACCTAAATAAAAAGTGTGAGTGTACACATAAAGTGAATGTAAAGGAACCTATCATGCATATGTCATGAGTAGTCATATGAATCATATTCATCTTGGTAAAATTAGTTAACATATATAAGAATTTCTCACTAATTACATTCACCATGCTTATTGGACCAATTGAAGTATTATGAATATTTTTACAGTTTACCATGATGGGAATGCATAGGGGGCCATCATATATGTCCACGAATTTTAGATGAAGAAAAAAAGATGGTGAGCTCATGAACCTATTCATCTTGAGATGCTTAGGGTGAAAGGTCAATCATACTCACCATGTTAAACAATGCAAAAGAAGAGTGACAATTTTGGTTAGGTAGAAAATTTGATTTATTCCCTTCGTTGTTCACGCCATGCATTTAGATTTTATCATATCCTAAATGGTATGCTTTAGATTTATACACTTTTTGTTGGAGTAATTAGGACATCACTCAATTTAATTCTATTATTACTTTATTCACTTAAGCTAAACTTAGGAGTGATTTTTAATTATTAGATTGGGCTAAAAATAGGTCAAGTTGTCTCATTGGTTGAGATTAAGACACTTGTCACAATATAATCAAATCCTCATCTAGGGTTTATTTTTTTATTTTATAAGGATTGATCATTCATTGTAATCATTCATTCACATTATTATTCAATACAAAAAGCATATCAAATACTTGTGTGAACCAATTCTCTCTCACTCTTGGTTGCATAGCAAATTGGTTGCTTTGATCTCTCATTTGTGATAGGTGTTTTGGTTGCAGGTGATTTTTGAGAGTTATGGGGTTCACTATCAACTCCAACATGGTATCATATCTTTATTTTTCTCTTCCAAGAGCATAAATTTTTATTCATATCTTCAATTTTTGTGATTCCAGTTGCAATAAAAAGGTATTTAACAACTCTTTAGATCCATGTATGCATTTTTTAAAGCATCTTCCCTAGGTACATTTTATTCAATTTTTTTATTTAACATTTCACTTAATTACTTGGACATCTTGACACTTGAAAAGGATTTGTTTGCATGAGATGACTTCATGTTTGATCTACTTTACATGCACTAAGGTTTTCAATCTTTATTTTTTCATTTGAGGAAGTATCATAGATTTTCTATTCATCCTTTTATGGTCATCCTAGAAAATGATAACTATGAGTCTTGATGAAATGAAATCATGACGCATCTTAAGTGGCTTGATATTTTTCCTTATCTATATGGACTCATACCTACACTAGACACACCAAGGAGTTATTTATCATGGGGTATTATCAATGATCATGTTGTAGGAGTGATTTGTTTTAGTGTTGATCTTGACAATATGTGTGTTGTATTAGACATTGATTTTCCCCACACACATTGGCTCAACCTTGGGAGATATATGGAGACCCTCATATCTATCCACACCCAAAGGATCCTACTATAGATTGTCTCATCCCTCTTGCATATGCAAATTTCATACCCTTTGATAATGATACTTTAGAGTCCTGAGCTTGAGTATATCACAAGTCTTGCATGTTCTAATGATTCAAAGAATTTTCTTCATGTTCCAACTCTTTAAATCAAGATTACATCTTCATCTTCTGTTGTTCTTGATAAGCTTGGCATTGCCACATCCTTAGCCCCTATTGGTTCAGTGCAATAGGAAATTCATCTTTTTTCAAACAAAACTACTTGGGATTCATATCTTGCAAACATATCATCCTTGTTGATAGAGTCTTAGATTACAAATTTGGAGCTTGATTACTTTGAGGATACTCATCTCTTTATTGATAGCCACATAATCGTTGTTGGCCCATCATCTTCATCGCCTTTGTAGGTTGCTCTAAATCAATCTTCACTAATTTTTGGATTGACATCATCTCTTTCTGACATGTGGACACTTGAACACTTTTCAAAGGCACACATCATTTGGATTTGGATTCCTGATTCACCCATCTTTTTGGATTGACTTCTATAATTACTAGTGGATTTTTTTTTTCTAAAGGGAGAAATGTTGTTTGTAGGAAGTGAATTATGTTTTGTCTTCAAGCATTCATCATTGACACAAGAGGTCTTTTTTTATAGGGGAGATTCATATCATCATTTTCTCTCTCCTATTAGGGACATATATTGTACAAGTGTGTGATAGAAGTGGTCCTTGGAGGGTCACATTAAGTCCTATCCTTCTTTCACTAGTGTAATCATTTCATTTTCTCTCTTTTGGAGAGGAGTTTTTCCCATGTGGTTTTCTCCTTTTCTTTGGTTATAAGAGAATTCATTTGTGTGTACATGGGTACCTAATTAGGTCATGTAATCAGGACCTATCTATGCATCCATCATTGCATCTTTTATTAGTTGTTTAGTTTCTCCCTAAGTTGATCATAGAGGGGTGTTGTAGCAATTAGGAAATCATTTGGTATTTAATTAATCATTAATTAATTATTAGGTCCCGTATTACTTTATTCACTTAAGCTAAACTTGGTAGACCTTTTTTATTATTAGATTTGGCTAAATAAAGATTAAGTTGTCTCATTGCATGAGATTAAGACACTTGTCACAATCTAGTCAAATCCTCATCTAGGGTTTGCTTTTTTCTTTTATAAGGATTGATCATTCATTGTAATCACTCATTCACATTATTATTCAATGCAAAAAATATATCAAATGCTTATGTGGATCAATTCTTTCTTTGTTGGTTGTATAGAAAATCAATTGCTTTGATCTCTCGTTTGTGATAAATGTTTTAGTTGTAGGTATTTTTGGGAGTTGTGGGATTTAGTATGAACTCCAACACTTTTTGGTATCATGTCAAGGTAGTCTATCATTCTAACAAAAGGCTTATGGGTCACAAGGTGGAATAATATTTTCATATCAAAAGGATGAATGGGTGAAAGTTGGATAATGTTATTACAATAAATTTTTGCAATA
Source organism: Sequoia sempervirens (assembly GCA_007258455.2). NCBI lineage: Eukaryota > Viridiplantae > Streptophyta > Pinopsida > Cupressales > Cupressaceae > Sequoia > Sequoia sempervirens. The sequence goes on along the minus strand of VDFB02373365.1, from coordinate 280,191,827 downwards.
TGATATGAAGTGGTTTATTTAGAGAAGTGAAATGTCAGTTTCTTTGTGTTTACATTGTTAAAGCCATAGTCATAAAAGAGGGTAGCATTGTACAAGTGTTATCCATGATAGGAGAAGTGTCATTTTGAAAGAAATTATTCTTTTTAAATTGTTTATTGTATTATGTAGAAGACCTTAAGGACACAACAAGATCTAGTGAAGAAACCTCAAACTAGCTAACAATTTGTCGATAGTCTCATAAGGTGTTGCATAAGTCTATGAATGGAATACCTCATTAAGAGAGTCTTATCCCTAATTAGAGGCTTAAGGTTTCTTATGATAACCTTCTACACATTAGAATCAAGGAAAGCATATGATATCTACAAGAAGAGGGACTAATACCAAAAAATGAAATCAACCACCTTTTCTATGGCTATTTCTCATAACCAAGAATAATACTCAACCCACTAATGAATGATGAACAAATTAAGACTAAAGACGTGCTTATATTTTGAAAACTTATTCTAGATGATCAAAATCTTCCTAATAGTTATGACAAACCTCTATTACTAGATCCAAAGCTCCTTACTATTTAGTGACCTTTCATTTTTTTTATTATTCTCCTTATAAATTTTTCCACAAACACCTTTTTAATAAATATAATGTATTCTTATCATTATGAAAAGTAATATAAAAATCACATTATAAAAATTTCAAAATAGCCAACTCATTACCGAATCAATTTTCATACGAAACGCCAAAATATAAAATTCTAGGCCTTAAAGTGATGTTTATGGACACCAATTGCGGAACGGACATTCAATTTATGATTAGGTAAGTAGAAAAGGAATAGTGGAAGCAAGTCAAGGTAGGCGAGAATTACAAGGCAACAAAATTGTCTGGTTCTAGCTTACTGTCAACAAGTCAAGGCTTCTTGAAACCCACAAAAACAGTCCAGAGAGCAACAACTTCGCACCAAAATACGCAAAGAGTCAGTCAACTCTCGAAAATCACGATGCTGAGAAACTGAGAGCAAATCCACCTATGAATTGTAAAGTGATCACAATCCCGATTATATTCAACACAGACACAATTGACTATCATAAACAATTTTCATAAGCAATTCAAGACAAAAGAATCTAACCAGCAGATGACATTAACAGGATTGAAAATCATAAACATTCCTTTCACCACCATAAGCGTAATTACATGCAAATAAATGATTAGCGTGAATTCGGGCTTCTTTACAAATAGTCTGAGTAACCAAAGAGGGTAAGGGTACCATCTTGTGCAGAACTCTCTTTTCTTGAAAATTACATTATCTAGTATTTGAACAGGTAGGCCATGTGAGTAGCAGACATTACTAGGCCTTGTTTGGTTTAGCGAGCTCCACATCGGGTCTGTAATCGTCAGGAATGAACTTGCCCCAGTACCAGTGTGACTTCCAAGCAAGAGGCATCTCTTCGATTGGTATACCCTTGGTCTCTGGCAGGAATATGTGGACGAAAAAGCTCATGACCAGAACCCATCCAGCGAAGAAAAGGAACAATCCAAACTTAAAGTGGCAGAGCATGGCTAAAAAGGCTTGGGCGATGGCGAAGGTGAAGAGAAGGTTAACAGAAACATTAATACTCTGTCCTGCCGATCGGATTTCCAAGGGAAAAATTTCACTAGGAACCAACCATCCCAGAGGCCCCCATGACCATGCAAAAGCTGCAACATAAACGCATATGAAGATCACCACCAATATGGAAATTCCCTTGCTCAGGCTTCCCTCTCCAGAGTTTCCAAATTCCTTTCCAAGAATTGCTGCAATGATAACCTGCACAAAAACAAATTAAAGAATTTATCCCAATTTATAGCACCAATTAAAGAATTTGTCCTAATCCAAATTTCAATTGACAAATGAAGAAGCGTTTGCATTTTACACCAAGCAATAATTTCTTTGTTGAAATTGGAATCTACTAAAAAGGCTCACATTACAAAGAGGACTAACAGCTTTAATGGTATAACAAGATAAAAGAATCTCTGATAGGCCTACAGAGAACATCCAATGATGGGCTTAAAGAGAACAAAAAATATCACTAAGAAAATCTTTTTATATAAAAGTGACTTCACTGTAACCTCTAATCATCTAGAGGTCAAGAGTGAATCTGTAAAATATAATGGGACCTCAAGATGAAATGCCTGTAAGGACTGTCGGAAACTTAAAAATTGTGTAGTGATCTTCGTATTAAATTCCCTGGAGAAAACCCCTGAATTTAGAAGTTATAAGAATCCTAAATGTCAGAATCCAGAAAACTGGAACAGAGTCTTTATCAATGACATGTCAGCAAACACACTCTGAGACAGTTAATCCTAAATTCACCAAAATACACACGGCTGAATAATCCGAAATTAATCACATTACCTGAGAGATAAACATTTGGACTCCTCCCTCCATGAACAGAAATTTTCTGCCAACCTTGTCAACGCTAAAAATGGAAACAAGCGTAGCAAGCACATTGACAAGCCCAGTTATGACAGCAGAAAGCAAGGAAGCATTGTTGCCGAAGCCGATGGTTTTAAAGAGAACTGGGGCATAGAACATGATAACATTAATCCCTGTGAGCTGTTGGAAGAAGGGAATGCATATGGCCATGACCAGATGAGGCCTGTATTTCCTCTGCAAGATATTCCTAAAAGGATGTTTCACCGCCTTGGAAGCTTCGCTGGCCTCTACCAAGTCATTATACTCATCCTCAATTTCGTGGGTGCCTCGGATCTTCTCTAACATGGTTCTGGCCTTATCGTGATGCCCTCTTTCGATCAAACTATTGGGGGTATCTGGCAAACCCAATGATCCGACTGTCATTATAATTGCAGGAACTGCCGCCAGAGCCAAAGAAACCCGCCAACCCCATCCGCCATGGATTTTCTCTGTGCCGTAGTTTATCAGATTGGCTGCCAGTATACCGATCGTGATGAACAACTGGAAGCACATGTTCAGCCCTCCTCTTAGTCTGGGAGGCGCCATTTCAGAGAGATACAGGGGAACAGACTACATTTACAGAAACCGCAACAGATTAATCTTATTACCGACAATACAGAACAAAACACACCAATACAAATAAAGAAAATAAAATAGAATGGCTGGTGTGAGCCAACGTTCTACCCATTTTTGTTCATATATTAAAATAAACACCGTTTCTCCTAAATATTAGAAAGAACTAAACGCATGTATAGAATCATGACCTGATAGATTGAAAGAAAGCCCCATCCTATTAGGCACATATTGCACGATATCAATCAAATTAATAGAATGATCTCTACAATTTTACCACTTTTGCCTCTTACCAGTCAAATAAAACATCGATCAATTAAATTCATAGAATGATATTGGGCACAATTGTATCCTTTTTTCCCCTTTTCCAATCGAACGAAAATTTGATCAATCAGAACATTCCAAAGCACAAATCTTAAATTATTACAATCAAACAGACGCACAAGCTACTATTACATCGAAAGCTTAAATCAATACAATTGGGCATTGTCTAAGATGAAACAGAGAGGCTAGAATGAAAAAAATGAAAAAATGCCACGTGATCAAATCTCAAATCAATACAATTGAGCATAGCAAAGGATAAGGATGAAATACAGACTTAAAGATAGAAGTGGTGAAATAGCCATGCTAGAAGATGAAAATCCTATACCAAGACATCTGGGCAAGGTCAAGGATGAAATCAGACGAAGTAGAATTCTTTCGCTCAGAAATCTATGTAGCAGTCACCATTAATACAAAATCAAAATATTACCAAAAAGTCAACGCAATTGGAGATTATCAAAACAATTGAGGAGGTGCATCACGCCGAATTGGGCTAAACTAACCTGGTTAGCAAAGCCAACTCCAATACCCAGCAAGATGCGGCCGACGATGAGCATGGCCACATTTGTCGCAGCTCCATTAATGGCGGCTCCAAACAAGAAAAAACCTCCACCCAGAAGCATAGACGGCTTCCGTCCAAACACCCGAGTAGTAGTCGCAGCGAAAAACGATGCGATCAAACCGGCTATATACAAGGACGAGGTGAAAGTCGTCAGCAACTGGCTGTCGAATTTACAGTAGTCGTTCTGGTGGGCGTCCTGCATCTTCCTGTAAACTCCCGGGAAAAACTTCTTCAAGAAAGGATCCATAGACGTTACTCCTCCTGCAAATCACGACAAAGAAAACTTAGTTTCCCTTTCTGGGTTTCAAGAGCTTGTAAACATAAATCCATGCTAAAAGACTATTCCTTACCAGAAACTCCAATATCATAGCCGAAGATGAGGCCTCCTGTAGCAGAAACAACGCAGGTAATGAAAACAAAAGTGGTCATCTTTCCTGCATAGTTCCTGCCTTGGGCCCCTGCTGGGGCAACAAATCCTCCCGCCATTCCGAATCAAACAGCAGAATTGCTTTACTTAGAGCATGAAAAACTTAATCTCCCCTCTATGACTGCTCCGGCCCAGATGAAATTAGTTGCTCTGCAATGAACTTATAGCTCGATGTTCTCTATTTTTATAGCATGCGATCCAATAGAATGCATAGTAAAGCTGTCCTATGTGGCGTCCTTCCAATTTTTTTAATTTACTTTTACCTTATCCACACAATAACAACTTGAAAGACTAAAATTCACGGACTAGATAAAGCAGTCGCCTCGGTTAAAGTAGGCTAGTAGCTGTACACAGCTAAGGAAGGAAGTCTTAAATGTAGGTGCATGTGGAGTCTGGACGATAGCTTATTTTATTTTATTCTCCTAAGTCTGATTTAATAACGTCTGCCAAGTTGGATTTTCATATCCTAATCCTAATCTACACTTGTTTTTCTATTCTTGTATCTCAACAACTTGACTTCACAGAAGACTATGAAAATATATGGTTAAGTGTGAATTGGAACTGGGAGTTTCCTCCGTGGCCCACCAAGTGAGCGTTTGCATGACAGATAATAACACTACACGTATTCATTGGTTTCTAAGATAAATAAGTTTTGTTTTGTCTGTTACAGGTAAGGTTAGGAGACTGAGACTGCTTCAACCGTAAGAGATAATGGCTGGCCGATACCGTGCGCCTTACGAGCTGTGACATGATTGCCGTATTAATTGTCTAATGCAAGTGTTCCCTTTGCAACGCTTATATGGATATCATTTTTAAATATTCCACGTTGGCGGGAATCATTTCACTTTCAAAATAACATTTAAGATTATAATAATAAATTTTATTTTTTATATAAAAATAAAATTTAATTAGGTTTACAGATATAATTTAGTTGTAGTAAGGGAGAAGCATCTAAACTCATATTTATTAGTTCATGTTGATAGGTAGGTTTACTATTGCATCCATTGCATTTGCTTTTCAATTAGTCGTTTGGTCAATGAGATTGTATTGTTTAAAATATTTTTGTCTTTTTCCTATAATCGGGGATTTAAGCACATATTTTTTGTGCTTGAAAATTACTGTTTATCTCTTTTTCTATTGGTTTGATTTGGTCAATTTTTCATTTTCCTTTAAGTAAATTAGGAAAATAGGGTGACATTATATATTGTGGCAAATATTTAATCAGGGGATGCATATTGTGTGACTTTTGGTGGCGAGCTAGTGGGTATTGAAGCAGTGAATGCATGTTTAATGCATTAAATACAAACTTTGCGAGACAGTTGGTGGGTACACAAGCAATGAATGCATAGTTAATTCATAAAATCTTAGGCAAGTGCTGGGTTTTATTTGTGCTTATTCTCATTTTATAACAACCTTCATTGTTTTCGCTTGTGTTCGTTTTTCCAGGTTTCCATATTGTAGTTGTTACGCTTAGCCTTGCTTCTGTCAAAAGAATTCCGCACTTTCAGTAAAGAATACCGTGGTCTAATTGTACTGATAAGTTTTTGAGAAGGAAAGCTAACTACCAAAGTTGATTTGGGTAGTGACAACGATGCACCAGCAAGTGCAGTTGCCATGGGAGAAGCTTAAGCCTCGGTATGAAGTTGATATTGTGTATGAATAGACTTGGATTTACAAAAATCAATGCTTTCCCTCTTTTGCAATAAAACGCCACAAATATTTTGTGAGATTTGTGCTATTGTCTTTTTTTGGGTTCTTGTGAAATGGATTCTTGAAGTTTCTTGTAATCTCAGGATCTTTCAAAATTTGAATTATGTTTTTCCTACTAGGCTCCTTATGTACTTGGTTTTTGAGAATTTTTTCACATTTATTTATTTTAGTTTAATTGCTTTGTTTTACAGTAAGAGTTGTATTATATATGCTTTGCCCTAAAATTCTGATATGGTGATATCAGTATGATTTTTTCCTTTGGCTGTTGCTCATCTTTTGAATTAGCATCTAGAATTAAAAAGGAGCTTTTTTATTTTACTTTGGATTATTGCAAAAGTTTTGTATATTTTTGTTTTAAATTTGTATTTTATTTTCAACGGCAAAAAAATTACAGCGTAGTGTCTTCTTTTGTCAAATGTACTAAGTATTTGAGGTTGCGATAAGTGGGCATTGCTCATAGCGACAATATTGTATCTAAGGCATTTATTTCCTTAATTTATTTCTTGTCTTGAGTATCATTACTCTTTGTCTTAAGTTTTAACTACTGCATAAAAGTGTATTTATTTACTTGGTTGTGGTGTATGATTCCCCTAGTTTGTAGTAAGAATTGTAAGATTTTCCTTTTGTTTATGGTAAGACTTCTAATTCCCTAAGTCTTTTGGTTAAACTTAATGTTTGTTTAATGGATTGGTGAATTTTGTGAACCAAACTACACATACAATTAATTTGGATATCTTTTACAACTCTTATTTGTTCTGTTAGAAGCAAACTATACCCCAATACATGTTGGTCATCACACTTCACAACGTAGCGATGTCTTCTCACTAGCTCATTGTTTGTTTGCTCTAATTTTGAACTTCACGGGGTAATTATGATGTGAATTGCAAATAAGGTTAAATATTATTGTTGCATATACTTACCAAATCTGGAGCTCTATGGAACTGTTATTTACTTATTTACACTATTAGAACCAGTTTATTCCTGAATACATGATTATAGCAAATGTTTTCTCAATATCATGTCATATTCTTGCCACTATCTTCATTCATGTTGAGGTTTTGTACATAAATATACAAGATAGGTGGAAATTTCACACATGTGCATATGCATTAAAATTGACCTTTATTAGAATTATTATTCTTGTTTGATAGGTCAGAGAATGTGGTTATGTGGGTGATCCCACAATATTGGTTTACAATTTTTGGCCAAACTAGACATTGAAATAATTTTTTCTAACTAAATCTTCACTTTTGGGCACCTATAGCGACTAAACCGTGAGGAATTTGAACATGATGCAAACTAGTGATTTGTGAAATTTTTTCTATAGATTCTAAATATATTTTTTCAAAATTTTTGGAATTAGATTGCACTTCTTTTTCATTCTCTTTTGAAAACTAGATTTTTTCAATAAACAACATTTTTAAGGAGTGACGCTCACCGTATAACACAATTTTTTTTCCATGAAGGATAAAATTCTATTTTTTTCAAATTTAGATTTGTATCTACGATATCTAGTGCTTCCAATTGGTTTCATAGTGTTTTATCAAGAATATTTTTTCCTTAATCAAGTTTTGAAGTCAAACCAATTACAATTCAGACATAGGCAGACTGTACAATGCATAACTATTTTTGTATGTATCAAAATTCAATTTTTTTTGTTGGATCAAGGAATTCAATATCTAGTGCACTTATATTTTTCAATTTTTTCTTTTGATAATCTACTATTTTTACACATGTGTAGAACAAAGAGTTTGATTTTTGGTGAAAAACCTACATTCACAAGAAATAAAAAATAAATATAATAATTAAATTAAATTTATTTAAAATTATACTTTTTGGGAAGCTTATAATAAAGACTACATATTTACAAAAAATAAATTTTAAATGAATTCATTTGATCCCCCAAAAGGTAAATCAAAAGTGGGTTTTTATCAGCATTTTGATAAGTGTAAAGGAGATTTCGTTATAGGTTTGGTTTAAAACTAGCGGGGTTCTATCCAAGGGGGTTTGATCAAACCCTCTTCAATTGGAATCCTTTAAATGGAACTTTTCAAGGCTTAAATCATTATATTTACTAAAAATATGTGATTTCAACAAAAATTAGGATCTCCTAGAAATTGTAAACCAACTTTGTGGGATCACCCATGTGCCAACTGATAATGGAGTTTTGGTTACATTTTTAGGTCATGGAAATGGTGTATGCTTTTCTGTATTTCCTTGGCCAGGATTTTAATCACAATCATTTAAGATTTTTTTGCTTGGGGGTGATCCCACAATAGTGGTTTACAATTTTTGGCCAAACTGGATAGTGAGATTATTATTTTTAACTAAATCTTCACATTCGGGCACCTATAGCGGCTAAACCGTGAAGAATTTGAAGATGATGCAAACTAGAGTCTTGTCACATTTTGTCTGTAGATTCTAAAAATATTTTTTTCAAAATTTTTGGAATCAGATTGCACCTCTTCTTCCATCTCCCACGAAAACTGATTTTTTTTCAAAAAACAACATTTTTAAAAAGACACACACCGTATAATGCATAACTTTTTTTTTCCATGAAGGATAAAATTATAATTATTTTGAATTTAGATTCGTAACTCACTGATATCTAGTGCTTCCACTTGGTTAGATAATTTTTTATTGAATATTTTTTCTTTAATCAAGTTTCAAAGTTAAAACAATTACAATTCAGACATAGCGCGACCGTATAACGCATAACTTTTTTTGTATATATCGAATTTCATTTTTTTTTGTTGGATCAAGGACTTCAATATCTGTGCACTCATATTTTTCAATTTTTTTTGATAATCTGCTATTTTTCCACATGTGCAGAACAAAGACCTTCATTTTCGATGAAAAACCTATGTTTAATAAAACTAAAAAAACAAATACATAATAAAACCAAAACATATTAAAATTATATTCATTGGATAGCTTGTTCTGAGGATTAACTGATTCCAGTTGGGTTTGTGAAGATTCATCCATTTTCATCCTCAACCCGAGCTTTGAAGTGCCAAAATGCAGGGTTTTTTGGTGTCTTAGGGGGGATGAGGAATAAGGGGGGTTTGAATGAACCCCTAGGGGTTCGCTCGAACCAGGGTTCATTCGAACCCCCCTTTTATATGAGGTTTTTTTTCCTTTTTTGGCGGGAAAGGATTAAAAGGGTTCGCCCGAACCTAGGTTCTAGCGAACCCCTAATGGGTTCGGTCGAACCAATAGGTTCGTACGAACCCTTAAAATCAAGTTTTTTGCCATGCATTCATTTTTTGTGATTTTTCCTTCCTCACTTCAATTGTAAACCACTATTGTGGCTTCACCCTTGGTTTATTTGGAAAATTCATAAAAGTATGTTGAAACTAGACTTCATAAATTATTTCCGCTTTGCCTATTGCCATCCACCATGATTTTTGGGTAGCCATTTAGTTTTTCTCAAGTTTGTAGTCACCTTTTTACATGTTAATGATACCTTCAAAAATATTCTAGAGGAGGTTCTCATGCTTTCTTTTTCAATTTTAATTCAAGCAATAAAAATGGTCTATGAAGTTTTGTATCTAGTTATTTTGGAATTTAGTTATGCACAACTAAAATATGCTACTCTTGTTTGTTCTGGGAAACAAAAGGAGGTGCTTTGATGCAATTCTTTATATTTTCTACACTTTCATAATTGCCTTCTACGATAATCTTCAAGTAAATGTGTCAGGGTGATTAAAATAGCGTTGCCCCTCTCCCTAAATGATCGTTGGCTATTGTATGTTTTGAGTAAAAACATCAAATGTTGCTCTACTACATAGATTTCACATTGAAAAATTCAAGTTCATTTTCTTATAATTTTATTATAGTACCCAAGTATCCAACTTATTGGTCTGGAGGAAATTGCATTGTTCCTCACCAATCCATGTGATTCCTTTCAATATTGGTGATTTTATTTCAAATAGTGAATACATTTTTTTTCCAATGGAATGTTGTTCAAACATTAGAAATGCTCACTGTAGATTGGATTTTGTTTTGCTGTGAAATGAGTAATGCCATTGAATGCAAACTATGCACTTGGTGGTTAATAGGAAAATCCGCTTACTATATTTCTTCACACAACATTACTTACCACTAGGAATGTTGGCTTTGGCCTTGCAATTTTGTATTGCATAATTCAATTGTTATAAATTCTTAAAAAGTGATGTTGCATAGATCTTGTACCAAAGACCTTGTAAACATCTCAAGATATGTATAGCTCAAAAAAGTATTCCCTTTTTGATCTTTTTATTAGGTCTATTGTAAATCTTATTTTGCACATTTTTATCAAGATGCTCTTTTTTTCTAAAACTCTATTCTCACTTTGAGTTGCTAAGATGCTATAATAAAAGTTTGCAGCTATTGCTAGATATTCATGGAAAGCGTATAATTTATATTTAAAAACCAGTTAAGAAACTTTTGACTTTAGACAACAAAACTGGGAACTATACTTGTGGTAAACTATGTGATCTCTCATATTCACAAGAACTTAGTAAGAATAGAATTCTGTTTGACATTCAGTTTCAGAAGAGCTCTTTATATTGACATTGTAAAGATCAAGAAGAGACCTGAGACAGTTGGAAAGTTGTTCAAAGTTCAAGTGAAGCACATATGTATCCTTGTTGTTGCTTAATTGATGAAGCTTGTGTTGTGACAGAATGTGAAATCTAACCTATGGTTTCACTCAAGGATACCTTAGAGATCTCTCAATCCAATTCAATAGAATGAGAGAAAGAGATCAGCAATAGGGTGTTCTAGGGCATGTTTAGAGACTAAAAGAGGGTTCACCACCAAGCTAGGGCTTGGAAAGACAAGTAACATGCAAAAAATAATGATGTGCAATAAGTTTAAGTAAATGACCTAGAAATGAATGTAAATCAGAACAAAAAACTAAGAAATGAGAGAGGTGCACTTGGAAACCTGTAGCAACTCAAAACAAGGTTTGAAATGCTGAATATGTTGAATTTAATGCACATTGTGACTCATATGTCAGGTTGGATGATTTAGTCCCAGATTAGGGTTTTTAGACAAGAACAAAAATTTGGCAGTGGGGTAGGTGCATGAAGTTGGGTATCAATTTTCTAGCCACTTTTGAAAAAAGTTTTAAAAAACGCGCTCGCGTTATTTCGTGTTAAAAACAAAGAAAAAAGTGAAAGTATTTGCCTTGGAATACCAACCCAAAGGCTTGGAGGGCATTTCCAACAAGGCCAAAGACGTGTTTTTGCAAATTCTATAATTTTTCACATAATCGAGTCCGTGCTCACCATCAAGATTGCATCTAGTTCAATATCAACAAAATCGAAAACATGGGTAATGTTAGGTTCTCTCTTAGCTATCTAACGATGTAATTTTTTTCACTTTTTGACAATGTTAAGCCTTTCATCCATAATTTCTTTTGTTTGTATGTTTGTTTTTTTTCCAAAAAATAGTGTTTGGTGTTTTTTTTGTTATAAATTAACTGTTCATCAAAATTTCAAATAAATTACATTTTTAGAAACTAAACTCCATTCTACAAATTAAAAAAAAAATAAAAATCAATTATTTTCCAAAATTTGTAGGGGGAGCATAGCCAAAATTCTGCTTTTCAGGAAGTGCCCACTTAGAAAATTAATAAAAAATCAAATATTCATTAAAAAGTTATCAAAAAATTGTACATCAACTAGATGCTATTAGCTAACTTCTCACCGTAGTGATTTTAAAAATACTACAAAAAGTTCACCGTGTTCAGTCGTACAAGAGTTGCTATGTTATGTTTTTCCGACAAAAACAACACCAATTTGTGTACATCCCTCTTTGAACCCCTTAATCTCAACCATTTTCAAAATAAATTAGTAGTTTAGAAAGTAGACTCGGAGCACTTCGATCCTTGTTTTTTCCATCTCAAAATTTTGAGTGTAACTATCCTCAATTTCATGTCCAAGGTCAGCATTTCTTGATTTCAAAAAAAAAAAAGTGGCCACTTAAGCCCCTTTTTGGGAACCATTTTGGTGCACTTACCCATTGATCAGTCTAGAATTCCTAAAATCTAGAAAAGTCACTGTATTGGGACTCATACGCCAAAGTGGCGTATCAGTCTTGCTTTTCTTTTTCAGAGGATCAAGATCTGAATTTGCTCTTCAATCTCTTGTCTTCCTTTTCAACCTGATTTCTGGATCTGAATTGTTAAATTATGCTTTGTAAGTGTCTTTTAGTGATCTTGTAAACAAGATGACAACTTTGACAACTTCTTCCAATCTTTCTCTTCAATGTATCTGTAACCTAGATCTGCAAATCACACACTAAAGAGAGGGAAAAATGTTTTAATAGTAGAAAGGGGCTTGCCTTGGGCAAACCTTGTTTTCATAATCAAACCTTGAAATTAAATGAAATCGAAAGGAGGAATGATGAATGAACAAATATGCAATGTTGCAACTCACCAAACCCTTGAATAAGATGCTACTGTAAACATGTATGAAATGGTTAGCATGAATGTGGATCTTGACTCTTGCTTGAATGTCATAGATATCTTGATTTGAATACTTGCTTTCAAATCACAAAACCCTATATCACAAATGTTAGCTCAAAAAAAACAAAAATGATGCATGGTGACTTTGACACATGATGCTTGATACTTGAATAATGCTCCAAAACACTTGATAAAAAACTCTTGAAGACTCCTAAATGCTCTTGTAAATACTTGTAATGACCAGTTTTTTTATAATGCATGAATACTTAAGTTGCTAGGTCTTGTTAGGTGAAAATGAGTGAAATAACCTTGTATTTATACTTGTTTATGCCAAATTTTCTAAAATTTCAACACTACAAACTATCATCAAATCTAGGAAGATAAAATCCCTCCAATAATTTGAATTTAATTTAGGTCTAACCTAAGCGTGACTCATACACTAGTTATGGAATATGAGCTCCATTAGGCTAAGCTTGGGACATATTTTTCAAGAAAGGATTAGATCAATGTGAAATCTAGATTGGGGCCTCAAAACCTAGGTGGAACCCATACACCCGATGTGGCTTATGAGTCCTAGATCACTAAATCTAGGCCATACAATCCAAAAACACATGAATTATGATTGGATGTTGGTAAATGTTGGGATTAATCTCAAAAAGATGCATTAAATAAGGCTTGTGGATGCAAAATAAGGCCAATTAAGGCATAAAGAAGCCCAATTAATTAATAAAACCCTAGATTAGTGTGAAAGTTTAAAGGTACACTTTACAACACCATAAATAAGGCACAACTAGGTCCACTTAGTTTACAAGGTCTGTAGACCTAATGTGAATGTGTTAATTTACACATTACAACACTAAATCAAGGCATCATTAAGCTTAATTTAACAAGGAGGGCCCAAACAAGTGCAAAAATGTAGAGGGATACATTTTTTGTCACTACATTTAGCCTCCTTTTTAGTGAGAGGAGGAACTTGCTTCAAACTCACACTAAAGTAGACAAACTCGCATCAAGAGGGGTTCAAATGTACCAATGCTAGTAAGATAAGACAAAAACGATTAAGAGGGGTGATCAAGCCTCCAGGATCAAGATCCTATGACAAACCAACATAAGCACAAAAGAACACACATGTAAAATGATATAAGAATAAACAACAAGGTACAAGAATACACTACCAAAGACACAAAGAAAAGCAATAATAAAACAAAAAGGGGTGGATCAAGCTTCGATCATTTGTCCCACATGTTGTGGATAAGATCTAAGCTATTTTTCCAAAAAATCATTCTCACTCTAAGGCAACGAAACTTTAGGTTGTCCACTGGTTGAGTATACAAAGAGGTGAGACATATATGCACACGATCGGTATGCACTTCACAAGCAAGTGGCTATGGGAAAGTAACACCTAAGTTTGGCTCCCATATGTACAACTAGACCAAAGCTATACCTCCTAATAACTTTGATAAGGCACCACACAACAATGAAATTTGAGCTTCATGAGGCAAGAAAAACTTTGTATGTTTGAAACTCATGAATAAACAAGATGGCTCCACAGGCTTGAGCAAAGTGTGTTATGCAAAGTGGCCATATAACCAAAAATGTAAAATGAGTGTAAGGTATGTTAAAAGAAGTTTTGCTTCATTCATGTAAGGTCTTAACTTAGGGAAAATTGTGCCTAATGTCTCCAAGAGAGGACCAATCAAGAAGAATAAAAGATTCACAACTTAGGGGATGTAGTGTGTTGCATCAAGCCACTAAGAGGAATATAATATGCTAAGAGAGATCACGCTCTCGAGGGATATCACACCCAATGTCACCACAAAGTTAAAGGTGCATTGCATGAAGTAAGAAGACTACACCATGAAACATGAAATGCAAAAGAATAATGCCAATGTATTCCCCCACTTTAAAGAAATTGCTAAACACCTTACTGTGAGCAATTACTTTAAAGTAGCAAATGATCAATGCTAACAATAAAGAGGACATGGGAGCTTATTTGGAAAGCACTATGCCAAGTCATATGTTTCCAAATGAAGCTATGTCATGAAAAGGGAAAGAGGGGGTTTCCCCCAAAACGAAACTCCAAAAACATGAGGGATCCATGGATTCGGGGTCAGTATGTCTTTGCTACAATGTTCTTAGAGAGCTTGAAACTGTCATCATTTCCCAAATACTCATGGAATAGGAAGAATGCCAAAAAGAGGGAAAAAATAAAGAAAAGCTTTTGGGTCAACATGGAAGAGAGGTCTAGATGTCTTAATGCCTTGCATCATCCCCAAAAGGAAAACACAAGACAAAGAAAAGATAAAAGAAAAGCTTTTGGGTCAATATGGAAGAGACATAAATATCAATATGCCTTACACCATCCCCAAAAGGAAAAAAAACATAAGACAAATGAAAATATAAAAGGATTTATGACATAGAGAAGAATGTAGGTGCAAATAGAGGAATGCCACAAAGAGAGAGATACATCAAACAAAATTGTACGGGAAGATCACATTACACACATGCAATGACATAAAAAAAATGCGAAATAAACAATGCAAAAGACTAGTAAGGAACATGCGATTCAACTTGTTAGTAGGTCATCCACATCCCAATCGTGTTCGTTGTATATGGAAGGTGGACAACTAGCCAAAGGGACAATAGCAAGTGCCGAACTAGGGTCATCCCCAAGTTCAACACTCTTCCTAAGAGAGTTATCGTTTAGGCTCATAGAAGAGGAAAACAAAGTATTCAATTCGTTATGCACTTCATCAATTTTAGCAACCTCATAATTGTCATCCAAGTTAATCACAATGGGAGGTCAAATGATAATTTCCAAAGATGGATTTAGCTCATGTTGTGGTTGCAATATAGGATATTTTTGTTGTAGTGAAGGGGGAGACTCATCGCGTATTACTTTAGTTAGGTTCAGATGTTGATTTTCTTTATTTTTTTATTCATTTAACCTTAGAGCAAGAGCACAACATCTACACCTACACTCTCTAGCATTTTTGTTTCTTTTGGTACAATTGTCAAGTTGTGTTTGTGTAGGAGCAAGTTTGTCAACCATAGGCTTCTTTTTTTCCCTAAGGGGAGGAACATAAGGAGCCATAGGAGGTTGTTCAACCACTTTCTCTTTAGCTTTGTAAACTTGTTTTTATCTTAGGAGGCATGATGGGATTGTTTTGTTTGTCTCTTGGTCTTTTATAGGAGATAACCTAAGAATTTGTCTTAGGTTGGTCTTGGTTGTTTGGAATATCTTTAGGTTCAATCATGGTTTCATCAAGGATAGTAGGCTCAATCATAGGTTGAGGCATGTTTGTAAGGGATAGTTTTTCTATGCATTTCACCTTAAAATTTTGATAGGATTTGAAAAAAAATTCTTCTCAAGGTTTTATAGGTTCCATAGGCTCAGGCCAAAAGAAATCTAATGAAAAGTTCCCTTGGGAAGACAAAGGATTAAAGCCACTATGATGCACATTACAGATTTCATTATCAAATGTGAACTTTGAGCATTTATGCACGACCGACAGGATGGCTTCCATGGAGTATAGCCATGGGTAACCAAGCTTCACATGGAATTGGTCTGACATCAAGATGATGGAGAATGAGGCATATAAATTTTTTTAGTCCTATTTGTAAAGGAAGGGTTATCGATCCCATTGTAGGGAAAGAGAAACCATTAGATTCTAAATATATTTTTTTCAAATTTTTTGGAATTAGATTGCACTTCTTTTTTAATGTCTTTTGAAAACTAGATTTTTTCAATAAACAACATTTTTAAGGAGTGACGCTCACCGTATAACACATAATTTTTTTTCCATGAAGGATAAAATTCTATTTTTTTCGAATTTAGATTTGTATCTACGATATCTAGTGCTTCCAATTGGTTTCATAGTGTTTTATCAAGAATATTTTTTTCTTAATCAAGTTTTGAAGTCAAACCAATTACAATTCAAGAATAGGCAGACCGTACAATGCATAACTATTTTTGTATGTATCAAAATTCAATTTTTTTTTGTTGGATCAAGGAATTCAATATCTAGTGCACTTATATTTTTCAAAATTTTCTTTTGATAATCTACTATTTTTACACATGTATAGAACAAAGAGCTTGATTTTTGGTGAAAAACCTACATTCACAAGAAATAAAAAATAAATATAATAATTAAATTAAATTTATTTAAAATTATA
Source organism: Sequoia sempervirens (assembly GCA_007258455.2). Lineage (NCBI taxonomy): Eukaryota > Viridiplantae > Streptophyta > Pinopsida > Cupressales > Cupressaceae > Sequoia > Sequoia sempervirens. Next base: position 280,175,155 of record VDFB02373365.1, on the reverse strand, counting down.
CTTTTTGGGAAGCTTATAATAAAGACTACATATTTACAATTTTTTTTTAAATGAATTCATTTGATCCCCCAAAAGGTAAATCAAAAGTGGGTTTTTATCAGCATTTTGATAAGTGTAAAGAAGATTTCGTTATATGTTTGGTTTAAAACTAGCAGGGTTCTATCCAATGGGGTTTGATCTAAGGTGGTTTGATCAAACCCTCTTCAATTGGAATCCTCTAAATGGAACTTTTCAAGGCTTAAATCATTATATTTTCTAAAAATATGTGATTTCAACAAAAATCAGTATCTCCTAGAAATTGTAAACCAACTTTGTGGGATCACCCATGTGCCAGCTGATAATGGAGTTTTGGTTAAATTTTTAGGTCATGGAAATGGTGTATGCTTTTTTGAACTTCCCTGGCCAGGATTTTAATCACAATCATTTAAGATTTGTTTGCTTGGTTTATTTGGAAAATTCATAAAAGTATGTTGAAACTAGACTTCATATTATTTCCACTTTGCCTATTGCCATCCACCATGATTTTTGGGTAGCCATTTAGTTTTTCTCAAGTTTGTAGCCACCTTTTTACATGTTAATGATACCTTCGAAAATATTCTAGAGGAGGTTCTCATGTTTTCTTTTTCAATTTTAATTCAAGGAATAACAATGGTCTATGAAGTTTTGTATCTAGTTATTTTGGAATTTAGTTATGCACAACTAAAATATGCTACTCTTGTTTGTTCTCGGATACAAAAGGAGATGCTTTGATGCAATTCTTTATATTTTTGAACTACATTTTCACAATTGCCTTCTACGATAATCTTCAAGTAAATGTGTCGGGGTGATTAAAATAGCGTTGCCCCTCTCCCTAAATGATCTTTGGCTATTGCATGTTTTAAGTAAAAACATCAAATGTTTCTCTACTACATAGATTTCACATTGAAAAATTCATGTTCATTTTCTTATAATTTTATTATAGTACCCAAGTATCCAACTTATTGGTCTGGAGGAAATTGCATTGTTCCTCACCAATCCATGTGATTCCTTTCAGTATTGGTGATTTTATTTCAAATAGTGAATACATTTTTTTCCAATGGAATGTTGTTCAAACATTAGAAATACTGACTGTAGATTGGATTTTGTTTTGCTGTGAAATGAGTAATGCCATTGAATGCAAACTATGCACTTGGTGGTTAATAGGAAAATCAACTTACTATATTTCTTCACACAACATTACTTACCACTAGGAATGTTGGCTTTGGCCTTGCAATTTTGTATTGCATAATTCAATTGTTATAAATTCTTAATAAGTGATGTTGCATAGATCTTGTACCAAAGGCCTTGTAAACATCTCAAGATATCTATAGCTCAAAAAAGTATTCCCTTTTTGATCTTTTAATTAGGTCTATTGTAAATCTTATTTTGCACATTTTTATCAAGATGATCTTTTTTTCTAAAACTTTGTTGTTCTCACTTTGAGTTGCTAAGATGCTATAATAAAAGTTTGTATGTATTACTAGATATTCATGGAAAGCGTATAAATTTTATTAAAAAACCAATTAAGAAACTTTTGACTTCAACAGAACCAGGAACTATACCCATGGTAAACTATGTGATCTCTCATATTCACAAGAACTTAGTAAGAATAGAATTCTGCCTGACATCTAGTTTCAGAAGAGCTCTTTATATTGACATTGTAAAGATCAAGAAGAGACCTGAGACAATTGGACAGTTATTCAAAGTTCAAGTGAAGCACATATGTATCCTTGTTGTTGCTTAATTGATGAAGCTTGTGTTGTGACAAAATGTGAAATCTAACCTACATTGTAGAACATTTAATGTATCAATATACATTTAGGTAGGAGACCCAATTGAAACTACCTATGAATATACTAGCCAACTACAGTTGAGCCTGCTCACAGTCTTATTGTTTAATCAAAGACATCGTCAAGTGAATAACATAAAGGGATTCTTTGCAAATAACACTTAAAAAGCTGTTGAAAAAACACAATGTTTGCCTCCTAGCTTAGAAAATAATTAGCTTGAGGAACTATCATGCATACTACTTTAGTGCATTTGATGGTATCACTATTTATCTGTATGTTATCCAAGCCCACATGTACATGGGAAGAGGTCTTTGTAGAAAATTAATGTTATAAATGCCAATATTTTGAATTCAAAATATTCATTTATATCTTTCATTTTTAATTGTATACTGTATTCTACTCATGGTCCTTATAATTGTGGTTGTAGTTATTTGAGAGGAGCCAAATACATGGTTTTGTAGTCAAAGTTTGGAGTTTCAAATACATTGAATCAATTTGTTTGTTCTAAAATATTAACTTTAAAATTATCATTTTTGTTTGCCCTCTTCCTTTTGCAATTTGAGCATGGCGGTTCATAGTTCATACATTATATTCAACCTTAATTTCAAATGTTGCTATCATGAAATTCATAGTACTAGAGTAAAAATAGATCCAATGGCATTTAGAGCAATTAGATTCTTGAATTTGAATATATTAATTGCATGCCAAGAATGCTCACTACTTTTTATTTGCTTTCTCCTCTAAATCAAAATGCATCACGCTTCCGATAGGAACTTGATGCTTGTGTCACTTGTTTTTTAATGATATTAAATTTGTAATAAATAAAATAGTTTAAAAAATGAAAAGAATAAATATATATATATATATATATATATATATATATATATATATATATATATTTAATTTTAAATATATATCAATTCAAAATAATATTAAAATTAAAATGGAATAATTTATAGTGAATACTAATATCAATAGTGGAATGGTATGATGGTTAAGTTGTTGTGGTGTTGTTTTTGTCATCATGGTTCAAACACCATTGAGGTATAATTGTTAATGTTTAAATTGGGGATAAGGTAGTTCATAACTTAGAATCAAAAGAAAAAATTATAATGAATAATATTTTTTAGAAAAAACAAATTACATATAAATATAGAATATTTATTATTTTTTCAAAAATAAAATACAAATGAAATAAGAAAATAACAAAGAATAAAAAATCTAAAACTCACAATAAAAGAAAATAAGAATAATCACCATAAATATATTAAAAAGTTATTGTATTTAAATTTTCTCATGATTTTATTCAATAAAAATAATTTTAAATAAATTGATTAAAATAAAATAAAAAGTAAAATATCTCTTATATGTTATACATAATTTTATTTAATAAACAATTTTAAGTAATAAATAAATTAGAACCTATTTTATGTAAAAAAAAAAATATTTAAATTAAATATTAAACTATTTAAATTGTTACATTGAAGATTAAGTTTTGAAAATAAAAAAACATATTGTTTATTTAAAATAAATAAATAAAGGTTTTAGGTTTGAAAAGATTAAATGAATTCATTTGATTTCAAAATATTTCATTTGAAAAGATATGAAGAAATAAAATATTATTAAAGACCCAGTCATATATAAGTACCACATAATTTTCAACATACATGCAAAAATAAATTACTCTAAAAAAGCCCACTTAATATATATATATACAATGATTTAGAATCATTAATATTTTAATAAAAAAATTATTTAAACAAGTCAAATTTTGTAAATAAATTATTATTGTAAATTTATTTTGATGCACCAAACACAAATGATTGAAAATAATATTCTAAATTATTTAAATAAGTCAAATTATGTAAATAAATTATTATTGCAAATTTATTTTGAGTACCAAACACAAATGATTGAAAACAAATATTATAAACTAAATCAAATGCTTTAAGAATTGAAATTCCATATAAAATTCATTGAACTTCAATTTGAATTTTAAGTTCGTCTCACTTACTTTATTTTTTCCTTGTTTCCTTTCTTTAGAAATATGCTTTTTAACTTATTTAATATATTTCTTTTAATTATTATTCTCTCTAAATTCAATTAAAAGAATGCATATTTTTTTAAAAAAAAAACATGTTTTTCAAATATTTAAATGTTTATATATATATGAAATTAAAAAATATTTTATTTATTAAAAAATATTTTATTTAAAATTATTTAAAATTTATTTAATGACTTTTTTTTAATTATTCAAGCAAAATATAAAAATCACATCCAATAAATTTCGAAATAGTCAACTCTAATTTTTTTATTCATTATCGAATCAATTTTAATATAAAACTCCAAAATCTAAAATATAAAAATCTAGGGTTCTTAAAAGTGATGTTTATGGATCCCCATTGCGGAATTGTAAACAGTGACACAATTGACTATCATAAACAATTTCATAAGAAATTGAAGAAAAAAAAATCTAACCAGCAGATGATATTAACAGGATTGAAAATCATAAACAATCCTTTCACCATCATAAGCGTAACTACATGTAAGTAAATATTTCGCGTGAATTCAGACTTCTTTAGAAAAGTAATCTGAAAAACCAAAGAGGGCAAGGGGCACCATCTTGTGCAGAACTCTCTGTTCTTCAAAATTACATAATCTAGTATTCGAACAGGTAGGCCATGTGAGTAGCAGACATTACTAGGCCTTGTTTGCTTTAGCGAGCTCCACATCGGGTCTGTAATCGTCAGGAATGAACCTGCCCCAGTACCAGTGTGACTTCCAAGCAAGAGGCATCTCTTCGATTGGAATACCCTTGGTCTCTGGCAGGAATATGTGGATGAAAGCGCTCATGACCAGAACCCATCCAGCGAAGAAAAGGAACAATCCAAACTTAAAGTGGCAGAGCATGGCTAAAAAGGCTTGGGCGATGGCGAAGGTGAAGAGAAGGTTAACAGAAACATTAATACTCTGTCCTGCCGATCGGATTTCCAAGGGAAAAATTTCACTAGGAACCAACCATCCGAGAGGCCCCCATGACCATGCAAAAGCTGCAACATAAACACATATCAAAATCACCACCAATACGGCAATTCCCTTGCTCAGGCTTCCCTCTCCAGAGCTTCCAAATTCCTTTCCAAGAATTGCTGCAATGATAACCTGCACAAAACCAAATTAAAGAATTTATCCCAATTTATAGCACCAATTAAAGAATTTGTCCTAATCCAAATTTCAATTGACAAATGAAGAAGCGTTTGCATTTTACACCAAGCAATAATTTCTTTGTTGAAATTGGAATCTACTAAAAAGGCTCACATTACAAAGAGGACTGACAGCTTTAATGGTATAACAAGATAAAAGAATCTCTGATAGGCCTACAGGGAACATCCAGTGATGGGCTTACAGAGAACAAAAAATATCACTAAGAAAATCTTTTTATATAAAAGTGACTTCACTGCAACCTTTAATCATCTAGAGGTCAAAAGTGAAACTGTAAAATATAATGGGACCTGAAGATGAAATGCCTGTAAGGACTGTCAGAAACTTAAAAAAGTGTGTACTGATCTTAGTATTAAATTCCCTGGAGACTAGGTAAGAAGGGTGTAAAAATTTTAAGCAATATGTTTTTTTGGAGACCCCTGAATTTAGAAGTTACAAGAATCCTAAATGTCAGAATTCAGAAAAAGGGAACAGAGTCTTTATCAATGACATGTCAGCAAACACAGTCTGAGCCAGTTAATCCTAAATTCACCAAAATACACACGGCTGATTAATCCACATTACCTGAGAGATAAACATTTGGACTCCTCCCTCCATGAACAGAAATTTTCTGCCAACCTTGTCAACGCTAAAAATGGAAACAAGCGTAGCAAGCACATTGACAAGCCCAGTTATGACAGCAGAAAGCAAGGAAGCATTGTTGCCGAAGCCGATGGTTTTAAAGAGAACGGGGGCATAGAACATGATAACATTAATCCCTGTGAGCTGTTGGAAGAAGGGAATGCATATGGCCATGACCAGATGAGGCCTGTATTTCCTCTGCAAGATATTCCTAAAAGGATGTTTCACCGCCTTGGAAGCTTCGCTGGCCTCTACCAAGTCCTTATACTCATCCTCAATTTCGTGGGTGCCTCGGATCTTCTCTAACATGATTCTGGCCTTATCGTGATGCCCTCTTTCGATCAAACTATTGGGGGTATCTGGCAAACCCAATGATCCGACTGTCATTATAACTGCAGGAACTGCCGCCAGAGCCAAAGAAACCCGCCAACCCCATCCGCCATGGATCTTCTCTGTGCCGTAGTTTATCAGATTGGCTGCCAGTATACCGATCGTGATGAACAACTGGAAGCACATGTTCAGCCCGCCTCTCAGTCTGGGAGGCGCCATTTCAGAGAGATAAAGGGGAACAGACTGCATTTACAGAAACCACAACAGATTAATCTTATTACCGACAATACAGAACAAAACACACCAATACAAATAAAGAAAATAAAATAGAATGACCGGTGTGAGTCAACGTTCTACCCATTTTTTGTTCATATATTCTTAAACACCGTTTCTCCAAAATATTAGAAACAACTAAACGCATGTATAGAATCATGACCTGATGGATTGAAAGACAGCCCCATCCTATTAGGCACATATTGCACGAGATCAATCAAATTAATAGAATGATCTCCTCTACAATTTTACCACTTTTGCCTCTTACCAGTCAAATGAAACATCGACCAATTAGATCCATAGAATGATATTGGGCACAATTGTATCCTTTTTTGCCCTTTTCCAATCGAACGAAAATTTGATCAATCAGAACATTCCAAAGCACAAATCTTAAATTATTACAATCAAACAGACGCACAAGCTACTATTACATCAAAAGCTTAAATCAATACAATTGGGCATTGTCTAAGATGAAACAGACAGGCTAGAATGAAAAAAAAAGAAAATATGCCACTTGATCAAATCTCAAATCAATACAATTGAGCATAGCAAAGGATAAGGATGAAATACAGACTTAAAGATACAAGTGGTGAAAAACACATGCTAGAAGATGAAAATCCTATACCAAGACATCTGGTCAAGGTCAAGGATGAAATCAGAGGAAGTAGAATTCTTTCACTCAGAAATCTATGTAGCAGTCACACCATTAATACAAAATCAAAATAATACCAAAAAGTCAACGCAATTGGACATTATCAAAACAATTGAGGAGGTGCATCATGCCGAATTGGGCTAAACTAACCTGGTTAGCAAAGCCAACTCCAATACCCAGCAAGATGCGGCCGACGATGAGCATGGCTACATCTTTCGCAGCACCGTTAATGGCGGCTCCAACCAAGAAAAAACCTCCACCCAGAAGCATAGACGGCTTCCGTCCAAACACCCGAGTGGTAGTCGAAGCGAAAAACGATGCGATCAAACCGGCTACATACAAGGACGAGGTGAAAGTCGTCAGCAACTGACTGTCGAATTTACAGTAGTCGTTCTGGTGGGCGTCCTGCATCTTCCTGTAAACTCCCGGGAAAAACTTCTTCAAGAAAGGATCCATAGACGTTACTCCTCCTGCAAATCACGACAAAGAAAAATTAGTTTCCCTTTCTGGGTTTCAAGAGCTTGTAAACATAAATCCATGCTAAAAGACTATTTCTTACCCGAAATTCCAATATCATAGCCGAAGATGAGGCCTCCTGTAGCAGAAACAATGCATGTAATTAAAACAAAAACGGTCATCTTTCCTGCATAGTTCTTGCCATCGGCCCCTGCTGGGCCAACAAATCCTCCTGCCATTCCGAATTAAACAACAGAATTGCTTTACTTAGAGCCTGAAAAACTTAATCTCTCCTCTATGGCTGCTCCGACCCAGATGAATTAGTTGCTCTGCAATGAACTTATTGCTCGATGTTCTCTATTTTTATAGCATGCAATCCAATAGAATGCGAAGGAAAAGCTCTCCAATGTGGTGTCCTTCCAGCTTTCTTTAATTTAGTTTACCTTATCCACACAATAACAACTTGTTAGACTAAAAGCACGCCTCCATTCACGGACTAGATAGAGCAGGCACCTCAGTTAAAGTAGCTGTACACAGCTAAGGAAGGAAGTCTGAAGTGTAGATGTAAGGGGCAAGAACAGTGACAGTAATATCTTATTTTATTTGATTTTCCTAAATGAAACCTAATCTACACTTCTTTTGCTATTCTTGTATCTCAACGACTTGACTTCACACCAAGAATATGAAGATATATTGTTAAGTGTGAACTGGAACTGGGAGTTTCCTCCGCGGCCCACCAAATGACCGTTTGCATGACAGGTAAGGTATGGAGACTCCTTCAACCGCAATAGATAATGGCTGCCGATATCATGCGCCTTCCGAACTGACATGATTGCCGCATTACTTATCCATGTGACCATGACAATGCAACTGTTCCTTTTGCAACGCTTATATGGATATCATTTTCAAACATTCCACGTAGGTGGGAATCATGTCACTTTCGAAATAACATGAAGATTATAATAATAAATGTTAGCTTTTTATATAGAAAATAAAATTTACTTAGGTTTACAGATATAATTTAGTTGTGGTAAGGGGAAACCCATGTAAACTCATATTTATTTTTTAAAGCTATTAGGTAAATTTGTAATAAATAAAATAGCTTAAAAAACATTAAATGAATAATTTTTTTTATTCTTTTATTTTAAATATATCAATTCAAAATAATAATAAAAAAATGAAATGGAATAATTTTTAATCAACATTGTTTTTTTTTTAAGTTACATATAATTATAAAATATATATATATTCTTAAAAAAATAAAATAAAGAATGAAAAATTTAAAAGTAACAACAATCACAGTAAATATATTAAAGAATTATTATATTTAAATTTTACTCATAATTTTAAATAAATTTATTAAAATAAAATAAAAAAATTGAATATCTCTTATATATTATAGATTTATATTTTATTTAGTAAATAATTTTAAATAATAAATAAATTAGACTATGCAAAAATAAATATTAAAATTAAATATTAATTTTTTTAAATTAAAATTAAAAATCTTATTATTTATTATATATTTTTTTAAAAATCAAATAAAGATTTGAGATTCCAAAAGATTAAATGAATTGTATTTTATTTCAAAATATTAATTTTTTTTTTTAATGGATATGAAAAAATAAAATATTGTTAAAGACCCACCTAAGATATAAGTGCCACATATTTTCAACATAAATGTCAAAATAAATTACTCCTAAAAAGCCCACTTAATATACATATACAATAATTCAAAATCATTAATATTTTAATAAAACAATTATTAAATTAAGTAAAATTCTCTAAATAAATTATTATTGCAAATTTACTTTGACATACCAAACACAAATGATTGAAAAATAAAATATTTTAAATTAAATCAAATCTCTCAAGAATTGAAATTCGATATAAAATCCATTGAACTTCAATTTGAATTTTAGGTTTTGATTTTAATTTGCTCTCACTTTAATTTTTTCCTTGTTTCCTTTCTTTAGAGATATGCTTTTTAAAATTATTAAATATATTTCTCTCAATTATTATTCTCTCTAGATACAATTGAAGGGATGCATATTTAAAAGAAAATAAAACATATTTTTCAAATATTTAAATGTTAATATTTATGAAATTTAATAATTATTTTATCCATTAAAAGTTATTTTATTTAAAATTATTTAAAGTTTATTTATATTTTTATTGTTTAATTAATTTTAAGAGTTATTTTTATTTATCTAATAGTTATTTTATATTTTAAAATTTATTTTACTTTTTTATATTATTTAGTTTATCATTATTTAAAGAATTATTGTATTATATTTTAGAATTTGTTAAAAATAAATATATTTGTATTTACTTAAAGTTATTTTATAGTTTTTTTAAATATTTGTCAGTTGTGTTTTAGTTTTATCTACATGATTATGATATAATGCTTCATGTTTTACTAGAATTGTAATTGATTAGTTAATATTATATTTTAGTTATGGATTAGGCGAGCATGCAAATTGAATGAATTTAATTATGATAAAAAGTAGATGTATTAAAATAGAATAAGACGGATTAAAGTTGTATATTTTAAAATCAATAGAAAACAAATTTTGCTTGATGTTGCATTGTAATAGACTTAAAACTAAGAATATAATATTGAGTTCTATACCAAAACACAAAGATAATTGATATCAAGGAAGCTAAATGTTGGGGATACAATCAAAGAAGCGATATTGACCTAAGCTTAATTTGATCCAAAACTTGCCAATCTCGATTGCCCTTCGACACTTCATTAAAATCGAGCTCTAGGAAAACCTTAGGCAACTTAGTCGATTGAGCTTTCTCTCTATGAATAGTGTTATCTCTTAAATTTTTAATGAAGAAATTTATGATATTTTTACAATTAGATGGTTCCATAAATCTTATAAGAATAACCAATGATAAAAATTAATAAAAATAATTGTTGAAATTTTTTTAAACACCATGATACCACAATTTATCTAAAAACTCTAATATTACCTTTGGACATCATAAACATATTAAAAAAAAAATCATTTAAATATTAACATAAAAGTTATCTTCCGATGATTTTTTCCTTTTTCTTTTAATATACCAAATGACTTTTAATGATTACAAGGAAGGTTTTTTCAACCCCACTTACAACCAACGGCTAAAAATCAAGTGTTCAAAATAAAAGCTCCCATTCTTAAAGTTAAGATCCTAATTTATCTCTCAACTTTGTTTCATTCCCCTTCTAATTATAAGACTTGTCTCCCTAAAATTTTAAGTTCTAAAACCCTGAGCAGCGGCCACGTGTTTATAGAGTCGTTAACTTTTGTGATCTGGAATCTAAGTATGGCGGTTGAGGCCCCATTTTAAAGCTTTCTGGCGTGGACTCCAACACTTTAATTCGACTGTGAATTTTTAATGATGTAATGTGTGGGAAACCATGACGATTCCACGTTGAGTTTCCATGCAATTATTCTGTTGTCTGCAGTCGTTTGATTTAATGGAGAAGAACCAGTGAGCATGAGCATCGATTAAAGGATAGGGAGCAATATTCCACGAAAAGAAGAAAATTGGCCGCAACTTTTGACAATTTGGCACAAGACATCTTTTACAGATAGTAGTATTTCAACAATGCAGGACTGCCAAAAGAATTTTGTGACAGGAAGCAAATCACATGATAAAGATGTCTGATCAGCTATCTACCTTAAAGTGCTCAAATGGATTTCCAAACCTTATCTGAAAATCTCCATAACATTATCCAAAATATCAATTTTTTCTCATTCGAATACCATGTTTACTAATTACAGGCCGGTGAGATTGCTTTATAATCATCGTCACCGCGTAAAGTTAGTTTCCAACCACAACGCAGATGACGTGAAATCTGGTGACGCCCGATTTTCTTGTAAAGACAATACATGTTGATGTCGCTTTCGGTTAGACAAATCTGGTCGATTAAACAATGACATTACGGATAAGAAGATGATTATTAACGGGATTTCCGTCGCCCGAATGGCGGTTACCTTAACCTATTTAATAGCCCACGGGAAATTTGCTCTACATTGAATAAGATTAAATGGAGTTGAGGGTGAGTCGGTAAAACCCTGGCATTTGGCAACAGTTTTCCATGGCCAAGCAGATAAAGCCATGACTTTTTTGCCATGTCAGCCTCACATGATCACACCCACCGAATTTTTCGTTTGAATTGTGGACTTGATTTCAGGTATGACGAGTGAATGTTGTGTGTCCAGGGGCAGAGTCAACTTCTGTATGACGCGGAAATGGAAGCGTGTGAATTTGTTAACGTTTAAGTCATGGAATGACGTGTTTCTGTCTTTTGGCTTTCAACTTCAGATAAAATGGGAAATTGTGAAAGCTACCTAATGCCGATATCGACTGTGATTTGGATGGGTACTCAAAGCTGAAAACGAGTTGCAGCTTACTGTAATCCATTACCTAACTACTTTCTGTTGGGTAGATGCGTTGTACAGACGCCACGACCAACTAACCAGTTTGGGAACTGGTAGCTCAAGGCACACTTATATCATTCTCCACTTTGAGACAAAGTGCGTGGAGTAGGACAGCATTCATCATTTCTTAGCATGCTATTTCAGGGTACATAAGCTACAATGGAGTCAAACACTACCATAATTTGTTCAGTTGTAGTTTATTTGTGAAGTGGATAAAGATGGCACCACACATCTAAGCATATTTACTATTTTTTTGGCTAATGTTAGTGGTCACATTGCTTTGTTGTCAATGGGATCTTATCTTCTCAATTCCATCTTTGAAAATCCATCAAACAAGATTGCTCTTTAGTTCTTACTATATCTATTCCCTCAACAAATGTCCTCTGTTACCTTCTACAATATGTCCGCTCTCACCATATGATCTATGACATTTCCATTCCATTCCCCACAATTGACCTGTGTTAAACACTTAGTTTATCGATGACAACATGCTTTTCATTTAGAATGATGTCAAAAGAGTGTCTAATTTCCTAGATGTTCTTCTATCTTTGTTATAACGTGTTTGTTTTCCAATTGTCCACACTAAAAATTAAATACTTCATTACCACTGTAGCTCCTTTCCCTATGTGGATCCAAGTATGGTACCTTCTAAAACACAAGAAATTTGCAAGTATCTAGACATTCCCTTTGGGCTAGGTGTCACTCTATATGGAATTTTGGAAATAATTTATTAATATTACAAGCAACTCACAAAACTTATTAAAAGCTTTTCATGATACACATGGGAAAGTGTGAGAGACATGCCTATCTCATCATGGCACAATGCACTCAACCTAATGACTATGGAGATTTTTCTCTCATAAATCCTAGAGCTCATGACACTTGCCTCATTTCTAAATGAATCTTTTGAGCCCTTCGTAGAGGCACTCCCTAAAAAGTGCTTCTTGAGCACCACATTGCTACAACCAAGTTACTCCTAGTTAATGACTTTCTATTGGTTGGAAGGACAAGGTTATATTAGTACCTTTCTTAAAGACTTATGCCTTGATAACGATTAACAACATAAGATCTACTAGTGCATAGAAAAAAGTGCTCATATATTAATCTAAAGTTGAAGAAGTCTATAGTACCTTAGACATATTTTATAGCTTCCTACTTGATCTTTAAGCATAATCATACTCATCAAACGATTAACAACATTGCTCACTATTGAAGAGATGGAAATACTTCATTGATTTATTTGAAGAACACCAATGCATTTATAGAACCAATAAATGCAAGGAAGTGAGTGTTTGAAATAAAATATTTGAACTAAAATAGGTTAATTGTATTCACTTGCACACTAACAATGTAATAAAGATTATGCTAACACTCCCCCCTTATTACATTGTTCTTACAAATGTACCCCCAAAAAGATACAAATTTCACCTTATTAAGAGACTTGGTGAATATATCAACTATCACATAATCTATTGGGCAATTCTGGATCTGAATGTGGTGATGCAAGACTTGTTCATGAATGTAATTGAAACAATGGAATAGGGTGCTCCACCTTTTAGGAGATGGAGCACTAGGGTTTAGGACCTATTTCGCTCAAGTTTCACTCAAGGATACCTTAGAGATCTCAATCCAATTCAATAGAATGAGAGAAAGAGATCTGCAATAGGGTGTCCTAGGGCATGTTTAGAGACTAAAAGAGGGTTCACCACCAAGCTAGGGCTTGGAAAGACAAGTAACATGCAAAAAATAATGATGTGCAATAAGTTTAAGTAAATGACCTAGAAATGAATGTAAATCAGAACAAAAAACTAAGAAATGAGAGAGGTGCACTTGGAAACCTGTAGCAACTCAAAACAAGGTTTGAAATGCTGAATATGTTGAATTTAATGCACATTGTGACTCATATGTCAGGTTGGATGATTTAGTCCCAGATTAGGGTTTTTAGACAGGAACAAAAATCTGGCAGTGGGGTAGGTGCATGAAGTTGGGTATCAATTTTCTAGCCACTTTTGAAAAAAGTTTTAAAAAACGCGCTCGCGTTATTTCGTGTTAAAAACAAAGAAAAAAGTGAAAGTATTTGCCTTGGAATACCAACCCCAAGGCTTAGAGGGCATTTCCAACAAGGCCAAAGACGTGTTTTTGCAAATTCTATAATTTTTTACATAATCGGGTCCGTGCTCACCATCAAGATTGCATCTAGTTCAATATCAACAAAATCAAAAACATGGGTAATGTTAGGTTCTCTCTTAGCTATCTAACGATGTAATTTTTTTCACTTTTTGACAATGTTAAGCCTTTCATCCATAATTTCTTTTGTTTGTATGTTTGTTTTTTTTCCAAAAAGCAGTGTTTGGTGTTTTTGTTATAAATTAACTGTTTATCAAAATTTCAAATAAATTACATTTTTAGAAGCTAAACTCCATTCTAAAAATTTAAAAAATCAATTATTTTCCAAAATTTGTAGGGGGAAAGCCAAAATTCTGCCTTTTAGGAAGTGCCCACTTAGAAAATTAATAAAAATCAAATATTCATTAAAAAATTATCGAAAATTGTGCATCAACTAGATGCTATTAGCTAACTTCTAACCAGGGATTTTAAAAATACTACAAAGTTCACCGTGTTCAGGTCACAAGAGTTGCTATGTTATGTTTTTTAACAAAAACAACACCAATTTGTGTACATCCCTCTTTTGAACCCCTTAATCTCAACCATTTTCAAAATAAATTAGTAGTTTAGAAAGTAGACTCGGAGCACTTTGATCCTTGTTTTTGTTCCATCTCAAAATTTTGAGTGTAACTATCCTCAATTTCACGTCCAAGGTCAGCATTTCTTGATTTCAGAAAAAAAGTGGCCACTTAAGCCCCCTTTTTGGGAACCATCTTGGTGCACTTACCCATTGATCAGTCTAGAATTCCTAAAATCTAGAAAAGTCACTGTATTGGGACTCATACGCCAAAGTGGCGTATCAGTCTTGCTTTTCTTTTTTAGAGGATCAAGATCTGAATCTGCTCTTCAATCTCTGGTCTTCCTTTTCAACCTAATTTTTGGATCTGAATTGTTAAATTATGCTTTGTAAGTGTCTTTTAGTGATCTTGTAAACAAGATGACAACTTTGACAACTTGACAACTTCTTCCAATCTTTCTCTTCAATGTATCTGTAACCTAGATCTGCAAATCATACACTAAAAAGAGGAAAAAATGTTGTTTTGTTAGTAGAAAGGGGCTTGCCTTGGGCAAACCTTGTTTTCATAATCAAACCTTGAAATTAAATGAAATCGAAAGGAGGAATGATGAATGAACAAATATGCAATGTTGCAGCTCACCAAACCCTTGAATAAGATGCTACTGTAAACATGTATGAAATGGTTAGCATGAATGTGGATCTTGACTCTTGCTTGAATGTCGTAGATATCTTGATTTGAATACTTGCTTTCAAATCACAAAACACTATATCACAAATGTTAGCTCAAAAAAAACAAAAATGATGCATGGTGACTTTGAAACATGATGCTTGATACTTGAATAATGCTCCAAAATACTTGATAATCAACTCTTGAAGACTCCTAAATGCTCTTGTAAATACTTGTAATGACCAATTTTTTATAATGCATGAATACTTAAGTTGCTAGGTCTTGTTAGGTGAAAATGAGTGAAATAACCTTGTATTTATACTTGTTTATGCCAAATTTTCTAAAATTTCAACACTACAAACTATCATCAAATCTAGGAAGATAAAATCCCTCTAATAATTTGAATTTAATTTATGTCTAACCTAAGTGGGACTCATACACTAGTTATGGAATATGAGCTCCATTAGGCTAAGCTTGGGACATATTTTTCAAGAAAGGATTAGATCAATGTGAAATCTAGATTGGGGCCTCGAAACCTAGGTGGAACCCATACACCCGATGTGGCTTATGAGTCCTAGATCACTAAATATAGGCCATACAATCCAAAAACACATGAATTATGATTGGATGTTGGTAAATGTTGGGATTAATCTCAAAAAGATGCATTAAATAAGGCTTGTGGATGCAAAATAAGGCCAATTAAGGCATAAAGAAGCCCAATTAATTAATAAAACCCTAGATTAGTGTGAAAGTTTAAAGGTACACTTTACAACACCATAAATAAGGCACAACTAGGTCCACTTAGTTTACAAGGTTTGTAGACCTAATGTGAATGTGTTAATTTACACATTACAACACTAAATCAAGGCATCATTAAGCTTAATTTAACAAGAAGGGCCCAAACAAGTGCAAAAATGTAGAGGAATACATTTTTTGTCACTACATTTAGCCTCCACTTTAGTGAGAGGAGGAACTTGCTTCAAACTCACACTAAAGTAGACAAACTCGCATCAAGAGGGGTTCAAATGTACCAATGCTAGTAAGATAGGACAACAAAAATCAAGAGGGGTGATCAAGCCTCCAGGATCAAGATCCTATGACAAACCAACACAAGCACAAAAGAACACACATGTAAAATGATATGAGAAGAAACAACAAGGTACAAGAATACACTACCAAAGACACAAAGAAAAGCAAGAATAAAACAAAAAGGGGTGGATCAAGCTTCGATCATTTGTCCCACATGTTGTGGATAAGATCTAAGCTATTTTTCCAAAAATTCATTCTCACTCTAAGGCAACAAAACTTTAGGTTGTCCACTGGGTGAGTATACAAAGAGGTGAGACATATATGCACACGATCAGTATGCACTTCACAAGCAAGTGGCTATGGGATAGTAACACCTAAGTTTGGCTCCCATATGTACAACCAGACCAAAGCTATACCTCCTAATAACTTTGATAAGGCACCACAACAATGAAATTTGAGCTTCATGAGGCAAGAAAAACTTTGTATGTTTGAAACTCATGAATAAACAAGATGGCTCCACAGGCTTGAGCAAAGTGTGTTATACAAAGTGGCCATATAACCAAAAATGTAAAATGAGTGTAAGGTATGTTAAAAGGAGTTTTTCTTCATTCATGTAAGGTCTTAACTTAGGGAAAATTGTGCCTAATGTCTCCAAGAGAGGACCAATCAAGAAGAATAGAAGATTCACAACTTAGGGGATGTAGTGTGTCGTATCCAGCCACTAAGAGGAATATAATATGCTAAGAGAGATCATGCTCTCGAGGGATATCACACCCAATGTCACCACAAAGTGAAAGGTGCATTGCATGAAGCAAGAAGACTACACCATGAAACATGAAATGCAAAAGAATAATGCCAATGTATTCCCCCACTTTAAAGAAATTGCTAAACACCTTATTGTGAGCAATTACTTTAAAGTAGCAAATGATCAATGCTAACAATAAAGAGGACATGAGAGCTTATTTGGAAAGCACTATGCCAAGTAATATGTTTCCAAATGAAGCTATGTCATGAAAAGGGAAAGAGGGGGTTTCCCCCAAAACGAAACTCCAAAAACATGAGGGATCCATGGATTCGGGGTCAGTATGTCTTTGCTACAATGTTCTTAGAGAGCTTGAAACAATCATAATTTCCCAAATACTCATGGAATAGGAAGAATGCCAAAAAGAGGGAAAAAACAAAGAAAAGCTTTCGGGTCAACATGGAAGAGAGGTCTAGATGTCTTAATGCCTTGTATCATCTCCAAAAGGAAAACACAAGACAAAGAAAAGATAAAAGAAAAGCTTTTGGGTCAATATGGAAGAGACATAAATATCAATATGCCTTACATCATCCCCAAAAGGAAAAAAAACATAAGACAAATGAAAATATAAAAGGATTTATGACATAGAGAAGAATGTAGGTGCAAATAGAGGAATGCCACAAAGAGAGAGATACATCAAACAAAATTGTACGGGAAGATCACATTACACACATGCAATGACATAAAAAAAATGCAAAATAAACAATGCAAAAGACTAGTAAGGCACATGCAATTCAACTTGTTAGCATGTCATCCACATCCCAATCGTGTTCGTTGTATATGGAAGGTGGACAACTAGCCAAAGGGACAATAGCAAGTGCCGAACTAGGGTCATCACCAAGTTCAACACTCTTCCTAAGAGAGTTATTGTTTAGGCTCATAGAAGAGGAAAACAAAGTATTCAATTCGTTATGCACTTCATCAATTTTAGCAACCTCATAATTGTTATCCAAGTTAATCACAATGGGAGGTCAAATGATAATTTCCAAAGACGGATTTAGCTCATGTTGTGGTTGCAATATAGGATATTTTTGTTGCAGTGAAGGGGGAGACTCATCGTGTATTACTTTAGTTAGGTTCAGATGTTGATTTTCTTTGTTGTTTTCTTCATTTAACCTTAGAGCAAGAGCACGACATCTACACCTACACTCTTTAGCATTTTTGTTTCTTTTGGTACAATTGTCAAGTTGTGTTTGTGTAGGAGCAAGTTTGTCAACCATAGGCTTCATTTTTTCCCTAAGGGGAGGAACATAAGGAGCCATAGGAGGTTGTTCAACCACTTTCTCTTTGGCTTTGTAAACTTGTTTTTATCGTAGGAGGCGTGATGGGATTGTTTTGGTTGTCTCTTGGTCTTTTATAGGAGATAACCTAAGAATTTGTCTTAGTTTGGTCTTGGTTGTTTGGAATATCTTTAGGTTCAATCATGGTTTCGTCAGGGATAGTAGGCTCAATCATAGGTTGAGGCATGTTTGTAAGGGATAGTTTTTCTATGCATTTCACCTTAAACTTTTGATAGGATTTGAAAAAAAATTCTTCTCAAGGTTTTATAGGTTCCATAGGCTCAGGCCAAAAGAAATCTAATGAAAAGTTCCCTTGGGAAGACAAAGGATTAAAGCCACTATGATGCACATTACAGATTTCATTATCAAATGTGAACTTTGAGCATTTATGCATGACCGACAGGATGGCTTCCATGGAGTATAGCCATGGGTAACCAAGCTTCACATGGAATTGGTCTGACATCGAGATGATGGAGAATGAGGCATATAACTTTTTTTAGTCCTATTTGTAAAGGAAGGGTTATCGATCCCATTGTAGGGAAAGAGAAACCATTATGCGTTTTGATCCATGCTTTTGGTTTATCATATGTTTTTTGATAGAGTTCATGCATGAGTAAGAATTCTTCGGTGATCACGTTCTCTCCATAGACGAGGTTAATTAATATCCCATTAGTGGGCTTGTCATTGATTCAGTCGGCTATGTAAAGAGGACCATTGGGTGCATTTCTAATAATATCTTTAGATGAGAAAGCAATTTCAACAGGCTTTTTAGTTTGGCCCTTATGAGGTTGAGTTTCGATCAACGTAATCAAACCTTTTTCAATAGTATCCATAGGACCTTGCTCAATTGTATCCATGTTCTCATCATCCGCGTCAAAATTCATCACATCATTCGTTTTTGTCTTACTAGCTTTGACAAATGAAAATTTATGATTAGGAATAGGGTTGGTAAAGATCTGCAAGTTTTGGTTAGGAGGGGAAATGGAATTATTTCCTTGATCATTAACACCTCCAATTGAAAGTCGACCGGAATCAATGATGTCTTGCACAAGATGTTTAAGATGCTTACAATGTTCTGTGTCATGTCTATTTTGTTGGTGATAATGGAAATAGGAATTTGATCTAAAATTTAGAGGTCAAGGCTTATTAGGATCGAGAATTTTAATGAGAGGTAATGTGATCATTTTCTATTCTAAAAGTTATGACATTGTGTTTTGGAGTGTATCCAGTAAGGGAGTGAATTTCCTAGCTGGATCCCCAAATGCAAAAGGAGTTGTCTTCCTTATAGAAGCCACTTGGGAATTAACATGTTGAGTTACTTGTTGAGGGGGATTAAGTTGAAGGAAGCCTTTATTCTGTTTTCTAAAAGGTCGATAATTGTTTTAGTTTGCGGATTCATACTTGTCAAGTCGGCTAGAGGTGGGGTTTGTGTCATGACTACTAATCGAGTTTTGATAATCACGAAGAGCAGTACACAAGTGTACGAAGGAAGATAATTTCATCATGGTAAGCCTATCTTGTATCTTAGTTTTTAGGTTCTCAATGAACATCTGTTGAAGGTGAGGATCAGGGATCTTTACGTTGATTTGAGAATAAATTGATTGATAAGGTGAAATGAAGTCAGTAACTTTTTCATCATTTTTTTGCTTACATCTCATCAAATCGGCTAAGGTCACCTTAGGAGTCATATGCACTTGGAGATGGTTTATAAAGGTGTCAATAAGTTCATTGAATGAACAAATTGAGTTGTTTGGTAATGAGAAAAACTATTCTAAGGTGTTATCTTTCATTAACCTAGGAAAAAGCTTAGCCATGAGCTTATCCTCAA
This sequence comes from Sequoia sempervirens, assembly GCA_007258455.2. Lineage (NCBI taxonomy): Eukaryota > Viridiplantae > Streptophyta > Pinopsida > Cupressales > Cupressaceae > Sequoia > Sequoia sempervirens. The sequence continues at coordinate 280,155,068 of VDFB02373365.1, read as the reverse complement.
GGAAAAAATCACTACATAATGCGGTATAAGCATAAACATGGTTAGAAGGATCTCCTTTCCCCTCATATTTATTGAATATGGGAATCTCTAGACCTTGTGTATCAACATTATCAATATCTCCAATGATAAGGGATTTCTTTTGACATAGTATGTAGGTTGGCCATTTTGATTTTTTTTTTTATGGTGGAAACTTTCTTTTGAAGGGATAAAACAATTTGCAAAAGTTGATTTATGATGGCATCATTGTTTGAATTTTGAGATGGAGGTGAATATGGTGGAGGTGTATATGTGTTCGAGGGACAAGTGAATGGAATTATTATGGGAGGTATTGTAGTAGGAGATATAATGTGTGATGCCACAAAGGTACTAGGAATACTAGCAGAAATAGCTAAGGTAGGAATGCCATTACTAGTAGGTTGCATTATTGTAACTTGAGGGTTGGTATAGGTAGGAATAGAGGTAATGGTTGTGAGAGGAATTTGTGTTCCTCCTTGGCTTTGGACATTGTTCAAAGGTTGAGAACCACTAGTAAGTTTACCAAAAATCTGAGCTAGGTTATGCACAAGTTCAACTCCTTCAGTTTCAATCATGTGGTGTATGTTATCTATAGTAGGGATAGCAGTGGTTGAAATGTTTTCAATACTTACTTGATTTTGTAGGTTTGCTAAGTCTTCATGGATTTGAATTATGTTTTCTTGTAGAATACTAGAAACCATTGTTTCAACATGCCACACTACTTAAAGGCAAAGAGTTGTGAAGGGTATGGTCCATACCTAGTGAACTAGTGTCAACACTAGTAGTGAAAGAGCTAGATAACCCAAGATCCACAATGATTGTGCTATCGTGGGATGACATGAGTCTCGAATTGTGTCTCACTATAGTATTAGCAATAGGACACCAAGTTGTAAAGCTCATGCAAGGGGTAATCAATGAAATGCAAGATGTAATGAACACAAGATAAATGCTATTTTATAATTCTAATTAAAATGAAATTAAGCTAGATGCAATGAAATAAAAGTAAAAAAAAATATTCAAACTGAAACAAATAACTAATAGTAGTAAAAAAAAACACATAAATAAAGTTTTTAATGTTGTAAAATGTAGTTTAAAATATGAAATGAGACTAAATCACGTAGAGGGGTATGCGAGTCCCAATTATTAGGGTTTTCAATGATTTGAATGTTGAATAATAGTCACCACAGAAGACCCATAAATTAGGAAAAACCACCTGTACTGGGACTAGATCGCTCGGAGGGGCGTATGAGTCCCAAATTAGAGTTTTTGCATAGTTTTCAACAAATTTTGTGTGAATATTATGCTTTCTATTTTGGATGATGTCAACGTTGAAAATGAAGGTGAAATTGTAACTTAAAACTTGTAAACCTATGTGACTGTAGATTTAATTAAGTGTTCTTTGTCACAATTCTTTGTGTATGATTAATTTGTTTAGATGAATTTTACCAATTGTAGAAAGAGACATAAGATTGTAGAATAAATGAGACAAGAAGATAGAAGCACAATAGCACAATAGGAAATTAGTTCCAACTTTGGCACTATATTTTAGTGTATTTTGAGCACATGAGTTGGAAAATTTGGTTGGCGTTAAACTTGATGCAAATAGGCATGGTCAGTTCGACACCCATTTTTGCACCAACTTTTTTGCTGTTTTTAGTGCTAGAGTTAGCGTCAGTTGTAGCGCCAGAAAAACATGGCGCCTCTATTAGCACCTAAAATAGCGCCGGGAAGTAACAATGGAAATGGCGCCAAAATATTCGCCCAATTTGGCTTCCGATTTTGCTTTCGTGTCTACTCCCATTTTTGCTTCTAGTTTTGCTTCCAATTTTGCTTCCAGTTTTGCCTCCAAGTTTGCTTCCAATTTTGTTTCCAATTTTGTCTCCAAGTTTGCTTCCAAGTTTGCTTCCAATTTTTCTTCAGATTTTGCTTCCGATTTTGCTTCCAGTTTTTCTTCTGGTTTTGCTTCCACATTTGCTTTTGGTTTTGCTTCCAGTTTTTCTTCCGATTTTGCCTCCAAGTTTGCTTTCGGTTTTGCTTCCAGGTCTGCTTCTGATTTTGCTTCTAGTTTTTCTTCCAATTTTGCTTCCAAGATTACTTCCGGTTTGTTTCTAGTTTGGCTTCCGTTGTTGCTTCCTTTTTTTCTTCTAAAAATGCTTCTTGTTTTGCTTCTATTTATTAATTTAATATGTTTTATTTCAATTTAATTAGCTAAATATATCATGCCTCTTAAATAAATCATATGATTATAGAGTAAGTCATTTAGTTATTTAACTCATATGATTAAATAACAATATAATTATTGTAACATGATCATCATCTATAATTAAAACAAGTGAATCAAATATCTATAATTTAATTGATTTTGACAACATCCATCCTGAGCATTAAATTAAAATCATCATACTTAATAAATATCCTTCCAAAAATCATCGACCACTTTTAATATATATAAATTGACAAGTCAATACTGATAAGATCATCATCATATATAAATAAAACAAGTGAAAGTCAAATATGCTAGTACATCAAAAAGATGTCAAAATGATACATGTCCAACAGTTGACATAAGTGAAAGTGATACATGTAAAAATGATATAAATAAAATTGATAAATTATGTAACTCAAATTGATACAAGTCAAGATGATACATGTCCAAATGATATAGTGAAACTGATACATTTCAATATGATACAACTCAACAATATAGTACAGTAGGCCGTGAAAATGATACATATGATAGTAATCATGAAAAGAGTCATCATAACGATATATCAACAATGATCCATGATGTAGTCTATGTGATCATGAATGTCACTGGTTGCTATCACCAACTTTCTCATCATGATCAGCACCATCTTGATCATCATCATCATCATCATCATCATCATTGTTGTTGTCGTCATCGTTGTCATCGTCATCATCGGCCTCGGTGTCTTCCTTATTTGCGTCATCATCATCCTCTGCCATTTGATATGTATCAGTAGAACCAATATTTTTTGGATGTATATAATGTTGAGGATCATCTTGATCTTTTGGAAGACTCGTGTTCTGCAAAAAAAAAACATTTAAAATGAAAAGTTATTATTTATTTCATGCAATAATTTATTTTTCTGTTATATATCTAATATTACAACATATGAGACGAAACCATAATCATATTAAATCATATCAAAGTGCACATACCATAATAAAATTTCAAAAAAGTTACAGCTAATATTGGTGAGTTAGGACAAACCTCAACTTTCAAAAACAAAGACAATTAGGCTAACATACTTGTGGATCAAGCTAGCATTTGGTGGAAGAGGAAGAAAGATGACTGGAACTCTGGAGGCCCACCATAATGGATTTTAGTATTCAACCATGAGAGTAGAAGAGAGAGTTGATATCATGTATCAAAACATTAAGCATGCATTCTTCCATCTAGCGGGGAAGGAGATGATTACTTTGCTTCATTTTCATTTGCATAACCATATATCACGGTGAGGGAACCAAGACCAAGGATGTTCAATTTTATGTGGAGGTAATGGATGTGGTCCAAACTTTAGGAGGGGAAAGAAGGTCAATGTATGATCCTAATGAAATTGAGGAAGAACAACAAGAGAGGGTCAGGAAAAATAAAATCAATACAGAGTTTCAAGGATTTGTCAAGTGAGTAAGAGAGCTATGGGAGTAGCCTCATCTAAAATATTTTGAACTAGAGTTTGATATACCATTTAGAGAGCTTGGTTTTCATGGAGTTCCTTTCAAAGCCTCTACTTTTATTGTTCCTATGGTAAATTGTTTGGTAGAGTTGGTGGAATTACCTTTCTTAGTAATCACTATTAGTGAAATTGAGATTGTTAACCTTGAGAGAGTAGGACTTGGGAAAAAGGCATTTGATATGGCTATTGTTTTCAAAAAATTCAAGTGGGATGTACTCTGCATTGAATCCATTCCTCAATCTTCACTTGATGGCATCAAGGAATGATTGAACTCCATGGATATAAAGTATTATGAAAGCATAATGAACTTGAACTGGCAGCCAATTTTGAAGAGTATTACTGATGATCTAGATAAAATTATTGAAGATACTGGTTGGGAATTTTTGAATACGGAAGCTAGTGATTCTGATTTTGATAATTCAGAAGAGTTAGATCAAGGATATGAACCCTCTGATGTAGAAGAGGAATTAGAATCAGATTTCATGTAGCCACCATCAAGAGTGTTACAAGCCAACAAGATGGAGGGAATTCTTATATAAGGATAATTTTCAATGTTGTAGGTATTGACTTTAACATTTTCCAACTACAATGGCAACATTGAAATTCCCTAGCAGTATTTATGTTGAGGAAATTTCCTTTAGATGCAAGGATTCAAAGCACATAAACCATGTTGTACAAATGATTAAATCCCATAGACGATCTATAGCAATGAAAGAGTCTGAAAAGGTAGAGAGAGCTACACTGGTGACTCAGGAGAAACTTCAACTTTCAAAAACAAATCCAATGAGGTTGGAAGATGTGTGGATCAAGCCAACATTTGGTGGAAGACAATGAAAGATGACTGGAACTCTAGAGGCCCACCATAATGGATTTCAGTATTCAACCACGAGAGTAGAAGAGAGAGATGATATCATGTATCAAAACATTAAGTATGCATTCTTCCAGCTAGAGGAGAAGGAGATGATTACTTTGCTTGATTTTCATTTGCATAATCATATCATGGCATGGGAACCAAGGAGACCAAGGATGTCCAGTTTTATGTGGAGGTAATGGATGTGGTCCAAACATTAGGAGGAGAGATCCTGATGTCTGCCAAGAGGCATAAAGTTAGATGAATTAAGTTCACCTACATGTATGCCAAAGTTTACTTCCAATTTTTATGACTATTTTTCTTGACTGTTAGAGAAGAAACTTCATCTTTAAAAAAAAAATCCAATTAGGCTGGCAGACGTGTGGATTAGGCCAACATTTGGTGGAAGAGGATGAAAGATGACTGGAACTCTAGAGGCCCACCATAATGGATTTTAGTATTTAACCATGAAATTAGAAGAGAGAGCTGATATCATGTATCAAAACATTAAGCATGCATTCTTCCAGCCAGTGGAGAAGGAGATGATTACTTTGCTTCATTTTCATTTGCATAACCATATCATGGCGTGGGAACCAAGAAGACCAAGGATGTCCAGTTTTATGTGGAGGTAATGGATGTGGTCCAAAATTTAGAAGGGGAGATCCTGATGTTTGCCAAGAAGAATAAAGTCAGATGAATTAAGTTCACCTACATGTCTACCAAAATTTACTTCCAATTTTTATGACTATTTTTCTTGACTGTCAAAGAAGAAACTTCAAATTTCAAAAACAAAGCCAATTAGGCTAGCAGATGTGTGGATCAGGTCAACATTTTGTGGAAGAGGATGAAAGATGACTGGAACTTTGGAGGCCCACCATAATGGATTTCAGTATTCAACCATGAGAGCAGAAGAGAGAGATGATGTCAAGTATCAAAAAATTAAGCAAGCATTCTTCTAGCCAGCAGAGAAGGAGATAACTACTTTGCTTCATTTTCATTTGCATAACCATATCATGGCGTGGGAACCAAGAAGACCAAGGATTTCTAGTTTTATGTGGAGGTAATGGATGTGGTCCAAAATTTAGGAGGGGAGATCCTAATGTTTTCCAAGAGGCATAAAGTCAGATGAATTAAGTTCACCTACATGTCTACCAAAGTTTACTTCCAATTTTTATGAATTTTTTCTTGACTGTCAGAGGTTACTTACAAATTTGAAATTTATTTCTGGTCATTTTGATGAGGATATATTCAGCCAATGTGTAAGCACCTTTTGTTTGTATCACAAGCATCTATGCATTGCAATAATTCTGATTACCTATGGTCTACAACTATGCTGTCTCACTTATTGGATCTTCTATTTCAATGTTTTCTATGGCCTTCTCTATTTGAGGTAGCACTTAACAATCCTACCTCCTTTCCTTAGCTGAGAATTAGATTTGAATTTGGAAATACTGCACTTTAAAACTAGCTATGGTTTAAGGAGATCTATTCTAGCTTTGTTGTTGACATCCTTAATCTTCAACAAGGACTTAGATGCATGGACTGAAATGCAAGCTTTTAAACTTAGATTTGAATGTGCATAATTTGATTGATTATGGTTTTCACAGGTAGTTGTCTTTACATGACTATTCTGGATTGTCAATATGTGTAATAGTGACTTCATCCTTATCAAGTTTGGCTACCCTTATTCAAAATGCCTTGGCCTTTAGACTCGATACAAAGTTGTGCATTGTTATTCCATATTTGTAACATGCCAGACATTTAAGGGGTACAACATATAGAAATTCAATACTGTCATCCAAGGAAAACTTACAGATGGTGGATCAAGAATAACAAAAAATGCTTTTATTAGGGCTAATGCTTTCTTCCCCCACACTACTGATATTTTCCCCAAAACATTTTTTTTAAAATTATTTCAACGCATCTCAAAATTCAATGTATTGATTAACATTTGTTACACATTTCAGTTGTTTATGCAAATGATGCATATATGTTAACTCGATCAGTGTTGTTACTTCAGTAGTTTGACTTCTATGACAACCAGCCATTACACATTTCATCTACATCCTTCTACTATTTATTCATGCACATAAATGGTCATCTTGTAATCATAAGATTTGAGCTCTATTTACTCATTCTATGCATCAATAAACAACTCAACATAAGAGATGTAAATTGACACATTAACACAACAGTATCCAACTAAGTTATTGAAACTCAACTATTGATACCTCGTTCTCCATCCAGAGTACAAAATCGTTCCACTTTTTGTTTTGTAACATATTCTTTTCAAATTGCTTTGGATGGAAGCCATATTTCTCCTTCTGTAAAAACATGGCACATGGAGTACTTAAACTAATCAATATGCAATCATTTACTTTTTCCAAGGAAATAAAAAAAAATATCATTTAACATATTAAATATACTTACAAATGTATAGATCAAGGCCTGTAAACCTTTTTGGCCATTGCGATGCGTGGCACAAAGTTTCTCAAGCCTAGCCTTGGAGGCCTTGTCTTGAAACATATACTAATTCAATTTAACTATGCACACAAAATTTAAATATTGTTTAATAAATTTGATATAATCTTACGAGAAAATTCAAATACCTACGTACTCTCCTCACCAAACTTCCTCCGTGCATCAGACTTCTCATATTCTTTTACAAGCTCTTTCCATACTTTCACACTTACATCAATTGGCCTTCTTTTCTACCTTAGCTCAGGAGGGATTTATTTTATCTTCTTTGTTTGGTTGCACCGAAATCTCTTGCAATTTTGAGACATTTGTAGCTTTATCTTCTTTACAGACCAACCTATGCCAAAATTAGTCTCCATGTCATGGATAACTGCTTTTTTTAGTTGCATGGGTATCTGTGAGAATGAGAAATGTAGATGGTCTTTGAACTATTGAAGGCATGATTTATTCAACCTATTCACAAACGTTTTCCCAACATTCGTCATTCAAACTTCCCTTGAAACCACCTTGTATTCTATCTTCGTATTGTAGCTACCAATGCAAGATTGATAACATGGCATGGTGGAAGAAGTCTGTGTCCCAGGAGTGGCTGGGACATTGGAAGTCTCTGCTCCCTGTTCCACATTCTTAGAATTTACTATTAGTGATTTCCTCGTGGATATTTTGTTCAATCCAGGACTGGCTGGGGAATCAATTGTTTCCATTTGACACAATTGATTTGTTTGCAATGTTTGAGGGGCATTACCGGATTTTTTTTCTATGTATCTGGCAAGTGTTGTCCAATCCACATTAACCGATTTGTTCACTACCTCTACCCCCAATATGGAAGCCAATTCCTTTTTATCTTTATTAGTCTCATGTCCCTATATATATATATTTAAATTATATTTCTTCTTTTAAATTTAGAAATAAAAAACTAAAAACTACAATTCCTCTTTATCTTTGTCAGTCTCATGTCCCTATATATATATTTTTAAATTATATTCCTTATTTTAAATTTTGAAATAAAAAACTAAAAAGTAAAATTCAAAGAAATAATGGAAACATTTACAAATCTATAAATTGACAATGAATTACCTCATTGTGGCTAGAGTATGTTGATAATGCTTACTCTTCTATTGCTTGACATTTTGAGGTGACCCTAGGGAAAATTATTTTCGTCTAGTCTGTGGAGGAAAACGAATACACACTATTAGGTATGAAAGTTTTCATCCAATTTGTGGTATGAAAGTTTTTCTTTGTGGGAAAATATGTTTGTTGGGTTTGCTTAGTGTTGATAACCTAGGGAAAATATGTTCACTGGGTTTTCTTAGTGTTGATAACCTTATCATGAAAAATCTTTCATAATGCAATCTTGCACGAATTTGTCATGGCATCGGTGACTATGGCGTGATTGGGAAAAACAAAGCAGTTTATGCATTTATTTTCAGCAGTTGCTTAATAGTGACATGTTCGTTGGGTTTGCTTAGTGTTGATAACTTAGGGAAGATATGTTTTTTGGGTTTTCTTAGTGTTGAAAACCTTATCATGAAAAATCTTTCATAATGTAATCTTGCACGAATTTGTCATGGAATTGGCGACTATGGTGCGACTAGGAAAAACTAACCAGTTTTTGCATTTATTTTTAGCAGTTGCTCAGCAGTGACTGACCCAATTCCCAAATTTTCCAAATAGTTCACTATTTCCTTAATACCTAGGTTAGGGAAAGAATATAGAGGCATCCCGACTTTGTGCTATAATATTTTGAGCCAAAGCTCAAATGGGTAGGGTAAATTTTTTTGTTGGTTTCTCAAAGGTTTTACAGTTTATAATGATGGGACAATTTAGAGGTTGCCTGGCAGGTTAGGCCATGAAATAGTAAACAATCATGAATTCAAATGCAATACAAAGAGCAGTAAACAATCACGAATTCAATGAAGAAAAAAAATTATAACCTTACCTATGGTGTCACAAACTAAATCAAATTTCTCATCAGTTGCTGGTAGCACCTTGCTCTCTTCCTTCTTGTGACATTTTTCCCTTTTTTGTCATCTGATTTCTTCCTTCACGTGGTAAATTTTTAAATTTATGATTTTGATTAGGTAGTCAACGCTTTAGTTGGCATTAGTTAATGCCAACTTTAGCGCCGACTTTTGGCCGTTAATGTAATTTTTTTGGGGCACCTAAGGTGGTGCCAAGTGTGCCTAATTGGGTGCCTATCATTGTTGTGTATCACAGGATCCAGAATGTTGGAAATAATTCTAACTCCTACCTTGTTTTTTTGACCACTGCTATTCCGTGGCTCATTCATCAGCTCGGTGCAGTAGAGCGATTTTTACCGCGGTCTTGCAAGGTGCTTCATCCGGCTTCTTAGCGGTAGTGTAGTGAAAGATTCTATGGTGGCATGTGAGTCTTCCTTCTATTCCTGGTGTTGTTGCCATGACTCCCGCAAGTCTTCTACAATTGGCGTGGGTAGTGCAATGACCACTGCTGTCCCGTGGCTCCTTCCGGCTCAGTACGGTAGAGCGGTTTTTACTGTGGTCCCGCAAGTTGCTTCTTCCTTCTCAACAGTAGTGTGGTGAAATAATTTTTGGAAATTTTTTTATTCACATAGGAGGCCATGGAGAGAGGATGTGGATGATGTAGAAATACTAAATCGCTGAGAGGAAAGTGGGTGGAAATAGATGAGACAATGAAATTTGTAGATACAATAGAGGTAAGAAGAGAAAGAAACCTCAACCAAAGGAGGAAGGTGTTTATGAATTCACAAATGCTACAACATAGAGGAGATATCAATATGTCAAATATATGACTAAAGTGAGGTTTTTTGTTGGATAGCATACTTGTTGAAATGATATAATTGGTGCACTAAACATTATTTACTATGTTGTGTATTATAGGGGTGAGATGAGGCCATGATAATAAATCATGTCATATCAAATGAGGACACAATAGATGAAGTAGGACATAAGGTACTCAAATTTTGACTTAACTGAAGGAAAAAATGATCTGATGGAATTTTGTGACACACCCATCTTTTTTCATAGTATTATTGAAATTTATAATGTATTATCCAATCTTGAAATAAATTAATGCATGTGGTTGATTATTTTAGATGGATATTGGAGCAAATGTAGAGCCTGAGTGTTCAACTAGCAAAAGAACAAGATATGTATGTGGACATGGACCTAAAACTATTAAATCACGTAGACGATAATGGGTGGAAGAGGATATGACAATGGATACTGCAGACACAACAAATGATTGCACTGAAGAAGAGGTAGGTATACATGTTCATACAATTTATATTTATATTTTTTAAGCCTTATTTGATTATATTTCTTTGAAATTGATACATTTATGATTTATCCAATTATTTCCAAACATTAAATAATTCTTGCATTTGTTGATAGGTAGAAGATTTTGATGAAACACATACTAATACCCAAGATCCAACTGGGTTATTAAGATTTGGATTGGATGATCCAAACCATCCTTTAAACCATACCAGGGTGACAAGAGCAAGATTGAAGAGAACACTACCACCTAAGAAATTTGAAGAGCTGATGAGAGTCGCATACATTGATGACATGCCGCCTAGCCTTAATGATGATGATCATGATAGTGAAAATGCAGTGCATGAAGAAGGATTGAATGAAATGCTTATAGGTTTCTTTGGGGATGGAAATAATTATGACAATAATGATGATAGGGTTGAAGTAACGATGATAGTAGGGGTAATTACCACCAACGTAATGTTGATGATAACAACATCAAAGACTCCATCAAGCAAGCAACAAAGACACCCATGTTCAAATCGAGTGCAAGTATAACCTCAAAACTAGCATGCACATTAATATTATTAGAAATAAAGTAACTATTTGGTTGGATAGGAAAAGGATTCACTACCCTACTGAAGTGAGTTGAAATCTATTTCGTTCTTTGCATTGTCAATTGGTGTACATAATTCACAAATATTCATAAACTTCGCTTATATTTATTTAAGGGGATTTTAAAACCATATATTGTATATAAACAGTCCTAGTATAGATTGACATATAAAACATGTTCATCATAAGTCAAACATTCAATTGATTTAATCTCTGACAATCTTATAGGGCATTAAAAACTAAAATATTCCCTGAAGAGAATGTGTTGCCATCAACTTGCAGAGAAACACATCTATTGTTGGTTGAGTTGGGGATTGAATATAAGAAAATTCATTCATGTAAAAATGATTTCATTTTATACAAAGATGAATATGAAAACAAGGTGGAATTCCTTGTATGCAAAGAGAAGAGATATCGTACAAATGTACAAGGTCCTAAAGTTCCAAAGAAGGTTTTACGTCACATGCCAAATATTATACCTAGACTTCAACGAATACTTTGTTGCAATTCACTAGCACAATTGATGGAATGACATGCAAAGAACAGGAGTAAAGATGGATTCATGCGAATTTTGGCCGACTCCAAAGCAATGAAACACATAGAGGAAAAATGGCCAACAAAATTCAAAGATGAACCTCGTAGTATCAGGTTTGGTCTTGCAATTGATGGAGTGTGTCCATTCTCTTTCTTGAGCTCAAACTATAGTGTTTGGCCAGTTGGATTGATAGTATAGAATATTCCCCCATGGATGAGTGTTAGAAAGGAGCACCTTATGCTGACTCTCATTGTTCCTGGAAAACATCAAGTTAAAAAAATGGATGTTTATCTTGTGCCTTTTATTGACGAGATGCAACTATTATGGAAAGGCATAAGAATGTATGACATATCACATCCTCCATCAAATAGGTCCTTAATGTTGTATGGTGTGCTGTGTTGGACTATTCATGATTTCCCAGGACTTGGTATTTGTTCTGGTAAGATAAAATATTTACGTATTTACATTCATAATTTATTTTCATCCCAACTTTCATACTTAGTTTTATACTAATTTTTTATGTTATTAACATTACTTATTGAATTGCAGGGCTTCAAACAAAGGGGATATTTTCATGTCCAAGATTTGTAGAACTATTTCAAGGGTGGTATTCTAAAGATCTACATAAATTTATTTACGCAAACAACAGGGTTTTTCTACCACTAGATCATAGGTTTAGAAATCGCCTGAAGAATCAATTTGATGGAAAAGTTGAAAATAGAGGCCCTCCCATGATTATGGGTCCAGGTGATTGGCTTAAGAAGTATGAAGATGTTGAATTGAAAGCTTGGGAGGATTTCTTTGATCGAGGTGATTCAATTGAAGAACCAAAACAAGTTGTAGTTAATATGCTAGAAGGAATGAAAAGGAAATCCATATTTTATGAGCTCCATACTAGAAGGATCTATTAATATCTCACCTATTATATCGTATGCAAATCTTCAAAAATGTCCCAGATTCTACATTTCAACACATATCAGGTAAAGAGAAGGACACATTCTCTTCGAGGAGAGATATTGCTCTTTCGCATACCAAATTTGATAGAAAACATTTGTGGCTAAACAGGGAAAATGAAACATATGTAGAAGCTCCATGGATTTTGAAAAAAAAAGAGCTAGACCAACTAAAAAAATTCATTCATTCAATAAGGACAACTACTTGCTATGGGTCATCATTGGATAAAGCTTTTATAGTTGATGGACATATCACAGGATTTAAAACACATGATTTTAATAATTTAATGAAGGTATTATATATCAACATTTAAAATTTACTAGTAACATTGATTAAGAACTAAATTTATTTTGATATTTTGTTGTGTGAGAAAAAATTACTAATGACCTTTTCATAAATGTGTTTGATAGCATATCATGCCATTGGCAATTAGAGGGGATTCCTGTCTTACAGTTGACTTAAGGAATGCCATAAGTCGATTGTCAACATTTACAAGGTATGTGGTGCTATGAAATGTTCATGTGTGAGAGACATAGAGATATTGTATTACATTTTAATTTATGATTAAAGGTTCATACTAATTTACTATTATTATATTAGGTGGGTGACCTCCAAGGAGATCCATGAATCTGAAGTACCAAAGTGGAAGAAGGAAATTGCAAAATTTTTGTGTATTTGAGAAGGAGCTCCCTATAAGTTTCATGGACCTACAAGTCCATTTAATTATACACTTAGTTGATGAAATTGAATTTGCGGGTGTCGTATCAACAAGGTGGATGTTTTTCTTTGAGAGGTATATGAAATCTCTAAAAGATATGTCCAACAAAAGGCACATCCAGAAGGTTACATGGCTAAAGGGTATGCATTAAATGAAGCATTTTTATTCCTATGTGAATTCCTTGGTAAGGATTTTGAAGATGGACCACACATCTAGGATGAAGAATGAGCATAAGATATTATTGATGGAGAAAAACAATAATCTAATGGTGTTGAAGTACAAATTAGTAAGTAGTTTCACAATTAGTGTGGTTGTTTTTCTTGCAATCATTAATTTACTCTGTAATTTATTTTTCAAATTAACAACATAACATTTGGAGTTTGAAATAAACATGTTGACATGTAATAGGTGTAGACGAAAGTTCTATACTTGACAAGTTCATTCTGTACCACATGGAATTTATGAACAAATGGATTGATTTGTATGATAAAAAAAGAGAAGTGTTAGAAGCAAGGAGACAATTTAAGAGATCGAACCCAAGGAATGCTCCATTTTCCACTCACCTGCTTGGGGAATGGGGAAAATATTGCACACTAGAATGGGTTATTGAACAAATTCAAAATCAAATAGAAGATGTAGGTATAGATTCAAACATAACAAAAGATGAAATAAATATGTCTAGAGGATGTGAAAGAAAGGTACAATTAGAATTTTACAAAATGTTGTTTCCTTACAGTTTTGACAGTATTAACTATTTTAATATTCGTCATTATATTTTTTTCACTGAAAGAAATTGTCTTTGACAAGCGAGGAAATATCCATCAATGTGGGCATATGGTTGACATTATCGTGTAGAAAGTGTAGATGTAAAGAGACGATCCTTCAATTGTGGCATCATGGTTGAATTCGAGCAATCTAGTCGATCAAGCTCAAAATATAAGAATATAATTGAAGGGAATCTACAATATGTTGGGAAAATACAAGAAATTATTGAGTTGGATTATTGCTCTTTTAAATGTTGTATTTTTAAGTGTAGATGGTATGAAGCATTTGAGAGGACACAAAGACATGATACCGATAGTAGATTGTTTTCTATAGATTCCTCATCGTTCCTACCAAAGGATAAGGAGCCTTATGTTCTACCAATTCATTGTGAGCAGGTATTTCTTTAACTCAAACAAGAAGTGGTAGTGATCATTAATCTACTAATTCATAGCTTATTGCAAATATATACATGTGTTTATTAATCAGTAAATTTTTTATAACATACGTCTAATATATGTATGTGGTTCATGTGTAGGTATTTTTCTATGAAGATATTTTGGACCCAAAATGGATATTTGTCATACATTATGATCCAAGATTAAGGCATGTATTTGACAATGCATTAGTGGATACTGAGCAAAAAAATGATGGCTAAAAAAATGAGAGAGAGGGATTGGAGATATCAAAGAAATTGACATCCATGATGATGTTGAAGATGGTTATGTTCAGGCACAAGAAGACAACAATCCAGAGTTAGATGATTTTATGGAAGACAACAATATGGATGGTATAGAAAATGATGATCCAAATACATTTGGTAACAATATAGATGGTCTACAGTCAAATTTCAATGATTATGAAGATGATGCAGGTCAAGATGAGGATGATGATAATATTAAATACTTGAAAGAACATATGAACATTGGCAATGATACACTAGATGACATTGTAGCGGACAATGATGTTAATGACCAAGACTTATAAATTTTTAGAATTATTTGCAATCCTTGTTTAAAAAAGGATGATTCTTATGGCCTAAACTTTTAAATGCTTTAGTAATATTATGTTGTACTTGGACAATTGAAAACCTATTTTATTCTCCTAGCAAGTGTTTTTATTTTCTATTATAATTCTAGACCAAACAACATTTGCGGGGATGGCCTTTTACACCAATCTTAATATGCCAATCTTAATATGTATGAAGTTCACGAACCTGTTATCAAGTAGTAGATTCCTTTCGTAGATAGAAAATGTAAAGGCTTCATTTAAGAAAAGATAAGTAGTCTCTTTCTGAGGGTAATCCACATGAAAAAAGTAAAAAGAACATAAAAAACAATTGTACAGTAGAAAATTAGATTCAATCAGTTATGTCTTATTTCACTCGCACACTTATCTGAAAGACATAGGGTATTCACCATATATTTCCATTGACAAAGCAAGCATGTGCTTTCATTTATTTTTACTGTATATCTTAGAAGTGAAATTGATGTTACATAATGATGCACCGAGAAAATAATATATACAAAAAAATGCAAAGAAAATGTTTGAAATTTAACATGCAACCTACTGTGTTGTGCTGAAAGGAATCAAGATTAACTAGGACAAGAAATAAAAATAAAATTTTGATGATTTTACTTAAAAGTGAATAGGATATGAAAAGTGTGGACAATGATGGTGCTGAAATTGAAAACCCTGATTCTGATGACATTACTATTTTATGCCATTAGAGATAAAGAGCACATACAATTTTATATACATAGAAAATGAAGGTTTGAAACTAGTAAAATGAAAATGTAAACACTACAAGATTTTTCCTTAAACAATAATTCACATACTCACTTACAAAAAAGGGTGAAGTATTTTTTATTCAAATTCTGTTTTCTTTAATAGACATAATAGTAAAAGAATATTTACAAGTACAAGAATTTATACACTGTTTCATAAAAATAAGGAATGTTTCATAGAATATACAAGTACAAGAATATTTACAAGTACATGAATATATACACTATTTCATAGAATATATACACTATTTCATAGACTTCTAAATTTTTAGAGTTATTTGCAATTAGTTGGGTCTCAAAAACATAGGTTTTTAGACCATAAGAGGGTGCCAATCTCTAAGAGGACTTTAATCCTTAATACAAACCAATTAAAGTAAATTATTTGAAAGGAATTTAATTCAAACCTAACCAAAAACCAATCAAAGCATCCACACAGTAACAACAAATGTGCCCTGATAAATCTTAAAAATTTAAACAACTTGAAAAGACCACTTTGGAGACAGCAAAGCAATCAATAAGCATGAAAATTGACACAACAATTGAACACTGAAAATGGATTATGAGTTATAATGTATCTCCTCCATTATATTTCTTAAAATATAAACATACATAACATGAGTTCTTTTGATATGAATAAGTGGATGAGATGGTCTAGTATCTATTCTAATGGATTGAAATGATGATGATATGATGATCAAAATTGGACCTTGGTTTCCCTATTTGTACGGGAAGCAACAAGCTTCAGGTCCATTCACAAAAGTTACATGGTTTCTTAACTAAAGCATAATTAACATAACATAGAAAATAAAAAGAGTTTATTGTTGGATGCACTATAGTTCGTTAATCATCAATAAGTACCCATGACCACCTAAGATCTATTGAAGGCTCAAGCACCATGTTAATGCATCCACAACAACCAAGCTGTGACTACCTTCTCATAGAGCTCGTGCAAGGAACAAATTAACCTTTGACATGTGATCAATGTATTTCTCTTGGGCATAAGTGTTTGCATTCTGTAGAGTGTCTATCATTACATTCTCTAATCCAACAATCCTCCCAAGCTGCTTATGCATTTTCCTGAGTACCTCATCCTCATCATTGATGTCATCAAGGATGCTTGGAAAATATTTTGATATCTCCTTTTTCGAAGTTTCATGATCCTTCAAATCTATTTCTTGAAAGAAATCTAGCATGGCCTTACATAGTGGTTGGCTAAAGTCACTCAATTCCTTTGTCAAGATATTATGGAAGTTCTCATGTGTATTAATGAGGATCTAACATTCTTGGAGCAAAGCATTATTATCTCCATCTTTTTCCTTGATATGGGATTCCATTTTCTTCATCTTATCAAGAAAACTTCCATGCTCCACAAGGGGCCTTGTATGTTCCACCTTGAGCATGCTAGACACCATCTACATGTTGGAACATATCTTTGAATTTCATAAAAATTATCCCTGATGCTACTTCAAAAGTAGTAGCTTTCAATTTTATTTTTAGATCTTCCTATTCCTTTTGAGCCTTTTCAAATTTATGCTTCCATTGAGCAGTCTCAGACATGGCCTCTAACACTTTTCTTTCATGTTCAATTAAAGGAGAGTAAAGCATTGGAGAAGCAGGCAACCTATCTTTGTAGTTGGTTAATTCTTGTTTCAACCTGTCATTTTCCTCTATCAACCACTGGTTATCTCTTACTAGCTTTTGGATATGGGATTTGGTGAATTTGGCTACATTCACATTCAAGTTAGCAGTCTCCAAGGGATCTGTCTCCCCTACTCTTTGCACTAGGAGGTGTCCAAAAATTTGATCATAGTCAATGAGAGAAGGCTTCTTGCTTGGGGGGTAAAGAGCCCAAATTTGCAAAGTGGTATTATCAGGATTGTACCCTGACCCTGTATAGACCCTATCACTTACTTCATCCGTTATTAGAAATTTTTTATTCTTTCTCATCAAAAGCTGTCAAACATAATGGTTGAACTAATATCCCACCTAGGAAGGAGCATAACTCCAGCTTCTTGCAATAATGCTCTTCCTCTCTCAGCAATCATGTTTCTCATTTCCCTATCAAGCAAATGAATTGATCTCATCTTTGGATTGTAATTATTTTCCAACACCTTGATTAAATCTATGTTCACAAAGACGTTGGGTACTACAAGTTTACCCAAATTCAAATTCCATGGGTTTGACATTGGGATATGTCAGAATTTCTTCCTATAATGATAAATAAAGAGGTCGTAACCCCTACACAGAGTCCATACATCTCCCAAATTTTTCTATTTATCTACTAATGTCACACATGATGGGTTAAGCTATGCTATTCTTCTAGATTTTGGCCTAGACCTAGGACACTGATCAATTAAGTCTTGATTCAATTTCCTAGCTTTAGTTTTCTATATTTTTACTTTTTGTTTTCCTGGGGTTTTTTCCATCTCAACCCTAGTCATGCAATGCTTTTTCATCTACTTACTGAGAATATACTTTGAGATGAGTCTAGATCACTTAGATAAATGCTGCAAATTTCTAGCTACCTACCATCGTCCAACTTGGTTCTCCAAATCCTTCAATTACAATTCACAGTGATTTCAACTTCTTTGAGGCCGTATTTATCAAATTTTAGGATAGTTCATCCAATCATGTTTCATAAATGGCGCTAGTACCACCTTTATGATCAAGTTCTTCATTAATAGTAGTAGTCTCATTGATATTTTCATTAGTCACATCAGTTAGACTAATCATCATTTCATAACTGTCGAAGAGACTTTTAATTAAAATTCCTGTTGTTTCTTTGATATGCTGGTATGGCGGTGTTTTTCCCTTCCCCTCTGCTATTTACTGCACTATCGCCTTGCTCAAAGCTTCTTACTGTGGGGTTGCAGTGTATACCACTCTACCGCACATGTTTCTCACCTTCCCAACAATATAGTGGTGTATGCTTTTGATCATTACTTGAAGAGTGTCAATGAGAAAATATTATTTGTCTTACTGATATCTCAATGTCTCATCGACATTAGATCTTATGTTCCTCTAATGTTGGTTTCTGGCGTCGATGAGATAAGTTAATGTCTCTTGCCGATATGCCACTGTCTCATCGAAAATTACTTTGTTATATCCAAGAGTTGTGTTTCATTGAGCACTTGTAGATATACCTTGTCGATGTGACATAAGTGATTCTCTCGATATTCCCATATCTTGTTGACATTCACTATTTTACATCGTTGATGAGGCATATAAATAAGTCTCTTCGACATAGGGGTGTGTCATCTACATTTATGATTTGTGCTTTGTGTTAATGTCGGGGAGACTTTGGAGGGACTCTCATTGACATGGTTTTGTCTTGGTGATATTCTATGAGAAATCATAGGAGTATTTAAAAGGAGGAATACACTTTGATGTTGTGATCAAGGGTTTTATTTGGAAGCTCGCATGAGGATTTTATTAAATTTAAGTTATTATGACAAGAATTCTATGCATATGGCAGATGTAAGAGATGAGTGAAAATGGAAGTATGAAAAAATAATTAGGATGGAATTTTGGCTACAACACAATCCATGTTTAAAAAAGGATGATTCTTATGGCCTAAACTTTAAAATGCTTTAGTAATATTATTTGTGTCAATACAAATTACCTATTGCAATATCCTTAAATTGTTCAATCTTTCATATGAATTGTTGGCACAAAAAATTAGGATTACTTGGATGCTTCTTCCATTCATTTTGTATCAACATATGTTCGTGAAGACGCAAAAGTTAATAGCTCAATCAGGTAGAGCTTTTGTGATTTTCAAATGAAGAGTAAGGTACATTTTTATTTTTTCTACATTACATTCATGTGCATAAACAAAATTAGAAGATTACATTACTAGATTGCACTTATGTAGATGCATATAATATAGGAAATATTGTACAATCCTTTAAAAAATGTAGTCTTTATTGATAATGTAAATGTATGTTGTTCCACACAAGTCATGGAACTCACTATTTGAATGCATATAATTGAAAAATGATACATTTATAGATACGAAAGAGAAAAATACACATAAAGAGAAAGGGGGCAATAACGAATCCCGGTTGCTTTGTTCTGCATCATCTTCAATCTTCCTGCTTATCTAAGCCTCCAAGTTGATGTCTTCCTTGCTGCTCCTAGGTTCCCTACATTTGAGTGAGAAGAGTGTTGTTAGAGCAATGAAGGATCACCAGTCAAAATATGTGCATACATCTATAAACATATAATTTGATCATCACGTGCATTCAAATAACTTGCATACCATAGATGTCCAGGAAAACAAGAAAGTTATCAAACATATCTATCATATGCTCAGTTTTATCATTGTGCAAGTATAGATAAAATTAGGTTTTTTTGTTTATTTGGTTACAACATGTGGGGTGAAATGTGGCTCCCACAATGGCTAAGCCCAACCTACTACCCTATTGTTTCATTTGAGAAGGATAATCACAAGCAAACCATCCATGAAGCATTAAAGATCAATCTTTGCAAGGATAGTGGAGTATGTTGGTAAGGGGTAATCTCCTTATTAATAAAGATTTATTGTTATTAATAAGAACATTCCACTATCAACATAGCCATGATTCTAACAAAAATGATCATCAAGGATTCCAAGATAGTTTTCATTAATAGTCTAGTTAAAATTAAGCAGCCCCAAGCATCATAACAGTCACAAGAATTGAACATGAGGGCCAATCATGTAGATTAAAAGCTTACAAAATAGTCATCACTTGCAAAGATAGAGACATGTTTCCACATAAAAAATTAAATCGAATGCATGAAAGGTACAATGATGAAGTCCATAATAGTGAATACTGCTTAAGAGGGATTGGAGGACAACATTTTTTATCAAGGAGAACAAGGTAACCTCAAACTCTGTTGTACTTGAGTATGACATTACCTAAGCTTCTGGTGTTTCTAGATGGAACCTATAGCAGAAAAGTGTAGTCTCCATCTGAAGGAACCATCTTCAGAGCTCTTCCCTGAAATGAGGGTTGAAAACATTAGAAGAAAAGAAATACCATAATTCTAAAGAAACAATTTGTAAATTAAGAAAAATGTCAGAAAGTATAATTATAAAGACAAATCCTTACAATTGGACCTTGAATTGGACCAAACAGATTTATGATTTTATCTTTAGAATGTAGGAACTTTCTTTGTTAGAGCTTCATGACCTAAAATTGGATCTCCAATTGGACCAATAAAATTTATGATTTTATCTTTAGAATATAGGAACTTTCTCTGTTTGATATTCAAGACTTCAAATTAGATTAGAAGCTGGATAAGTAGATTGATGATTTTATTTTTAGAATGTGCAAACTTTCTCTATCAGATATTAAAGATGTAAGGTTGGATCAGAAACTAGATAAGTAGATTTAGGATTTTATCTTTAGAATGTAGGAACTTCCTTTGTCAGATATTTGGAAATTTCTACACATTCTGCTTCGGAGCGAAAAAACCCAGAAGTGTTTCACACCGGCTCAAGGTACAATCCAACCTAGTTATGACACCGATAGCAATCCAATTTTTCCTGAACCATCCATACCAAATGTTGCATCACAATCTATTCTTCCTACACATAAAAATTCCACATATTAACCCCTTCTAAATAAAACTCAAAATACCATGAAACAATGAGTCCCCTATATTAGTAAGTAGGTAGTCTATAGGGCATAGTTTGATTTTATACAAGGATGCTCATGAAAGGAATCTTCAAGTGACAGTGAGTGAATTGTTTGAGATTGCAGCTGATGATGCAATATCCAATCTTAAAGGCAGTTAGCAAAGTAGTAAATGTGCAAGAAAATCAAATTATACACAATAAACAATTGGCAATGTTATCTTGCATAATGCCTTAATTTTGAAGACAAAAATCTCATTGTATCTTGATGAAAGTAGCAACCTTAATGGTCAATCAATGGCAACCATGATTTTAAAACATGCTATTGTACTTATGGAGGCAATATTTTAAGCAATGTAGTGAGTGGTGGTTTGGAACAATGGTAGGTATGAAGGACTTGCTTTATATGCATCACATTATCTAATCATAGGATAATACATCATTTATTTATTTTTTTAAATCAAAATAAATTATTCTAAACCTATATAGAACACATTGATACTTCAAAAGCATTTGATTTATTTTTTTAAATTAAAAGAAGTCATTCTAAACCCTATATAGGATACATTGATACTTCAAAAGCATCTGAAGGAATTTGAGATTATATGAACATATGTCAATTAAATACCTGGATTACAAACAATAGCGTGAACATTGTAACTCTTGTTGATTAGAGCAAGAATGAGATAAACAACAATGAATCCTATGCCTCCTTACCATTCTCTATCATTCTTTACTGAAACACTTCTCCATTTTGGTGGGCTACGCCTGAAAATAAGGTTTCAGTAGAGGTTTTATTGTATGTTTATTAAAATGAAAACTCCATTCTGGTGGGCTATGCCTGAAAATAAGATTTTGACAAAATTTTTAGAGTATGTTTATTAGAGTTTGAGTATTTTTGTGGGCTATATTCTTGATTCCTTAAATGATTTATTTGAATGGATTTTGACTGACGTGATTTTTTTCTTTTAGTGTTGTAAATTGTAATGATGCCACGATTACCATACTACCGCCATCTCTTATTATACCCAATGTGGTATGGTGGGGTTTTTCCCTTCCCTTCTACTGTTTACCACACTACTGCCTTGCTCAAGGCTTCTTGCTGCGGGGTTGCAGTGTATACCTCTCTACCACATATGTTTCACACCTTCTCAATGGTATAGCGGTGTATGCTTTTGATCATTACTTGAAGAGTGTCAATGAGACAATCTTATTTGTCTTACCGATATCTCAATGTCTCATCGACATTACTTTGTTATATCCAAGAGTTGTGTTTCGCCGAGCACTTCTAGACATACCTTGTAGATGTGATGTAAGTGATTCTCGTCGATATGCATGTATCTTGTTGTCATTTTACTATTTTACATCATCAATGAGACATATAAGTATCTTTGACATAGGGGTGTCTAAACCGGTGCTAAACTTGAAGCTAAAGTTGGAGCTAAAAGTGGTGCTAAACTTGAAGATAAAATTAGAGCCAAATGCAACACTAACAGTGGCACCACACTTGAAGCCAATATTGGCACTAAAGGTGACACTAATGTCAGTGTTAAGTAGTGCCAAAATTTGTGTTGACTTGTCATGATCGAGGCAAATAGATGCCAAAAATAGCACCATCCCGATAAATAGCACTGGCATTTTCAAAAAAATGGAAAAATATACATTAAAATAGTGGGTGGAAGCAAAAAAATGGAGAAAATCACAGGGATTTGTTGTAGTGAAGTGATACAACATATTAGTGGAGAAACCCTTTCATGAAAAAACTCCACCAGAATCAATAGTTCTTGTATTATTTAGCCTTAGAAAAAGATTACGATAATACTATATCAACCCTTGATTGATATGCTTCCTTTCCTTCAACAATCCTTCTTCACAACCTGCAATAAACTCTCATGGAACTCTCATACACTTTCTATAGCACAAGCTATCCATGCATTCCATGTGACCAAACATGAATCCACACATCCCATGCCATGCTTCAAACCCTCACACATGCACAAGCTCAACTTGCTAACCTGTAATAAACTCTGATGCAATTGCTAAAATAAATAGATAATTAACGAGCATTGAAACTCATAAGAGTTATCAAATACAAGAGAATTTAAAGCTCCTCTAAAAAATATATGCCTAGATTATGCAAGTAGAGTTCTACACTGTAACATGAAGTCAAAACCAAAGTTTCCACAATTTAGGTGCCCCAAACTAAACACTTAACTAATTGTTGGTCAAGAAAATATCTTGCAAGCATCACCTCAAAGTTGCCACCCAAGAATGGGCCCACTTACTTGAGCCTTGTAAATATCTTCTCATGCAAAAGGTGTTAACTCAAAGATGCCAACTTGGGCACCCAAGGTGGGTCCAAGTCAATCTTAGTTAACTGAAACATATCTCTCCACCAATTCATGCAAACATTATGCATGATTGATCATCCCCACTTAACTGAATGTATCCACCTATTATTTGTCATGCAACTGAAGTTGAATTAGTCATGAAACTCAAGTCAACTGAAGTGAACTAGCATTCAACTGAAACTAACTACATGCAACTTGTGCCATAAAAAAATGGCCCCTTATCATTTTTATGGCCTTTTAGGTCTTGTTTCATGGTATTTGATATATTTTTCTTTGATTTTATGTTGTGACATGGCTTGAACATGCTTATTTAGGTACTAAAATTCAAATAATGACGTCTTGTGAAGGTTTTGTGAAGTGTTCTAAGACATTTCTACTTTCTTCTAGACTCTATTTATTGTAATTCACCTAAAAATCACCTTTTCATCACTAAAGAAGTCCTATTTTGAAGTGTTGTAAAGTCTTGTAACAAGATTTCACACTTTTCTAGGCACATCTTCACTATTTATCACTTTCTTATGCTTTATTTAACCCCTTCATGCCCTCATATGTCTTAATTAAATGTATTTTTGAAAGTTAACCTGAAAAACAACGTTAAATACAACTTAATTCCCCACACATATTTTTAGGTCCTAGGTGGGACCCATTTGCCATGGGTGGCGAATGAGTCCCTCTTGGCTCCAAATTTTAAAATTTTAAATTATCGTTTCAGGTTTTTATTCAAAAACACTCGATGTCAGCCTATGATGAGGTATGAATGGTTAACTAAGGCACAAGTGTGTATAAATATGTGATTTTCACCTTATTTTACATCCCCTACAATTCTCCAACATTCACACATAATAATCAAGCATTCAAGCATATTACAACATCAATCAATTAATATTCAAGAACTTTGGAGCATCCATTGACATTACTTCAGATTTGCATTATCAAGGGTTTGGTAGTTGATCTAGATATTGCATGTTATTAGTTTATCATTCTCTTTCATTTCATTGTTTCATTAAGGGTTTGATTACCAAAAGTGGGGTTTGACTAGGGCAAACCCCTATTTGCTAACCCTAAACCATTTCCCCCCTATTGTATGTGTGTTTTCAGACCTAGGTATGTAGATTTAACAAGATTTTTGGTGTTGAAGATTGGTAAACAAGTCAACTAGGTGCTTCAGGTCAACTCATTCATTTTTCAAGCTTGGAGAAGGTTTTCTGCCTGTTTCCTGCAGAATTGACTTCGACAACCTAACAATCAGAGATTTCTAGATCTGGTGTTGTATAGTTGTCTCCTAATTTTTTAGAAATTTGGGAGAGGATTGATTCACCACCAGTGGTGAATGAGTCCCACCGTAGGACTGAAAATTTGATTTTTTTCAGATTTTGGATCCCGACAGTCAAAAACAAAATTTTGACACTTTTTCACTAGTAGGACTAATTCGCCACCTTGGGCAAATGAGTCCCATTGTGAAAATTTAGTGATTTCAGTCAGCATCCACAACATTCCAGATTCATCAAAAATTTCCCAGGTGCACTCTATTTCATCTCATTTCTTTCTGTTTTGCATCATTTCTTCATTTAGTTCATTATTTGCATATCACAGTGTGTTTTCAAATATAGTTTAAATCTTAGCTTTGCATTCATATTCATTCATTTAAATCACTCAATTGCATTGAGTCTACTTCATTTAGTTGAGAAAACATTCCACATAACATTATTTGAATGAACTAGTTTACATTTTATGCCCTACCTCTCTCCTTTTAGGTGAAAAACCCTAGTAGAGCTAGAGTAGTTCTAGAGAGCCAAAAAATAACGGTTCATTTTGGTGAACTTGCATTTTGAACAATTTTCATTTCTAATTTCATTTGCATATTGAATCCTTGATTACATTTGCATCAACATTCAATTAGGACATTGTTTTGTTTTTGCATTCTAGGAATTTTCATATTGCATTAGTGAAAACTTCATTTAGATTTCATTTTTGCATTGCATCTCATTGAAAAAATTGAGAATTTGCATTCTGCATCCTTGATTGCATTTTGTAGAGCATTAAATTCATCTTCAAATTTTTGAAAAACACAAAAAAGCATCATACCAGGACTCATTCACCACCCTGGGTGAATCAGTCCCTGTACATTTTAAACAACATTTTTGGCATCTTTTTGGCATTTTTCTGCATTACAATTTCCTATTCTTGCAGTCTATTTTCATTTACAAATTGTCTATTTTTCATCATTTATTGCACTTTAATTTACTTGCATCATGGAATTTTCTTTCAATAAGTTTTGAAATTCATTAAAATCCTTGGTAGACATGTCCAATTGTGCCTTTGGTTGTGACCCTAATGACCTTGAACTCACACATGCTCCTTCAACTCCTCATGATTGTCCTCCTTGTGATGTAGAAATCATTGGAGAAGATGATGACAGAATGAACAAGTTCTACAATGATTTCCTTGATAACCTTGAAGCCAATGCAACTTTTTATCCATCCATGAAGTCACAAGATATTCCTACTATTGCATCTCTTGATCACTTTGCATATTTACATCCTGAAATCAATGTAGGACCTAAGGTTCCTTCCTCAAGTAGACCTAGTTCCTCTAAACAAACTCACTCGCAACCCTTTTATGATCACAAAGTCACAAAAACTCCTATAAACCTTGAAGAAACATATGGTAAAGGCTTTACTATCTTAAGTAAACAAGGTTGTGATACAAAACATGAACATGACATCTATCCAATTCTTGAGCAACACTCCACCAATGCAAACACAATAGGCTTAGGATAACAAGATCCTTCCCATCCTAATAGACATCCTTTTCAACCTAGGAGACTTCGGGATGCTAGTACAACGATCTTGGATGCTCCTCCTAACTTAAAAATTCTCCTTCCAATGGAAAGGATGTTAGGATCCCCATGGGGACCCTTCCTCCTATTAATGAACAAGGAGAATCTAGTAAATAGAAGCAACCTTACAAATTGAAGAAGCTCAAGTTTCCTACACATCCTCCACCTGAATGTGAAAGGAAACTTCAACTGCTTTTAAACAAAGGCCTTATACTTTTACCACCTATGAATAGGTTGGTTATTCGTCTGAAAGACTCTAACATACCATTTTACAAATATCATCGTATTCTTGGGCATCGAACATAAGAATGTCAGACATTGAAGGACATATTGGATAAGTATCACTTCACTGATACCGATTGTTTCCCCGTCATACCTTAAAACAATCTAAACCACTTCATCATGCCATAGTTGTAGAGTTTCCTATTCTCACTATTGCATGATTCTTTCTGAATTGTTGATTTTTGGCTCTTTAGGACTTCTCTAACTCTTCTAGGGTTTTTCACCTAAAAGGAGAGAGGTAAGGCCAAAAATAAAACTAGTTCATTCAAATTATGTTATGTGCAATGTTGTCTAATCAAAATGAAGTAAAATAAATGCAATTGAATGATCTAAATGACCAAATATGACTGCAAGACTAATATTTATACCTTGTTTGAAAACGTAGTGTTGTTTGTAAAAAGCTTGAAAGAATGAACAAAAATGCCAACTAACCTAAACAAAAGGTTGTTTCTCAAAATGTGTGCACTTGGTAAACTGTAGATGACTGGAACACAATTTGGAAAATTGATGAAACTTGAATCTAGGCTAACTGGGACCCATTTGCCACCTTGGGTGAATTAGTCCCAGATCAAGACTTTTTTGCACATAATCTCTTTTCTGACAGTCGGGGACCTAGAATTACATCTGACTCAATTTTTCACTTCATGAGGGACTCATTCACCATGCACAGAAAATAGTCTACTTTTAAATTTCTGCAATTTCAAAATTTAGTCCTGCACCTTGACACCTGTACAACAATTTCTGACAGAAACCTGACTTCAGATCTCAATTTTTTTTGCAAAATAGCTCAAAATTGTTTGTCTAATGGGGGTTTTCCTTGTTCAAACCCCTATTTGGGTAATTAAACCTTGAATGGAGAAAATTCTGCTTAAACCCTAGCCTTAGATGTGTTAAAGGCTAGGAAAGTCTAAATCATAACAAAAACCCTATTCTATTGATCTAGAATAATACATGCAAGAATGATCTATATGATGCAAGATATCAACCCTAGAAACCTTACAATATATGAAAAATAGGAATAAAATGACATGCAAGTGATAAACAAACAAGATGCAAACCTTAATATGAAGATAGAATGAAAATGGAAGATGGAATCAATAGGAAACCAAGTCCTTCAGTGTGATTTGGTGGCTAGTTGCACCTCTTCACCCTAGATTTCTTCATGATTCACCATAGGCATCCATCATCAATCCTCTACAATGTTGGATCTTGACAAGAAAAGTGAGCTTCAAGACATGCAAAAACCCTAGTTTGCTGCCCTAAAACTTCAACTTTTGCTAATGAAACTTGTTGTGGAAGATTTGAATTTATGAATTTCTCTTGAGAAATGATAAAAGATAAGAAGAGATGATAAAAAGATGTGTGAAATGACTTGAAATGAGTATTTATAAGCAAAAACATCTTATTTTATCATTAATTATACCTAAGAGGCCGACATTCACCAGAAATTAAAGTTAAATTGATTGAATTCCCACTTAAATTTGAATTTTCCCTCAAAGGGGACTCATTCACCACCCTTGGTGAATGGGTCTCACCAGAGGGGACTCATTCACCCAAGGTGGCGAATGGGTCCCACTACTGCTATTTCAAGGTGGGTTTTTGAGATATGATCTAATTAAATGTTGTTTGTTGGGTTTTATGTGATTTCTCAAGTAAAATGGGCCTCTAGATCAAAATTAATGGGTCTAAGGGGCCTATAAATGGTGTTTTGAAAGGTGAATGATGTGAAGGGACTCAAAAGTGGGTCCAATTATGCGTGAAATTGTCTCTTTTCTCAAGAGGGTCTAATTTTCTACGACACATTTAGCCCCCACTTTAAAGCGCCCATATGAATCTATATGCATATGTAAGCTAATGGACTCTAAATGATGCACTTTACTACATAAAAGGGTACTCATTCAAAAAGACAAGAGAACAAAGCCCCCAATGTAGTTGTCTACATAACCAAAACATTAGGAACTAAATCCTACAACACACATTTGTTAATTGCTCAACAATCCTTTTATCTAACTTCTAGGAATCAAATTTGAGGGTAGATGTATGCCCCCCTCAATTCCGCTTGCTTTATGAAGGTGGAATCAAGGTAGCAATCTAGCCATGTCAAATAAGAAACATCATATCATTGGGAATTTCCAAGTACCATGCCACATAACGATATACAAATGATGATTTTGGGTGTGGAATCATGATCCCAATGCATTGAACGACGTCGAAAACGGATTACCCTAGCTCCTATTATGTTGATTTTAATAATATCTATAGTATAAGTTCTTGAAAAGATGATAACTGTATGTGAATGTGTAAAAGTAAAAACAAATGAAAAGTGATTAAAAGAAGGAGAAGAAAGTAACTTTTCACTTACTATTCATTTTACCTGTGTAGTTTGAAAGTGATGCATGAGAGAAGAATATGCTGAGCAGATAGGATTACACACCTTTGTGACTGGATGATCTTCATGAGCAGGTGGCACACGATGAGCTGTATCATGAGGTGAGTCGATTATGCAACTTTCACCCTATAATTTTATAATAATTTAATGATTTTTATGCATGGATAGGCTAATTTAGGGTTCTTGGAAAAGAGTTCGCAAAGTGTCCCCTTTTTCACAAAGTGTCCCATTTGTTCACAGAGTGTCCCTTTTGCTCGCAAAGTGTCCCGTTTCTTCGCGAAGTGTCACTATTGCTTTGCGAAATGTCCAAAAAGGGTTCTAAAGTGTCTAGGGCCATTAGAAAAGCACACTAGATTGAATTTAACACACTTGCTTGATGAATAATTTGAAAATTGAAGATATTAGATGAAATTTAGAGCATTTTGTGATGATTTTGATAGGCTCCCACTCGGTCGCGACAGCGGCTAGGGGAAGAAAAATCACATTTTTGAGAGATCATGCGCTAGCGCTATTAGCTGTAGAGGTAGATAATTTATAGTCAGTGGGTATCTATTGGGCATATCTTATTACACCTATGAGATACTA
The DNA here is from genome assembly GCA_007258455.2 of Sequoia sempervirens. Taxonomy (NCBI): domain Eukaryota; kingdom Viridiplantae; phylum Streptophyta; class Pinopsida; order Cupressales; family Cupressaceae; genus Sequoia; species Sequoia sempervirens. The sequence goes on along the minus strand of VDFB02373365.1, from coordinate 280,125,333 downwards.
TGATGCCATGCTTATGGCTCTGTGTGAGTGCTGGGATGCAAATACCTATACCTTTCATCTTCCCATTGGGGAAATGATGATCACACTTGAGGACGTACACCACATTCTCTAAGTTCCTATTTGGGAAGAGTAGGTATATTTTCGGGGGGATTATTCATTCTGGGAGAAGAAAAGAGATATGTAGTATTGTCTAGGTGGTCTGATACATGATGAGAGGGTTAGAGTGTGGATTGAGCTTCCTATGCTGTTGTATTCACGGACTTCTATGGTTAGATGTATTATGATGCATATAGTGGCATAGGTTCTCAATCTAGATGGACAAGTGACACACTTGGATGGGGGAATGGTACACTTGATTCGAGGGATGTATGAACGAAGGTCAGTTTATGCTTGGGGCCATTGCATTCTAGCACACTTGTATTATGATCTTGGTTAGTTTATATTTTGAGAGATTGATAATATGGTCCATTGTACGCTTCTACAGGTGTGGTGCTTGGAGCATATCACATGTACCAGGCCCATCATATACCATTGTACTATAGTTGTAGGCTATCCACAACTATTCAACTATCCTTTGCAATGCCTGTGGCAGTATGGGGATTACATTTTTTGGGGGGTGAGGTTCAATGGGCTGGAGGAGGACGAGATCCTTTGGAGACCTTATCTACTCACTCTATAGTGGCCAGATCCCACTAGACAATTATGGAGGATGTAGATGGATAGATATCTACTAGGGAGGCATGACTACGTTGTACAACTATTTTATTATGGGTGAGTCATGTGATAGTTTGGACAAGTGTATACACTACCGAGGGCATGCCTCTTCGTTAGACGATTAGTGCAGAGCGCTCAGAGGCCAGGTGATACTATTCAACTGACTATAGATCATGTTCATGAGAGTGATTCTGATGATTTAGATTATGACTAGCCACCACTATCCAATGTTAATGATGTCGGCAACAGAGACGAGCACAAGGAGTGGTGGTCATATTCACGACTAGCTCTTATGTTCCCCATGGATTTCCCTATAGATGATGCAGAGCTAGCAGTAGATGAGCGTGATAAGCCAGATGAGAGAGTAGAGGAGGTACGATACAGGTTAGCAGATATATTTTTAGATGTTATTGATGATAAGTACCAAACCGAGGCCGATCCTAATTATGAGGATTAGGATGGAGGAGAGGATGATGATAAGGAGGAGGATTATGAGGAGGATGATTACTATGAGGAGGATCCACCCCTAAGTGAGGGTGATGAGGTAGCTATTGAGGATCGATACAAGCATGGAGAGTCCTCTCATACTTACAGGACCAAATCATGGGCAGTAGCTATAGAAAAAATCAACACTCAAAGTTAGAGAGAGGTTAGCACATCCTCGATGGCCCCTAGAGATGAGGAGGTGGACATTCCTCATGCATCTAGAGACATAGGTGATGATATTTGATTTTACACATATTCTTTAGTGATTGATACTTTATTTTCATATATATATATATCATGATGATGTGTTTTTGATTGTGTACATTGTCTATCTTGTAGGAGCAATGAGAGACTGGTGAGAGTTCTATCGTTAGGCTGCGATAGAGATAGTGCTTGCATCCATCGATGAGGAGGAGATGGATCCTGACTACATATCCCCACTGATCGTGGAGGAAGATCTAGAGTCACTCAGACCTTTCATGAGGCTATGGGTAGTGTACGAGAGCATGAGGAGATGACTCCATTGAGCTGAGAGTGCACTACAGTCAGTGGAAACCTTGGCAGAGATAGAGAGATTGCGTGCAGAGCTAGCACATGCACAAGCAAAGAGGGATCAAATAAAAAATGGGAGACTTATAGCCGTTGGTTGAGTACAAGGTTTGGAGTATGCACTTAGACTCAACAGTTCATGATCACGGTCACACATGACCATCTCACCACGTCTAGGGACTGGATCACGAGTGCCAAATATAGAGGGGTCTAGCTCTCACAGACCATTATGATATTGTATATGATTTTGAGATGTATATAAAGCTTTGATATATATATAGACATGCACATGTGATTTCATGATGATGTGTCTCTTTATGTGGATGTTAAATGCTATGTGATTAATTAAATGACTTATAATAAAAGTATTTAATTAATGGCTACATGATTTAACAGTATTGATATGATCTAGTGTAAAACATATTACAGTTTTATCATAGATACAACATTGATAATGAGAAAAGAATATGCTAAATTAGATACACTAATAAGGATCTAACTTAACAGAACAAGAATGGGAATAGTATGAGGGATAAAGCAATTATAAAATTAATTTAAATAATTACCTTAGTGTTCAAGACACACACATAATTAGTTGTCAAGAACAAAGCAATGTGAAATTTATTTAGAATATAATCAAATAACTTTAAGCAACATTTCTATACCAACCATACTATTCAAAGGGGATTAGAGATAATATCGACACAAATGCGTGGAATTAATGGGTTCACTAAGGGGTGTTCCATCAAGTTGCGTTAAGAGATAAGAACTAGACCCATAATTGGTGTAGACACCTAAAAATGACCTAGGCCTGCAAGCTTCATTTTACCACTTTCATCCTAGCATAATTATGACATTTAATTATGTCCTTGGTCTACATTCGACTGTTAATTAAATAATTCATAATTATTTAATTAATTCATGCCTTTTATTCTTCATGATTATTAAATAAATAAATCTTATTTATTTATTAAATACGTCATTAATTGTCTAAGTCTTCCCTTAATTAAATAAATTTCTTAATTTATTTAATTACCCTTCGTCATTTATTTCTTCTTGATTATTAAGTAAATAAATTTTATTTATTTATTTAATATGTCACTAAGTGTCATAATTAAATGAATTAAGTAATTTATTTAATTATTAGTCATTATCTTCTAAATTAAATAATTATATTTAATTATTTAATTGTCAAAATTAATATTCCTCTCATTTTAAATAAATGAAATTATTTAAAATGTCATCACAATCTTAACTGACATTCCATTTTGGTAAATAATCTAAAAGGATTATTTATTTTTCTCACAAAATCCATATTTTGGGTTGATTTAATTCAAATTGGTGGCTTTCTTCCAAAAAAACAAATAAAGCAAGCATATTCTTGATTTTACCAAATTTGCTTTTCACTCCATCTTTTATCTGATTTTTCAGATCTCACAAAGCAGGCTATCTCTTATCTTCTTAATTTTGAAAATCTTTATTTTCAAAATTAATTATCTCATCTTTTATCCACCGCTGATTCAATTTTCTCATATGACATCTTGATCACTCATTTAAGGATTTTGCCCTAACCCTAATTAAGGATGGTCAGATTTAATCTTGTCCTCTGATTTTAGGTTTCTGTCAGGAGTCGATCTCATTTGTCCACTCAAAATTGTGTTTTCTATAAAAGACAAATTTTCTCATAATTTAGGATTCGATCCACCACTTCATTAATATAGGCATTATAGTCATTTATCATTCATAGTCATTATTTTCATTTATCATTTGTCATAGGCATAGAAATTTAATATTTAAATCCTTCAAAGCTTGTTTAGGACAATGGCATAGTCAAGATTGCTCACACACTCGATCTGAGGGCAACACAAATCAACAAGTTAGAAGGTGTAATGGAGATCAGCCATGGGAATTGAAGACATTGGGTGAGATTGCTCTATTTTCTATGTTTTCATTTATTTTCCTTTGCACTTCATTATTTTCTTTGGGTTTATGATCTAATTCATTTGATAAACTAATCTAGAAATTTACCCATTGATACAATTGGTATCAACTATATAAGGTCCCAACCAATTAGGACTGAACTTATCTTTATCTTCATTGTCAACACTAGCATTTTGTTGATTTTCAATAAGAACAAAATCTCCCTTAGAAAACGAGGGAGGGATGACATGAATGTTGTGTTTAGATTGTAATTGTTTGATGTGAACTTGGAGATGTTTGAGAGAATTAATGCACTATTCATCGAGCATCTCAAGTTGATGTAAACGTTGTTCTTGATAAGTGTCATCGTCAAAAAGATCTTGGAGAGCAACTCGCAAAGTAGGAATTTTTAACTCCAAGGGACTAATCACATCAATACCATAAACAAGGTTACAAGGTGTATTTCCTGTGGATGATCTAACGTTAGTTCTATAAGCCCAAAGTGCATAAGATAATTGCATATGCCAATCTTTATGATGCTTGGTGATAGTTTTCTTGAGGATTTGTTGGAGAAGCTTATTAGTATTTTTAGCTTGTCCATTGGATTGCAGATAATACACTGTAGAAAAGCGATGTTGAATATTGAATGTTTCAACAAATGTCTAAATGTCATTATTCTTAAATGGGGTTCCATTGTCTGAAACAATTATGGAAGGGAGTCCAAAGTGAGCAATTATGTGATCCAAGATGAAATGACAAATTGCGTCAACTATTGTAGAATAGAGGGGAACAACTTCCACCCATTTTGTGAAATAGTTTGTTGTGGTTATGATAAATGTATCTCCAATAAAAGAAGGTGGTTAAATTTTTCCAATAAGATCTAACCCCCATAATGAAAATGACCAAATGGGAACATTGGCATGGAGCTCAGCAACAAGAGCGTGGATCAAATTGCTATGCTCTTGGAATTTGTGACATCGTTTAACATAGATGAAGCAATCCTTCTCCATATGTCTCCAATAATAACCCATACAAATGAGTTTTTTCACCAATGAACATCCTCCAAAATGACTTCCATAGGCACCAACATGAGCCTGCTCAAGCACTAAAGGGATTTCAAAATATCAAAGACATCATAATAGGAGACCATTAAAAGATCGTCTATATAATGTGTTTGCAAGGATCACATATTTAGCCATGAGCTTACGTAAATGCTTTTGAGTATTTGTTGTGGTAGGTTTGGGAATAGTACCATCTTTCAAATAGTTATACATTGTATCATACCATTCACACGAAGGATCTTGAGTTATCATCAAAATGTCTTCTAACAGAGTATCAATCGAGGGTTTCATGATGGGATGGATAACAAAAGTGAATTCTATGGAAGGATCATGTGGAGAGATGAGAGAAGTTGCACTCGCCATTGCATCTGCATGTTGATTATCTTTTTGTGGGATGTTATCAATGGTGAATGAGTCAATTTTTTCTAAGAGTCTCATTATAAGATCCTTGTATTTTAATAATTTTTCATGTTTAGTTTGATATGTACTAGTGATTTGTTTGATGACCAATTGCGAATCACCAAAGATCTTGATATGTTTAGCGTTTAGAGATAAAGCAGCTTGTAAACTTGTGATCAGTGCCTCATACTCAGCTACATTATTTGTGCATAGGAAATTTAATCGATAGGATAAGGGAATAGGTTTTCCATAAGGTGGAATTAGCACCACTCGAGCACCAAAACCTGTTCGACACTTAGATCCATCAAAAAATAACTCCCATGGTGTAATATCAGTGATTAAGACATGATCATCAGGAAATGAATCAGGAGTAGGTAAAGCAAAAGGAGGAGCGTCAGCTAGGTGATCAGTTAAGGCTTGACCTTTGATTTCTTTTTGGGAAATAGATTTAAGGTCAAACTCAGTGATCGATTAAGGCTTGACCTTTGATTGCTTTTTGGGAGCTTTTGTAAGGCAGTGAGCCTTTCTTATTTTTAGTAGTGAGCTCTAGGAAATGTGCTTGAATGCAAGTGCATTCCCATTTTGTAATTGTTCCTTTTGAGTATACTCAGACTATATTGTGGATTGGCCATCCACTATGGTTTTTATCCTAACAAGGTTTCCACATAAAAATCCTTGTGTTATGGTGTTGTGGTTTCTTACTTTATGTTTATGCATATTTCTTTTGTTTGAATGTTATTAGTACTTTGATGATCAAATTAATAAAGCTAAAAATTGCACAACATTGATTCACCCCCCTCTTAGTGTTGCTTGATTCCAACAATTGGTATCAAAGCTTTGGTCCTCATAAGAAGTTTACCAGCTTGGGGAAGATCTTGGAAAGTGTTTCAATGGATTCAAGCAGTCTTCAACAACAACTTATGGTGGCCCTAGATAATCTTGATTAGTCAAAATATGATGTCTAAGAATTAACAGAAAATATTTTGAATGCTGAGAGTTTCATTGAGTCATTGAAAGATAAAATCAATAAGTCTAGGGAAAAGAGAAGGGAACTCTGTGATCAGATCAAGAAGGATGATAGTAAGTGCATTGAAGATGAACAACTGAGTCAAGCCCTAAAGAAAAAGATAAAAGAATGTGAAAATTTTGCTAGAGAGAATATAGTTCTGAAGCATGAGATGGAATCTATTATGATAAGAATGACTAAGGAGATTGAAGATAGAAATAAGAATGAAAAAAAGCTTGCCCAATCCCTGAAAGAGAAATTTGAAGAATGCATCCAAATTACTGATGGATTCATTCAGTTGGAAAAAAAGTTAGAACAAACCAAACACAATGAGAAATAACTTGAAAAACACATTGTTTATCTTAGAGATGAACTTGCTATTGCAAATGAGTACAAGGAGAAGTTCAAGGTTAGATGAACTTGCTATTGCAAATGAGTACAAGGAGAAGTTCAAGGTTAACTCAGCTAAGCTTGATGAATTGATTAAAGATCAAAGGACTGATGGTGGCAACCGAGGTCTTGGATATGAGGAAGGTGAAAGCTCTAGATCTAGACATAAGAATTTTGGAAAAAGGAGATTTAGACAAGGAAATTAGATGAACAACACTAGAAGGTATCTCGTAAGACAACCTAATGCTCATAGGTTCAATGGTTATTGTTTTACTTGTAATAAATTTTGTCATATGGTAGATCAATGTAGAAGTAGAATGAATTCAAATGGTACATCATTCTCCGGTCAGTGCTTCAATTGTAACAAGTATGATCACAAGTCAAATGAATGTAGAAATGTGGTGAAAAAATTTCATAGAGATGTCAAATTATACATGCAATAGATTTGAACATATTGCTAATTGATGTAGATTGAGAGTAAATCAGTGGAACAACTGGTTTGGAAAAAGAAATGTGGTGTGCTACAATTGTAACAAAACTAGTCATATTGCTAGATTTTGTAGAGGAGGTTTGGTAAATCAAAGAAGAAACTTGCAGAAGGATGTAAAAGGAAAAGGGAAGGCTACTAAAAATAAGATTAGAAAGAAGATGAAGAAAACTTGGGTAAAGAAGAGTCCCTCTATTGTAGAAAATGAGGTAGCACCAGAATTGACTTCTGGTAATTCCTTCAGGAATTAGTTTTTAGGCTTTTAGCCTAGGGGGATCTGTCAATAAAATATTTCAAACCCCCTACCGACGATTGAAAACGAGATGTGAATGAGCTCAATGATTGCATTGGTGATCCATAGATGCTATTGAAAAATTGGAGAGAGTATTTATGTAGAATTGAAGGTGTGCAGAAGAGTTATCTTTCATAGTGTATGAAAATAGGGTATCTGGATGAGTAAGGGAAACAAAATTTATTTCATCAATAAGTTAGGTATGAAAGTGATGAAAAGGTCACTTCTATCTTTCATTTATCACTTTGCATCTTGAGAAGAAGTTTTTGAGCTCTGGAGTGAACTTTGGTGAAATTTGGAAGAATACAAGTGTGAAGGAGATTTGAAGCTCAAACCCTACTTTGGAATTTTTTTTGAAATGGATACTCCATTGGTGGTTGAAGTAATGGATTGACCCCATCCAAAATTTAAATGGAACCCTTTCAATTCTATTGAGACTGAGCCCTTAAGTGCATTTTCGTCTTTTCCGTACGAAGTTTTACACATTGAAGATATTAGGGCATATGTTCATGCTAATATTGAGGAGCTAGGAAGCTCCCAGTTGCTTAATCTATATTCCAAACACATTGTTTTAGAATATTTCTATGTCAAGCCCGAATTCAAAATCCTAAAGGAGAAGAAATTCATGCATTTTATGAAATTACCCATGTTCAATGAAAGTGAAGGGGTCTGGTATATTTTGAGTTGAGTCCATGCAAAATTTATGTGGTTGAATCAACCTTTCAAGATAAAAAAAGAAGCTATAAGAGCTATTACATGTCTATATTCTTCTGTTGGTTTTCCTATTTTGAAGTTGGTAAAGAATCAGATAGTCACAGATGTGACTAGTTTGACATTTGATAGAAGAGCAATGCCAATTGATAACATCACCGATGTGGATGTCAAATTTTCCTCTATGGTCATTGGTTATAAGATATATCACTCCAACAGAGAAAATTTTGTATCCGATACTACTATTTATGCAGCTTATCAGATGGTTAGGGAGAATGTAGAGTATGACTTGTACAAATTGCTTCAAAGTCAGCTTATGGAGAATCTTGTGAAGATAAAGAAAGATAAGAACTCTTTTAAATATGGTAATCTGCTACTTTTTTTATTCTTTTATTTCATGAATGAAGTTCTGGGAGTTGGGAAAGTGGTCTGGAAAAGAGGTGATAAGCATGTTGGTGTTCAAATTAGAGACATGTTATTCAATTTTGGTGATAGTCAAGCTAGGAAAACTATAATCTAGGGATATCTCAAGAAATTTCAGAATGAAATGCAAGCTTGAGGGAAAGGGTTCCTACTTCTATTGTTGAGAAGTACAAGGACACAATTTTTTATATGGTGAATATTGATAAATGCTTAACGAAAGAAGCTAATCCCAGAACTGTTTGGATTATGCCAATGTATATGAAGTCGAGGAAGGAATCTTGGAGCTATATGCGCAACATGTGTTGAGTAAATCTTTGGAACCATCTAAAGAAAGGTTTGGAACTTATGTAGAAAAGAGCATGCAAGTCCATGAGCAATTAAAGAAGCCAAAGTTAGTCAGAAGACTAAGGAAAGAAGTGGAAGTCTTTGCAGAAAGTATGGGAATATCGGTAGTAGTAAGAGAACCCAGAAGGAAGAGAGATCAAGCAGAGTTGAAAAAGGGAAAGAAACTAAAATTGAATCTACTAGTGTGACATCATCCTCTGCCTGAACTAGAACAAAAAGGAGTTCTGTACGGTCCCTATCCAATCATGCAAAGAAGTTAGCCCCTGCAAAAGCTCAAGACAAGGCTTCCAGGAAGAGGAAGAAGGACAAGAGCACAAGAACCTATGAAGTCATCTCAGAAGATGAGGAGACTGAGTCAGATGAAGGTGTGAAAGAAATCAAGGCTATTGACAGTTAGGCTACAAAGGTAACCAAGAGAAAATATTTTGGTGAAGAAGAAAAGGAGAAGAAGAAGGAAAAAATTGTTAAACCAGGTATGACAGTTGAAGAAGTTGAGAATGCTGTTGTCAAGGATGGAAATTTCAAGCCCCCCTACAAATGGTATGCAATTTTTGATGAATTAGGACAAAGAATTCTTGAGGAGGAAATAATAAAACATTTAAATATTTTCAATAAAGTTCTTGTTGAAATTATGTCTGGTTTACCTAAGAGTCTATATGAGGTTTTGGATATGAGAAGAGTAAATTTTAGGACAAAAGAAGAGCATATGAGAAAGAGAATTCTTGCAGACTTATGTCTAGAAATGTCTATTGAGGAGATGAAGTTACTCCTAAACAAAGCCAAGAAGGAATTTAAAAGAAAAACAAGGGTGAAAAAACTTATGATCAATGAAACTGATGTTGTTGCTGATGAAACCAAGAAAATACTGGAAGCATTTCTATCAAAGAACAAGATCAATGTTGAAGAAGTGAATGCTATATATGTATCTGATCCGACAAATGAGTACGTGGATGTAGATACTGAGGATATTCAAATTCCTCTTGATGCAGATAATACAAAAGTACCTATGGAGACTGAAGCTCCTAAGGTTGTATTAGCTGAGGAAAGGAGATGCCAAATGAAAAAGTTGAAGCTCCTAAAGGCAATCAGGAAATAGTTACTAAAGAACTAGAAGGTGAAGAAAAGAAGGTTGAAGTCAAGGAAATTCTGATGGAAGCAAGAGACACTGCAGAAGCAGTGAAGAGATTTTTTGATGAGAAAAATGAATATTTTGATCTTGAGTTGGGAGATGCCCCTATTCATTTATCTACTTTGTCCCCAATTTAGAAAATTAAAGTTGCATCATTTGCACAAGCTAAGGCTAGGGAAGAAACTCTAAAATCCCACGTTGAGGATAGTGAATTGTTGAAACTTGTATCTGGTATTCTGGAGAGGATCATTCCTACTCATTTCAAGGATCAACCTGGTTCCTCCTTTGGTGAGTTGAAGAGACTTATAAATTTGGTAAGTACTCATTCTGAGTCACTTGAGAAGTCAGCTTTGGTCAAAGTTGAGAAGAAATTTGATGTCAAAAGGCTCAATAGTCAGAAAAGTATGATAGCTAGAGATAAATCTCTATTAGCTACTTGTGTGAAGAATGTTCATAATACTCTATCTAAAGGTGGAAAATTTTATAAGTCATGCTTGTCTTTGTCAAAACTTACTGAGGAAAATGAGAAGGTTAAGGATCATGAGAAAGAGTTAGCTGCTATTTCTGACGATTTTGATCCTTTAACTATTTCTATTGGAATGAAAGAAGGTCAAGTTATCTCTTTACTTGACAAAATAAAGAGTTTCAAGCATGAAAATTATAGAATTATGGGAAGATCCTGTGAACTCAGAGGTTTAATTGGTCCAAAAATGGAAACCATGTTGAGTGCTTTGAAGAAAGCACAAGATGCTTTGGCGGTGAGTAACCTTGCAAACATGGAAACTGCTGAGATGTAATCTTATTTAATTTGTGGTCATATAACTATTCTGGAGAGTCTTAAGAAGTGTTGGGACTCAAGATTGCACTTGTTGAAAACAAATTTTGGAGACATTTTCAAATTTGTGTAAATTGTTGTACTCATGCAGCTTGAAGTTTTCATTGAGTTTTTGTAAATAGATTCCCTATCTTTGCCATTGATGTGAAAGGGGGAGAGTAGAAAAGTGAAAAATGTATATTCATCTAAGCGGGAGTTGTACTTTTGAAGATATTTTTGGAGTTTTGGTTGGTAGTGTATTTTTGTTGGTACTGATCCAACACTTAGTCATTTTTCACTAAGTGTTGCCATCAATGCCAAAGGGGGAGATTGTTGGAAAGAGACACTACACGTGCTTTATGGTTTTTTCATTGATGGCAACCCTTTTCATCTAGTCGATCCACACTTTGGATTTTGCTCATATCGGCAGATAGATTGAAGATCAATGTTTATATGTTAAGTTAGAATAGAGCATTCAATCACTTCATGTTCTTTGATTCATATGCATATTTTTTGATGTTATTTCACATTGTGGATCTCAAGGGAGTATTGATCGATGCATAATTTGTGTTATATGAAAATATTGGTGTCTCGTATCGATTTGGGTGAAAGCTAGGAGGTTCGGTTGTCTAATTTTATGTTCGTCAGTGTTTGAAGGCTGACCTGGTGAATATGGTGTGTCGCGGATATATGAGGAGTTATTATTTAATTTTTTTTTGGTCGAGCATCTTAATTTGGGTTGTCACTATGCTATGGCCAACTCTTGTGGATTCAAATTGAATGTTTTGATGATTTAAAGCTGTCAATTCATGAATATTTCTTATTTTGTTGAAGCCGACCTAAAGTGTTCAAATATCTTGTGGCAAATATATATAAGTGATTGATTATATAATTTTGGTGTTTGTTCGATGTGAGTTGATGTATGTTTCAAATATTAGAAGATCAAGAAAGTGATTAAGTGCAGTTTCACTTGCCCATTAAGGATTTTTGTGAAATGAATTAAGGTAGAGTAGAATCAGTTTGAAGGAGCAGAATCTGATTGTTGAGCCTAACTAAAACTGTAACCAAGCATTTGTAGATGCTACTTTCTTAGTTCAAATATTTGGAAGTATTCCAAGCTTTTGTAAGGAAGTGAGCCTTTCTTATTTTGAGCAGTGAACTCTAGGCAGTGTGCCTGAATGCAAGTGCATTCCCATTTTGTAATTATTCCTTTTGAGTATACTCAGACTATATTGTGGATTGGCCATCCACTATGGTTTTTCCCCTAATAGGGTTTCCATGTAAAAATCCTTGAGTTATGGTGTTGTGGTTTCTTACTTTATGTTTATGCATATTTCTTTTGGTTGAATGTTATTAGTATTTTGTTGATCAGATTAATAAAGCTAAAAATTGCACAACACTGATTGACCCCCCCTCCCAGTGTTGCTTGATTCCAACACTATCTACTCCAAAGACACACTTTTTTGGATTCAATCACATATTGTATTGTCGTATTCGTTTGAAGATTTTATGAAGGACATTTACATTGTCTTGTCGTGTTAACGATTTAGCTAGGATATCATTGACATAATCTTCTAGAATTTTTTGTATGTAATCATGGAATATTAATGTCATTGCATGTTGATAAGTTGTGCCGACATTCTTTAGATTGAATGGCATCACAACCCAACAAAATTTTCCCAAAGTAGTTGTGAAGGAAGTTTTATATTGGTCTCAAGGGTTAATAAGGATTTGATTATAACCAAAAAATCCATCCATGAATGACAACAAAGCATGTCCAAAAGTTGAATCCATGATCATGTTGATATTAGGAAGTGGAAAATTGTCTTTTAAAGAGGCTTCATTCAAGTCTCAAAAATCTATGTACATCCAAATACGATTATTGGGTTTTGCAACTATGACAATGTTTGAGATCCAAGGAGAATAATCAATAGGTCTAATAAAGCTGACATCAAGGATTTTTTCAAGTTACTCTTTAAGAGAAAAGGATATGTTAGGATGCATTTTTCAAATCTTTTGACGAATAGGTTTAGCATTTTCAGCAAGGACAATGTTATGCATCACAATTTTTGGGTCAATTCTGGGAAAATCAGAATATTTCCAAGATTTTTTTTTAGGAAAATCATGAAGTAAAGTGGTAGTATCTTCTTGTTCCTCATCATCAAGGAACTTCCCAATCTTAATAACTTTATATTTATCCTTAATGCCATTGGCACATCAATTGTATCTCCTAAAGGGAGTGCATTGGATTTTGGACTTTCAAATTCAAGGAACTCTTCAGTGATATTACTTGCTTCTTGCTCGGTAATGTTCATGTCATGAGTAATGTTTTTCATGTAAGTACACAAGGATGAAGTATTGTAAACACCTAACATGTGTTTCAAAGCCTCATCACTATCAAAATACGTTAATGAAGGTGGTAAGGTTATATCAAGTAAATTAGGATGTTTAATAGTAAGTTTGTGTTGTGAGTGACATGTTATAGCATTAATGGTCAAGGATGGTCGTTGAGTAGCTTTGGTTGTTTTAGAAAAGGAATATCCCAATCCAGTTTTCATTTCTTGTGTATTAGGTTCAATAGGAACATGAATACCTTGCTCATGCTTTCCACACCCTTTTCTAGTAGAGCCTAATTGTTTTACAAATTTATAGCCTTTTCCATAAAGTCTTTCCATTTCATGCGGGGTAGGTGGGGATTGGTAATCTATCTCATCAAAATTTGTTGTGTATGTTGCATTGTCATCTGAATTATAGGATATAGATGTTTGAGAAGATTTTTTAGAATTTTGAGTGGACATGATGGTTGGTTGATCTTGTTTTTCATCTTTCTTTTGCGTGAATATGCATTCATCCATAAACAAGGGTGTGAATTCTAAGGATCCCCAATCATTTCCAAATAATTTAGATATCGATTCCTTATCATTTTGATCAATTTAAAGAGGGTCTATATTGGATGTTGGAATTAATGTTTTCAAAGGACTTGTAACCCCTTTTTTAAGGTGCAAGCAACTTTTAGGCTCGAGACCGATTTCAACTTGATAAATGTGATTATTATAAACATATCTCATAATATGATGAAGGGTTGAAGGCACTACATTCATCTCATGAATCCAAGGTCAGCCTAAGAGAAGATTTAATGAAAAATCATAAGGCATGACATGGATAGGAGTCTGCAAAGTAGCCACCCCAATTGTAATAGGAAAATTAATCATCCCAAGTGGTTGCTTTGTTGTATTATCAAATCCTCGAATAGAGACAAAATTAGGTATTATTTGTGACCTGTCAACATCTAATCGATCAAGGAGACTCACACTACACACATTAAGGGTAGAACCATTATCTATGAGAGTGTGTTTGATACCTATGCGATTGAATAGAGAAATTATCATAAAGGCATCATTTTGTGTATGCAAATTCAAACAAGGGAGATCATGTTGATGGAAGGTAATGTCAAGATTCTTTTTTGTGAATGAGAGCTTCCACAACAATCAGAGTGGTACTAGGAGGAATTGTAATTTGTTTTAGAGCTGTTTGAAGAATTGTGTTATAATTTGGTGAGTTTTGAAGCAAATCCCAAAGGGAAATCTTGGAAGGAGTATTCTTTAGTTGTTCAAAAAGATCATACTCCTTTGTGGTGGGGTTATAATAAGGAGCACTAGGCAGATTGGGTAAAGGTAAGGTAAAGGTGGTGGGGTTGATTGTGGCGGTTGCGGGTTGTTTCAGTTATTATATGTATCAGAAAAAATATCACTACTAGATTGCTGCGATACATTGGTGTATCACGTCAGGTTCACCAAAATGAACTGTTTATTTTTGGCTCTTTAGGACTTCTCTAACTCTTCTAGGGGTTTTCACCTTAAAGGAGAGAGGTAAGGCCAAAAATGCAAACTAGTTCATTCAAATTATATTATGTTGATATTTTATAATCCAAATGAAGTAAAATAAATGCAATTGAATGATCTAAATGACCAAATATGAATGCAAGACTAATATTTATACCTTATTTGAAAACATAGTGTTGTTTGCAAAAAGCTTGAAAGAATGAACAAAAATTCCAACTAACCTTAAAAAAAGGTTGTTTCTCAGAATGTGTGCACTTGGAAAACTGTAGATGACTGGAATACACTTTGGAAAATTGATGAAACTTGAATTTGTGTTGACTGGGACTCATTCGCCACCTTAGGTGAATCAGTCCCAGATTAGGACTTTTCTTCACATAATCTATTTTCTGACAGTTAGGGACCTAGAATTGCATCTAACTCAAATTTTCACATAAGGAGGGACTCATTCGCCATGCATGGCGAATCATTCCAATTTCAAATTTTCACTATTTCAAACTTTTGTCCTACACCTTGACACCTATACAACAATTTCTGATAGAAACCCGACTTTGGATCTCAGAAAATTTTGACGAAATAGCTCAAAAGATTTTGTTTCATTGGGGGGTTTTCCTTGGTCAAACCCCTAGTTGGGTAATTAAACCTTGAATGGAGAAAAATATGCTTAAACCCTAGCCTTAGATGTGTTAAAGACTAGGAAAGTATAAATCATAACAAAAACCCTATTCTATTGATCTAGAATAAGACATGCAAGAATGATCTATATGATGCAAGATCTCAACCCTATAAACCTTACAACATATGAAAAATAAGAATAATTGACATGCAAGTGATAAACATACAAGATGCAAACCTTAATCTAAAGATAAAATTAAAATGGAAGATGGAATCAATAGGAAACAAAGTCCTTAGGTGTGATTTGGTGGCTAGTTGCACCTCTTCACCCTAGATTTCTTCATGATTCACCATAGGAATCCATCATCAATCCTTTGCAATGTTAGATCTTGACAAGAAAAGTGAGCTTCAAGACCTGCAAAAACCCTAGTTTGCTGCCCTAAAACTTCAATTTTTGCTAATGAAACTTATTGTGGAAGACTTGACTTTATGAATTGCTCTTGAGAAATGATAAAAGATAAGAAGAGATGATAAAAATATGTGTGAAATGACTTGAAATGAGTATTTATAAGCAAAAACACCTTATTTTCTCATTAATTAGACCTAAGAGGCTAACATTCACCAAAAATTAAAGTTAAATTGATTAAATTCCCACTTAAATTTGAATTTTCCCTCAAAGGGAACTTAATTGCCACCCTTGGTGAATGGGTCCCACTATTGTTGTTTGAAGGTGGGTTTTTGAGATATGATCTAGTTAAATAATGTTTGTCAGGTTGTATGTAATTTATCAAGTAAAACAAGCCTCTAGATCAAAATTAATGGGTCTAAGGGGCCTATAAATGTTGTTTTGAAAGGTGAATGATGTGAAGGGACTCAAAAGTGGGTCCAATTATGCATGAAATTGTCTCTTTCCTCAAGAGGGTCCAATTTTCTATGGCACACTTTCCCATCACCCACCTTAGCTCATTCTTGCCTTTACACTTTGTGGGGGGCAAGAAGCTGTTAGCCTTGTCCTTATAATGCATTTGTCTTTGTGTCTTAACTATGTTATTCCTTTTTTGCTTAACTATTTAAGATTGAGAAACAAATAACTTAGTTAATGGTTGACTTGTATTTGCATTACTTGATCCTTTTCGTTTCATGTGCATATCGTGTTCCCCTGTATCATGAATTTGATGTTCCCTCTCTTTGTACTCTTCTTCTATTTGTATCTCTACTCTTCTATTTGTCGTGCATTGTCTTTTTGATTTTTGTTTTGTGTTTTCCTTTTGGAGATGACACAAAGCGTAGAGACACCCTATGTCTCTTCCATGTTGATCCACAAAGGTCCTTATCTTTTTCACATTTGTGTTTTCCTTTTGGGGATGATGCAAGGCATTGAGACTGAAATGTGTCCTTCATGTTGACCTAAAAGATTTTTCATTTTTATGTTGCCTTTTCATTTTCTTTTGTTTCGCTTGTGTTTTCCTTTTTGGGAAAATGCAAGGCGTTGAGACCGTAATGTCTCTTCCATGTTGACCCAAAACGAACTTTCTTTTTCTTTTGTTTTCACTCCCTTTGTATCATTCTTCCAGCTCTATGTGCTTTGGGGAATGATGATAGTTCTGAGGTCTTTCATAAACGCATTGCAACAATGAACATACTAACCCCAAATCCATAGATCCCTTATGTGTTTGGTGTTTCTTTTTTTTTTCTGGGGAGCAACTCCTTTTCATTTTTTTCATTTTCCTTAACATGACGCAACCTACCTTTGAAACATATGACTTGGCATAGGGCTTTCCAAGTTGGATCTTATGTCTTATTTTATTTTTGTTTTTTCTTTCCTTCTCTACTTTAAAGTAATTGCTCACATAATGATGTGTAGCAATTCCTTTAAAGTGGGGGGCATACATTACCATTAATTCATGTGCATTCTTGGTTCTTAGTGTAGCCTTGTCATTTATATTATACGTCACTTTGTGGATGACATTGGATGTGATGTCCTTCATAAGTGTGATCTATCTCAGCATATTACATTCCTCTTGGTGGCCTGATGCGATGCATTGCATCCCCTAATTTGTGAATATACTATTCTTTGATTGGTCCTCTCTTGGATACATTAGATACAATGTTCCCTATGTGACTGACCTTGCATGAAATGAACAAGACTCCTTTGAACATTTTACACTTAACACTACATTTTTACACTTTACATTTTTGCATTTTACATTTTTTGCATCTTTTTCCAGGTCTTGCATAACATAACTTGCATGCCTATGGTACCTTTCTTTTTGTTCATGAAATTTTCTTTGTGGCGCCTTGTTAAATTTATCGGTAGGTGTAACTTTAATATGGTTGAGCGAGAAGCCCACCTAGTGGCATCAATTTCCCCATAGCCACCTTTGTGTTTGTGAGTGCATACCAACTAGCGTATGTATCTTACCTTTTGGGATTTCTCACCCTACAGATGGCCAGAAGTTTTGTGGCACCAGAGTGAGTACAGTTGGTATTTCTCACCTAGCGGATCGTTATGTGTTATGTCACCCTAGAGTGAGTATACATTCTCTTTTTCAAACAATCAACCTAGATCTAATCCACAACTAGTTGGATTGATGATCGAAGCTTCATTCGATTAATCTCAACACTAGTGCGTTCCTTTGTTCTTATGCTTAGTTTTCCATGGGATCTTCATCCTAGGGGCTTGATCATCCCTCTTGATCGTTGTCATTCCATCTTGCTAACGTAAGTGCATTTGAACCCTCCTCTCGATGTTGATGGCTACTTTAGTGTGAGTTTGAAGCAAGTTCATCCTCTCACTAAAGTGAGGGCTAAATGTGCCATAGAAAAATGGTCCCTTGTCATTTTCATGGCCTTTTAGGTCTTGTTTCATGGAATTTGATATATTTTTCTTTGATTTTATGTTGTGACATGGCTTGAACATGCATATTTAGGTACTAAAATTCAAATAATGACATCTTGTGAAGGTGTTGTGAAGTGTTGTAAGACATTTATACATTCTTCTAGATTCTATTTATTGTAATTCACCTAAAAATCACCTTTTCATCACTAAAAAAGTCCCATTTTGAACTGTTGTAAAGTCTTGTAACAAGATTTCATGTTTTTCTAGGCACATCTTCACTATTTATCCCTTTCTTATGCTTTATTTGACCCCTTCATTCCCTCATATGTCTTAATTAAGTGTATTTTTGAATGTTAACCTAACAAAAAACATTAAATACAACTTAATTCCCCACACATATTTTCAAGTCCTAGGTGGGACCCATTCACCATGGGTGGCGAATGAGTCCCCCTTAGCTCCAAATTCAATTTTTTTAAATTTTCCTTTTGTTTTTTATTCAAGAACACTTGATGTCAGCCTGTGATGAGGTATGAACTGTTAACTAAGGTACACGTGTGTATAAATATGTGATTTTCACCTCATTTTACATCCCCTACAATTCTCCAACATTCACACATCATATTCAAGCATTCAAGCATATTACAACATAAATTCAAGTAATATTCAAGCACTTTGGAGCATCCATTGACATTACTTCAGATTTTCTTATCAAGGGTTTGGTAAGTTGATAGCTATTACATGTTATTAGTTTATCATTCTCTTTCATTTCATTATTTCATTAAGGGTTTGATTACCAAAAGTGGGGTTTGACTAAGGCAAACCCCTATTTTCTAACCCTCAACCATTTCCCCCCTATTGCATGTGTGTTTGCAGACCTAGGTATGCAAATTTAACAAGATTTTTGGTGTTGAAGATTGGTAAACAAGTCAACTAGGTGCTTCAAGTCAACTCATTTAATTTTCAAGCCTGGAGAAGGTTTTCTCCCCATTTCCTACATAATTGACTTTGACAACCCAACAATAAGAGATTTCTAGATCTGGTGTTGCAGAGTTGTCTCCTTATTTTTCAAAAATTTGTGAGAGGACTGATTTTCCACCAGTGGTGAATGAGTCCTACCTTAGGACTAAAAACTTGAATTTTGTTAGATTTCGAATCCTGATAGTCAGAAACCAGTTTTTGACACTTTTTCACCAGTAGGAGGACTAATTCACCACCTTGGGCAAATGAGTCCCACTGTGAAAATTCAATGATTTTAGTCAGCATCCACAACATTCTAGATTCATCAAAAATTTCCCAGGTGCACTCTGTTTCATCTCATTTCTTTCTATTTTGCATCATTTCTTCATTTAGTTCATTATTTGCATATCACAATGTGTTTTCAAACATAGTTTAAATCTTAGCTTTGCATTCATATTCATTCATTTAAATCACTCAATTGCATTTATTCTACTTCATTTAGTTTAGAAAACATATCACATAATAATATTTGAATGAACTAGTTTGCATTTTTGGCCCTACCTCTCTCCTTTTAGGTGAAAAACCCTAGAAGAGCTAGAGAAGTCCTAGAGAGCCAAAAATCAACGGTTCACAACTAAAGATAACTGAACCATAACTGAACTAAACTGAATTGAACTCCACTCATGTAAATATCAATCCCTAATTTTTAGGATCTTTACATGCATTATTGAAGTGTTATTTATCCTCCAAACAATTAAGCAAGGTGGGTTCCACCTTCCATGTGGGCGTCCCATGTGCTTCTATTTTTTAGGAGCTCTTCTTGGGCATCCCCACATGTTCCTATCATTTATGAATAATTACAAATGTCAATTTTCATGTTCATTTCACTTGAATTTAATCTCTTTCTAATCCTAGTGTTGGGGAATAGTTTCCAATGACTTAGGAGATACATGAAATATGTTTAGGATTTCAATTAAATGGCATCCTATTCCCAACATTCTCTCACTTGACATTATACATTGCAATTATTCTAAACAAAGAATCATTATTATAAATCAAGTACAGGATTCAAGGCCAATGGCCTTCTTGCACCAAGAAAACTTATCTACAACATTGATGAAACTGTCAACTTTCTTAATAAATACCTTTCCCAAGTCTCTGTAACCAAACTATCATAGGTATAACTTCATTATATCAACATAACAACCCAAATCTTCAAAAAAGTCCCTGTATATTCACCATCTTGCAAAATAAGACTTCAAGGTAATAACACACATAGACATGTGATAAAAAACCTCAAAAGTAACTCACTATAGTAAAGTGTAACTAGTACAAGAGAGGTGACCCTCTCATATAGAAAAAATATAACTTCTAGAACTCCCAATGCACAGGTAATGTAAAATTTGAAAACAAGATCACAACATTAACAAGTCCTCCTATAGCACTTCACATAGAGGATGTGGCTAACTCCTCTATCATAGTGTCAAAGAAGCATACACTGATATGCAAAATACATCTCTCATAACACAAGAACCTTCAAGAAGAAGAAAATATTCCCACAAAGAGAGAAACTACAAATCAAACCATGTTCTTATACCACACTAACATGTGCCAAACTGTGTAAAGTAAGATCTCCTTCAACACTTCCAAACTAAAAGGATATCAACATCTGACCATTCAACCTATAATGAAGCATGGCAAAACTTAGATGTAAACCTCTCATAGAAAGTAGATCAAACTTAGCCAAAAATTCCCACAACAAAAGGGAATATTCCCAAAGCCACTATCTCACATACCTATCCTACCCAAATCCTTAGAACTAACTCAAGTTCAAGATTGCAAGGAGAATAATGGACATACATAAAATTATGGATCTACTTCTTAATAATCCCTTAGAACTCAATTTTCAAGACTAATGCATAAGAGAAGACAAGATACATATTAATAATGAATCTAATAATCAGGCATGAAACACCTCTTAGATCATTTACCTTCCAAGTAGACCAAGAGTGGGATACAAGATTGTCCTGTGCATACAACACCAAGCAATATAGGTTTTCAATAAAGATAACCTTCTCATTAGGTCTATGATGGAATCACATCCATTTCTAGGTGTAGGCTCCTTGGTCTTTATTGTTGATTTTTTTTTATAACAAGTAACCTTTCCAACACATATCTCTTGACATAAGAAATATCCAACCTAACCCAAGTCTCTCTAGTATCCATGAACACCCACCAATCAATCCATACTAGCTTCAAGTGCAACATGCATAATCATGAAGCTCCAAGAAAATGATTAATACTAAAAACCAAAAAGAACTACACCCTCTCCAAAGGAAGAAAAATAACACCTTTACCAAAGAATCTAAGGGTCCTCCATGAAACAAGATGTTAAAACCTATTCAAACTACATGAAGATAACCATATCCTACCAAAGCTCCCACTGAACTATGATACTGAGCTATATTACATGACAACAAGATAAGCATCAAACCATCACAGTTAAAAACTAAAATAGCAAAATCTCCTACTATAGCCAAAAAAACCTTCAAAATTTTAAGAGAGAGGTGCCCCAAACTCTCCCCAACCATTAGCTCCGATACCAAATGTTGAAAATGAAGGTGAAATTGTAGCTTAAAACTTGTAAACCTATGTGACTATAGATTTAATTAAGTGTTATTTGTCAAAATTATTTGTGTATGATTAATCTGTTTAAATGAATTTTACCAATTGTATAAAGAGATAAAATATTGTAGAAGAATGAGACAAGAAGATAGAAGTGACACAACATATACATGGAGAAACCCTTTCAAGAAAAAAAATCCACCAGAATAAATAGTGCTTGTATTATTTAGCCTTAGAACAAGATTACAATTCAATACTGTATCAATCCTTTCTTGATATTCTTCCTTTCCTTCAACAATCCTTCTTCAAAACCTACAATAAAATCTCATGGAACTCTCATACACTTTCTACAGCACAAGCTATCCATGCATTCCATGCACGACCAAACACGAATCCACACATCCCATGCCACGATTCAAACCATCACACATGCACAAGCTCAACCTTCTAACCTGCAATAAACTCTGATGCAATTTCTGAAATAAATAGACAATTAATGAGCATGCAAACTCATAAGAGTTATCAAATACAAGAGCATAAAGATCCTCTCAAAAATCTATTCATATATTGTGCAAGTAGAGTTCCACACTATAACATGAAGTCAAAACCAAAGTATCCTCAATTTAGGCACCCCAAACTAAACACTTAACTAATCGTTGGTAAAGAAAATATCTTGCAAGAATCACCTCAAATTTGGCACCCAAGAATGAGCCCACTTAACCGAGCCTTGTAAATATCTTCTCATGCAAAAGATGTTAACTCAAAGATGCCAACTTGGGTGTCCAAGGTGGGTCCAAGTCAATCTTAGTTAACCAATTCATATCTCTCCACCAATTCATGCAAACATTATGCATGATTGATCATCCCCACTTAACTGAATGTATCCACCTATTATCTATCATGCAACTAAAGTCAACTAAAGTCAACTAAAGTCAACTAAAGTCAACTAAAGTCAACTAGCATTCAACTGAAACTAACTACATGCAACTAAAGATAACTAAACCATAATTGAACTGAACTGAACTCCACTCATGTAAATATCAATCCCTAATTCATAAGATCTTTACATGCATTACTAAAGTGTTATTTATCCTCCAAATAATTAACTCAAGCAAGGTGGGTTCAACCTTCCATGTGGGTGGCCCATGTTCTCGTATTTTGTAGGAGCTCTTCTTGGGCATCCTCACATGTTTCTATCATTTAGGAATAATTATAGATGTCAATTTACATGTTCATTTCATTCAAATTTAATCTCTTTCTAATCCTAGTGTTGGGAACACTTTCCAAGGACTTAAGAGACACATGACATATGTTTAGGATTGAAATTAAATGACAACCTATTCCCAACAATCAAGACTAAGTGAAAATGCAGATTTCAGATGAAATTTAATAATGCAAGATGCACAAATGAAACCTATATGCACTTTCACTAATGCAAGATTTAGAAACCCTAGATTCGAATTAACTAATGTAAAACCTAATGAAAAGTTAATGTAAGCTATATCTAGGATTATGATGCACTCCAAATTAGAAATAAGGTGTTCTAAATGCAACTTCACAAAAATGAAACAACGGAAATAAGGTGCTCCACCTTTTAGGAGATGGAGCACTAGGGTTTATGAAATATTTCCCTCAAGTTTCACTCAAGGATACCTTAGAGATCTCAATTTAATGATAGAATGAGAGAAAGAGATTTGTAGTAGGGTGTCCTAGGGTATGTTTAGAGACTAAAAGGGGGTTCACCACCAAGCTAGGTCTTGGAAAGGAAAGTAACATGCAAAACCTAAAGATGAAACTTAATGATGTGCAAGACTTAAGTAAATGACCTAGAAATGAATGTAAATTAGAAACAAAAACTAAGAAATCAGAGAGGTGCACCTACAAACCTATAGTAGATCAGAACAAGGTCTGAAATGCTGAATATGATGAATTGAATGCACACTGGGAATCATATGCTAGGCTGGATGAATTATCCCAAATTAGGGGTTATGGAGAGGAATAAAAATTTGACAGTGATCAGTTTGGAATTATTGAAATCTAGAAAATTCACTAGACTAGGACTCATATGCCATAAGTGGCATATCAATCCTACTTTGATTTTTTGAATGATCATGATCTGAATCTACTCTTCTATCTCTACTCTTCCTTCTCAACCTGATTTTTGGATCTAAATTGTTAAATTATGCTCTGTAGGTGTCTTTTAGTGATCTTGTAAACAAGATGACAACTTTGAAAACTTGACAACTTCCAATATTTCTCTTCAATGTATCTTCAACCTAAATTTGTAAATCACAACTAAAGAGAGGGGAAAATGTTGTTTGTTAGTAGAAAAAAGGTTTTCCTTGGTCAAACCCCATTTTGGTAATCAAACCTTGAAATGAAATGAAATAGAAAGGAGGAATGATGAATGAGAAAATATGCAATGTTGCAACTCACCAAACCCTTGAATAAGATGCTGCAAACATGTATGAAATGGCTATCATGAGTGTGGATCTTGAAGCTTTCTTGAATGTTGTAGATCTTTATTTGAATACTTGCTTGAATCACAAAACCCTACATCACAAATGTAGCTCAAAAAAACAAACATGATGCATGATGACTTTGACATGATGATTGATACTTGAATAATGCTCTAAAACTCTTGATAATTAGCTCTTGAAAAAGTCTCTTGAATTCTCTTGTAAACACTTGTAATCACCAATTTTCTATAATGCATGAATACTTAAGTTGCTAGGTCTTGTTAGGAGAAAATAAGTGAAATAGCCTTTTATTTATCCTTGTTTATGCCAAATTTCTTGAAATTACAACACTCCAAGTTGACATTAGATCTAGGAAGATAAAATCCTGTTAAAAATTTGAATTTAATTTAGGTCTAATCTAAGTGAGACTCATACACCATTTGTGGTGTACGAGTCCCATTAGGCTAAGCTTGGGACACATTTTTCAAGAAAGGCTTAGATTAATGTGAAATCTAGATTAGAGCCCCAAAACTTAGGTGGGACCCATATGCCCAAGGTGGCATATGATTCCTAGATCACTAAATATGGGCCATACAATCTAAAAAGACATGAATTATGATTAGATGTTGGTAAATTTTAGGATTAATCTTAGAAAGATGCATTAATTAAGGTTTGTGGATGAAAAATAAGGCTAATTAAGGCATAAAGAAGCCTAGTTAATTAATAAAACCCTAGATTAGTGTGAAAGTGTAAAGGTACACTTTACAACACCCTAAATAAGTCACAACTAGGTCCACTTAGTTTACAAGATCCCAAGACCTAATGTGAATGTGTTAAACACATTACAACACTAAATCAATGCATCATTAAGCTTAATTTAACAGGGAGGGCCCAAAAAAATGCAAAAAATGTAGAGGGATACATTTTCTGTCACTATAGTAATGACATTCAACCTTAATATGTTTTTTTCTTTCATGAAATACTAGATGCTTCACAAGCTTCAACAACCCTCAGATTGTCACAATAAAGAATAAGTGGCTTTTCCTCAAAAATATCCATGCCAGCCAACATGTGATGTAACCAAATTTCTTCACACATAGCTTCTTATGCGACATGATATTCAAATTTTGTGGATGAGAGAGAAAAAACAATTTGGTTCTTACTAATCCATGAAATAGGCCTAGATCCAAGATGAAAAACATATCTTGTGGTTGACTTCCTATCATCAACATATCCAGCATAGTCTGAGTCAACATATCCTTGCAAGATGAACTGGGTGTTCTTTTATTCTAGACCATAATAAAGTGTAACTCAAACATATCTCAAAACATACAAAGCATAAATATTGTTTGGTATAAGCCAAGTAAATATAGACTCCAAACCAATTTCCTTTAGAGAGTAGAATTTACTTGAGGAGAATCCTGGAATCAAGAAAGTTGTAAACCTTTCTCCATTGGAGTGGACATAGGATTACAACTAAACATGCTAAATTTTTCTAGGAGTGTCAAGTGGCATATTTCATTTTTGAGATAAATATGTGATGCTTTATTTTCCATATCTCCAAGCCAAGACAATAGTGAAGTAGTGCCAAGTCTATGATATCGAAGGATCTATTTAGATCATTTTTTACACCATCAATGAAATTATTTGAGCTTATTATGATCACAAGACCATCCACATACAAGACACAAATGAAAATATTTGTGTCTACCTTCCAAATATATAAATTTGGATATGAGGGACTACGAGTGAAACCATGTAGTAAGAGGTGACTATATATTTTAATGTAGGTCATGCCCAAGGGAATTGTTTAATCCCATAAAGTGACAATAAGATGCCATACCTTTTGAGGGTGATTTTTATCAATAAATCCTTATGGTTGGGTCATGTAAACTTCTTCTTCTAGATCACCATTAAGGAAAGCACTCTAGATGACCATTTGATGAAACTTCCATCCTTTATGTGTTGCAAGGGCACAAAAAACTCAAATTGTTTTGAGTTTCATAGTGGGTGCAAAGGTCTCCTCATAATCAATGCCCTTCTATTGAGAATAACCCTTTGCAACAAGTCATGCTTTATATTTATTGATGGATCCATCTATCTTGTATTTTTTTTTTGAAAACCCATATACAACCTATGGGTTTCTTTCCTATAGGTAGACCAATAAGTGCTCATG
The DNA here is from genome assembly GCA_007258455.2 of Sequoia sempervirens. Classification (NCBI taxonomy): domain Eukaryota; kingdom Viridiplantae; phylum Streptophyta; class Pinopsida; order Cupressales; family Cupressaceae; genus Sequoia; species Sequoia sempervirens. The sequence continues at coordinate 280,099,097 of VDFB02373365.1, read as the reverse complement.
TCTCATTTTTTTTATCAAAGCATCATACTCAACATCCATGGCCTTATTTCAATGTGGCTAATTAAGGACCTCTCAAACTATATCGAGTTCAATATTATCAACAATTAAACTCATCAATGCAAGATTCACCTCATTTGTCACTTGTCCTTGTTCTAAATCCTAATGAGATATCTGGAAGAGAATCTAGATGGGAGTCCTTGATGGTGGTTTGGACCCATTTTAGACATTGATGTTGTTTCTAATATGGAGAATGATGTTCTAAAGGGCCACGATCAACAAACTACTCTCCTTGTAGCTCATGTTCTTTATAAGAGGAATATTCATTCTCATTATTTGATTGAGAGAGAAATCTATGAGAGGTGGTTGTATCTTCCTTTTGTGTCAAGAAGTCAAATGATGACTCATCACATACCATATCTTGACTCTCATAAATCTTCTTTATCTTAGGATCCATGGCATGATAAGATTTTGAAGTTGTACTATACCCTAAAAAGATGCACTGGAGTGTTTTGGACTCAGTCTTCTTCATCCTCAATTCCATCCCTAATTATGCATTAGCTAATAATTAATTAATCTTTAAATAATTATTAGTCTAATTTATTCTCATGCACTTAAGCTAAACTTAAGAGTGATTTACTATGTTAACTAAAGAGCTATTATTAGATCATTGTGTCTCATTGCATGAGATGATACTTGTCATGATCTAATCCCTTTACCATTTAGGGTTTCTCCTATATAACACTCAACCCTCATTGTATTATAATGCCTTTTGAATGCCTTAGATAGAAACTCTCAACCTTTGAGGACTTTTGTTTTCCTTGAAGATTCTTGACGTTCATTGTTGTAGCTTTTTATTGTTGAGGAATGAATTGCAATTCTTTGTTTGTAGATCTCTTGTGTGGAAGGTGTCTTTGTTCATTGTTTGATCTTGTGGCTTGTGTTTTTCCATAATTCTAAAAGAAATTTCCTCAAAAGCTCTCAAAGATCAATATTGAAAAAATTATAGTCAAAATTCATTGAATCAACTTCCTTAATCGAACAACAAGGTCCTTTTCATGCCAAAATGCACCTAAAAATTTCCCACCTACAAAATTGCAAAAAAAACAATGAAGAATCCAGATCCGATGCTTGTAACCCTTGCTGAAGAAAAAACCCCGTAAATCGAGAAGGGGTTCATTAAATCCATGCTCTGATACCATGTTAGAATTATGAAAAATCATGAGCCATAGGATAAAAAAACAAACAAGGACACCTTCCATGCAAGGGATGTACAAACAAAGAATTACAATATTCCTCAACAAGAAATAGCTACAATAATGAACCTCAAGAATCTTCAAGGAAAACAAAAATCCTCAAAGGTTAAGAGTTTCTATCAAAGGCATTCAAAAGACATGATACTACTGTAAATCAAAAAATAAGAACAAAGGCCATGAAATCATCAATAACAACCACAAATATCTAAATCAAGACCAAATACAATCCAAACTTACCAATGAAATACACACAACAATGATAAAATTATAATAAATTAAGCATTACCTTTATCGTGTTAACATGATATTACTTCCATAGTTCTTCACTTTGCTTTTCTCTTAAATATTTGATATGCACCTTTTTTCACCTTTAAGCTCAAAAGAATGAAGTATTGTAGCGATGATGAAAAAGCTCTAAAGTTCATGGTTCTTTTGGAATGAGGAAGGAGGCCTTCTTTTATATGAATTGAGATAAGATGAATGATCCATATTAGGAGGTGTTGAATAAGATGAATGATCAAGATTGATTGACATATTTAGACGAAATTGTTAACTCAATGCATTATGTGTCAAGTGAACTAAATTTAGAGTTAACTGATTGCATGATAAATGAAGTGGAAGAAAGATTGATATAGAAGATGAGTTTACTTTTTGCATGGCAAGATAATTAATTAAAGTAATTAATTATTATTGAATGTGCAAGATGAGCTAAATAAATAAAATAAACAATTTTCTTTATTTAGAGAAGAGATAAAATTTAGATAAATTAAATAATTAAAATAGTTACTTAATTTAGGAGATGGTGCATGAATAATTAAATAATTAAGGTAATTATCTAGTTATAGAGAGAAAATGATAATGAATAATTAAATGATTAAAAAAAATATTTAATTATAGAAGAAGTGAATGATAAATAATTAAAAAAATAAAATTATTTAATTAAATTAAAATAATAAAGAATAATTTGTGGCATAATTAATTAATTAAAATTTAATTATGTGGAAGACAACTGAGACCAAGTACGAGTTAACTAGCTACATGATAAGTGAAGTGAAAGAAAGTGTTTAATTAGAAGATAAATTTAGATTTACTTGAGAAGATAATAATTAATTAAATTAATTAATTATTTGAGGAATGTGCAAGTGAGAATTAAATAAATAAATAAAATATTTTATTTATTCATGATGAATGGATAATGTTGAGAGAAGAGGAATAATTAAATAATTAAATTAATTACTTAATTTAAGAAAGTGGGTGAATGTTAATTAAACAATTAATAATAATAATCATTTAATTAATTTAGAGGAATAAGATAGTTAAAGACATAATTAATCCGGAAGAATAAAGAATTAAAGATTAAATAAAATAAATAGGATTTATTTAACTCATCAAGAAGAATAAAGAAATAAAGATATAATTAAATAAATATGAATTATTTAACTAATTTAGAAGATTAATTGAAATGAATTAATTAAATAACATAAAGTGATTAATTATAGTGGAAATATGATTTTAAAAAATAATTAAATAATTGAACATTATTTAATCATTAGGGAAAGGCGAATATTAGTTGTAAAATGCTAGTTCACATGTTAGGACAATTTCAGGTATCTACATTTTGCCCCTCTTTGATACAATGTGTTTTTATAACATTGTGTCAAAGAAAATTCAAAAATTGATGTTCAGGAGTTGTCTCAGTATGCTATGGTGACGATAGGATAGCATGGTGCCCCCTCAAGAAATTTGGTGAAAATTTCAAAAAAAAGCCAAATTTACCAATAAGTTGATGTGATGCATTTAAGTGCAAGGACTGACAAAATAAATGTTGACAAGAAGCAAATGTTAGTAAGGAGTGAAGAACCTACTAGATGGACTGTTCATTCGAACTGAGATTGACATGTGGATAGTACTTGAGATTTTAGAAGTGCATGCATTTTATTATGGAATAAATGGATGCATGCACACCTAAGCATGAATTAGGAAGGAAGCTTCAGTTTCCATTCGTATTATGATATATGGACAAGTGGAAAGTGTACACCAAGTTGAGACAAACCTTTGTGACATTTGTATCCCTTTTGTCAAATATTCAAACACATCAGACAAGGAGTGTCTTGATTTAGATTAGAAACAATAGAACCTTGTAAGAATGTGTGAGAGAATGACAATAGAGCATGTTTTCCTAGATACAAGAAAGTGTTAGATTGGATTTTGACTTGTATAGGATGTTTAGATTATGCTAAATGGAAATCTATCACACACAAGGACCTTAGTTGCCCCATACATGTTACCAAGACAAACCACATGCATACATCAACAAAAATAAATGTCATGATCCATCATTGTCGCTCTAATCACTTGTGGATATCCTTGAGTATCTTAGGAGTATGACATAAGATAAATCAGATAAAAAGACAAGAGTAAACTAAACCAAACAAGTCAACAGTTATTAGATCTTCTTGTCTACCAATAAGTACATGATAAGAAAAAAGATTATGCCTAATTTAAGGAATAAAATATTTCGTGTAAGATGCCCGGTCTGATATTGATAATGCAACATCTTGTGTAAGAAAAATGATTTTTGATTTGATAGGTAACATTGATAGATCTACATAGACAATTGATCAACTAGTTTGAAGGCTAGTTTGGGTAGTGTCATCTGTTGTTTCATGATTTGTTAAGCTTGATTCTATGTAGGATATCTTGTTTGTTGTCCAACATGTTGATTCTTGACAAAGGAAGAGTTTTATTATGAAATTTAGAAATTGTGATGAAAATTTTTATTGTAATGGACCCTAAGGGGATTGACCTAATGCCTTAGGGGGCTCATTGATGATGGCCTTTCCTATGTGATAACACATAGATGACGTAGTTTTATTGACCATGACAAGTGATGATTTATTTATTTAAGATAAGGATTATGATAAAGATATGACTATAAAGGACCCTAGGGGATATACCTTATGCCTCAGGGGCTCATTAGTGATTTTCCTTTCCTACGCACATGCACAAAGATAATGTAGTTTTGTCGGTGTATGGTTTTGAGAAATGAAGCATGTTGTATAAGATGTCAAGACTAGTTTCAATGGTGAAACATCCTATATAAGACAAATGATAGGATTAAATATGGTTTCATGGATGATACACCTTGTATAAGATGCTTGGTCTAGTTTTGAGGGTGTAACAACCTATATAAGGCAATTGGTAGGATTGCATTTGGTTTTAGGGATGATACACCTTATATAATATTCCTAGTTTGGTTTCGAGGGTGTAACAACCTATATAAGATATTGGTAGTTGATAAGGATAAATGATGTTGATAGAACCTAAGGGACTGACTTATTCCTTGGGGGCTCATCAGCGATTTTCCTTTCCTACATACATGCATAGAGACAACACAGTTCAATAGATATATGGTTTTAGGAAATGAAGCAGGTTGTATAAGACGTTGAGTCTGGTTGCGATGATGCAACATCTAATATAAGACAAATGATAGGATTATTTATAGTTTCAAGGATGATACACCTTGTATAAGATGCCTAGTTTGGTTTCAAGGGTGTAACAACTTGTACAAGATAGTTGATAAGATTGTGTCTAGTTTTAGGAATGTACACCTCGTATAAGATGCCTAGTTTGGCTTCGAGGACGTAAAAACCTATATAAGACAATTGATAGATGATAAGGATAATTGATGTTTATGGAACCTAAGAGATTGACCTATGCCTCAGGGGTTCATCAGTTATTTTCCTTACCTACATCGATGCATAGAGACAACATAGTTCAACAAGTGTATGGTTTCTGGGATGATACACCTCATATAAGACGCCTAGTTTGGTTTCTAGGATGTAACAACCTATATAAGACAATTTATATTTGATAAGGATAATTGATGTTGAAAAAACCTAAGAGATTGACCTATGCCTTGAGGGTCCATCAATGATTTTCCTTGCCTACATAGATGCATAGAGACAACGTAGTTCAACAAGTGTATGGTTTTTTATATGATACACCTCATATAAGATGCTTGGTCTAGTTTTGAGAGTGTAATAACTTGTATAAGAAAAATAGTGTGATGAGGACCTAATTATGACAAACCCTAAGGGATTGATCTAATGCCTCAGGGGCTCACTAGTGACTCACCTTGCCTATGTACATGTTGTTGGTGTGAATATAAAGTTTTGTACCTAGTAATTTATCTTGCTACGGACTTAGGGGACTTATTCACTTTTTAATTTTACTTAGGATATAAGATTCTTTCTAGAAGTCTTAGTTGGATTTTATAGAACTTATCTTATCTATATTTTATGCATGATTCCTAAGTAGTTAGGTTGTTAGTTGTTACATGTCATTAAATTTAGACACATGTCACAATCATGTTCAATCCTATTCCTCACCTTGCTTATATAAGGAAGGTCATTGTACTCATATGTAATATACTTCATACCTCATCATCATTTTGATAGGACTTAACATCAAGCAAGCTCATATTCTTGTATACTCTCTTGTAGAAGGTTTTCATTATTTTTTCAGGTGGTCTTGGGTATTGAGCTAATCTTAAGCTCTTTCACATGAGTAGAGACAATGCAGTTCAAAACTTGTATTTGACATCGCTTTTTATTTTTGACATTTTATGGCTTTTTTTGGATTTTTCAAAGGATATTTGAATGTTCTATATTTTTGTTTGTTTTTTCAATGTTATTTATTTATTTATGTTTTTAGATTTTTGTGATAACATCCTTGGATACCATGTGTAAGATCCTTGTGAAAAATTAGGTCAAGGTTTGCCCCCAATCTAGAACAAGACTAGTTATTATGAGAGGGTGAATGTGATAAGAGGTTGATGCTAAATGTTAATCAATCTCAAGCCATGAGAAGGGGTGAGAAAGATTTTTATTGTGAAAGGGTGTATATGCTCAAATAGTTATGGATGGAATCAAATAGAGTAGTGATAGATGGTAGAGCAATAGCCAACTACACATTTTGCTGGTTTACCAAGTTTTCACCATAGTACTTATCCAAAGTGCCACTAAAATGGTTTTCACTATAGGATGGATTATTTCTCTCCTTTTTTTTCTTTCTTGATATCACTCAAGACATCTCTTTTCTAAGTTTTCATGAAGGTGACCTTTTATTGAAATTTGATAATGCTGTGATCATGGTAGATGCTCTTCAGTAGTCCTAGGTTGGTGATCGATAGATGGATGTGGATTGTATGATACTGTACACAAGGAATGTGATATGTTGCAGGCGGGAGGAGCTAGAGTATGATCCATAAAATGTGCCATATGTAGACCATCATACTTCCCTTAGAGAGGAGATTGGACAACCAATGGATTATAGTACATCAAGGGTCATAATCAAAGATACATTGCATGAAATCACCAAGTGATTTATTGTGAGATGGTGGATTCATGAATGTGAATGGATCTAGTAGATTGTATGGATTACATAATAATGACATGAATAGAAATATTGGATCAAAAAGCTCATACTTTGAAGGCCTTCTTTTGCATATGCCCCTAGTTATTGCAGGATTGAAGACACAATTGAAGATCAATTTAGTACTTTTTCTTTTTGCTTGCCTGAGTATTTTTCATTTAATTTTTCTTTAAGGGCTTCTCTTGATCTTTCTTCTTTTTATTTCGCCTTGTAGATTTTTTTGTTAAAGGCTTCTTCATTCTTGTCTTTTGATTTTGGGCCTTCTTTTTTTTTTGTAGATACTTGTTTTAATCCAAGTTTGGGAGATGGATGAAGCTATAGGAATTCAATGGATTGGAAAATATGAATGATTCTTGCATAGGTTGAACACTATCATCAACAAAATTTTCAAAACTATCCTTTTCAGTATCGATGATACCAAAGGAAACCGGTTCAACTTCAATGAGTTGGTAGGAAAACTAAGTGGAGGCATAATCTAAAAATACATATTCTAACTTAGGATGCTTAGGAAAAAAATATGGTAGCCCATGTAGTGGATGAGAGGGAATATGATTCAAGAATGAAGAAGGATGTTCATGGATATCATCCATAGGATAATTTTGGAAAAGTAGATTATAATAGATGTCCTGATTAAATCAAGGGTTATCATGGACATTGAATGATTAGGGTCTAGATGATAGTGGTTCAACATCTGAAATGTATGCTTGTTGCTCATATTCTCTAACTCCAAGGTCTTTTCCATTAACTTGGATAGGGGGATTGGGAGATGAAAGTGGTACTAAAGGCTTAGATGTTAGAGAGGAAGATGGTATGCCAATATTATTAAGGCAATGCTATGGGAGGCTAAAACTGCTATGGGATGGTTGGTGAGGTGTAAAAGGAATCGAGTCTTCTAGTATGGTCACTTTAGTTCTATTGTAAGGCAACTTGATGCATTAGTGTAATTTAGATGGTAGAACATGCATGGAACATATCCATGGATGTCTAAGGAGGATGTTATACAAAGTCTCCAAATCTAGAATGTGACAAATGGTCTCAACTATAAGAGGACCCACTTGGATAGGAAATATGATAGTGCCTATTGATTCTCATTCGATATTGTCATGCACTTTAATTTTTATCCTCTTGTTTTGATCAATAGAATCATTTGAATATCCCAAAATTTTGACAAGAAAAAATACATGTCTATCCCTACTCTATCATCTATCAAGAGTCGTTGGATTTTCTATTTCTTGAAGGATTCAATATGTAGTGCATCAATATGGTAAGGGTTTTGTGTAGGAATATACTTTTTACAAAATATGGTGAGACACTCAAGGTTGTCACTTTCAATGGGTGTAGTTGACACTTCTTTATTGGATGGGTGGATGTGGTTGAAAGTGTACTTGTAAGCGATACTAGTGTAATTTGCATAAGGTTTTTGACCTATTCGAGAAATTGAGGCCTTTACTTTCCCATGGTTTTGGAAAGGATCCTTGAAGATTGTATGATTTGTGTTAGCTGTTCCATGTTGGTTATCAATTTCTATCATTCCCTATTCGATAAGATCTTGTATGATGTTCTTTAATTTAGAGCAGGCTAACATTTTATCATTCCCTATTCACAAAAAATGTTGTCATTCCACATGGCTACTTTAAATAGAATTGGCTGATAATGTCTTATTTCATGAAGCTGAATGATGTTATTTTGTATTATTTTCTTCACAATCAATTCAACTGGTTCCCCTAAGGGTGTGTAGTTTTTTCTTGGTTGTAGGGCCCTAGGAGGACCATGTTGTGTGTTATTTTTGCACTAGATTAGCAACTTGTCCTTGCCTTTTGGGGGGGTTATTGGTGATTGTCGATGTGGGACCTTTGAGATTGATCACAAGATACACTTTATTCATGACCTTAGCATTTATGACACCATCTTTTGTCACATTTTTGTTCCGTGACCAAAATTTAGTCTTGTCATTGTTGGAAATATTATGAGAATAATTGATATTCTCCTTAAAAAAATTCACAATCCCTTTACCAATGAGGTATTTCTTGATGTATAATCCTTTCTCTATCACATCTTTGAACGTGTTAGAACAATGGATTTGTAAGTGGAACTTAACCTCCTTGCTGAGGTTCTCTCCAAAAAAATATAGACCGGTTATTTCTCTGGTATATGGAAGGCACACTTACTGGATAAGTTTCACCATATTTGTAAGAATGATGAGAAGGTCTCACCATATTTCTATTTTTCCTCACATAAATGTGTAATGTTGACATTAGTTGATATTTTATAGAAAAAGTGAAATGAACTTGTCCATTAGTTCACTCCAAGTTTATATTCTTGAAGATAAGTGTGTGAACCATTCAAGGGCTTGGCCTCCTAGACTTCATAGAAAAAGTCACATGAGATATGTATGTTCATGGGCCATGTATAAAGAGAATGTATGGAACTCTTGTATGTGTTCAAAAGGGTCTCCCTTTCCCTTGTATTTGTCAAATTTAGGAACAATAAAGTTTGTAGGAAAGGGAAGCATATGAATGCTCCTATCAAAGTGTTGAACACTTGGAATACTAAGAGGGGGGTGAATCAGTATTCCATTAAACGATTTACATAAAATCTATCCAAGTAATAACACAACTCTTTGAAATATAATAACAAGTGAAAGAATGGAATCGACACAAGATCAAAACACACATGAAAACTAGGATATTTACATGGAAAATTCCAAATGGGATAAACCATGGTGAGGGTTAGCTCACAATATAATATATCTAGATATAGAATATTACTATGGCTCATTGCCAAGACTCATTGTCCTTGAAGGCTCACAACGTTTAAAAGTGATTTACAAAAAAAAGTATGGCTCATTTCCATGAGGTGTACTAAGATAGAATGCACCTTCCTTTTGCTAGAGTTTAGTTTGAATGAAGCAAAAAATACAAAACACTTCTTTTTACAGTATACTCAACAATTCTATCTACTCATTCATACAATTTCGTACATTCAACACCATGTAGCAGTCCATACATGATCCATATTTTTTCTCTATCACATCTCCTTCATTCCCTTTTTTTGTGTCCCCCACTTCTCAAAAATTCCTTTCATATATATACTATATATATTTGCATACCACTAATTAGGTCAGCCTAATTAGAGTAGCCTTAATTAAAATCAAAATTAACTATGTTAGCTTTATCCTCAAAAAAATATTCATATTTGCACCCAACATAATTGTGTAATGTGTGATATTAGTTGACACAGACCTAAGACAAATCCCTTTAGCATTTGTAACACACATTTAGTCTTCTTAACACAAATTCACAATTAGGTTGAGTAGAGTTAGACCTAAAACACAAAATACTTCAATCATAATTCTGCAAACGTGTAACACCAAAAATTTTCAACACATTAAATTCCCCTTTTGATGAAATCAACTAACTTATCTTCAACTTCGCAAGGAAAAGAAATTAAACATGAGAAAATGCAGAATCTCCCTCATTAATGCGCTATACATAGACTTACTGTAATCCTTAGAACCAAACACTATTACTTATATCTTCCGTATGCATTCACACATCATCATAAATATACAAGATAAGATGAATTTTTCAGACACTAATCTATGTACAAAATCTTGTAGTGATATGATTCTTTGTGGTAGAATCTAGACCAAAAAAACAAATAAAAAAAATAGAACATTGTTTTACTAAACTTCTGCTAACTATATCTTTCCAACCGTATTACCAAGTCAATTGAAATCTTGTCAATGAATGCAAATGATGTCGAGATAGAACATATTATCAGCTTCTGAATGAATCTTACATGATGAGATGATCCAGACCAAAATACCGAATCAACAAAATTTTAGTACCGGATTAGCATAGCTCATACCATTACTACTAGAGTAGCTATTGATCTATACAAGTAATGTGAGTAGGTATGCTGATGTTAATGTTGACATCAATGAAAACAATCTTCCAATTTCCAAAAATCTCCCCATTTTTCATTGATGGCAACACATGATGTGAAAACCATCAAGAATAACTTCTTTTCATCTTTCTCCCCCAAAATTTTTCTTTTTCACATGGTACTCTCTCCCCCTTTGACATCAATGACAAAAGATAAGAGATATTGAATACTTTAATAGTTTCCTTTACATACCTAATACTCCCCCTTAGGAGTACATCCAAATCAGTAGCTATGAGTAATCAACTGGAAGTGGTTGTCCCTTGAATTTTGTGAAGAGTACCTATCCATGAAGATTTTCTTTCTTCCCAGAGCTTCTTTGCTTCTGTCAAGACTTTGCATAGATACTCAAGATCAACTAGGATATCTTCCCCTTCAACTAGAGTTCTGGGAGTGACATTTAAATTTAGAATCCTTTCAACCAGAGAAAGAGCATAGTAGATAGGTGTGGAGTTAATCTTTATTAGGTCTCTAAGCTGTCCAAATTGTTCGATCATCTCTCCTTTTTCCTTTTGCAATTTGAGATATTCTTCATGTAACTTTGTCAGCCCGAACCAAGTTTGATCATCTAGATCCAGTGTTGGATTAAAAGTGTTAGATGCATATTTTATTTGTGTCTCAATAGTGTCCTTATATCTTTGAATCTTTGAATTGCATTAGGCCATGTCCACCAAAATGAGAATAGATTTTTGGCCTCTTTTTCACAATCTTGAACTTCTTTTAAGTTTCTCAAGTGCATTGCTATGTAAATCTCTTCTCCAATTTCCAACAAGCCTTTTTCCTGAACCCAAGTAACCATTTCACTTACTGCTTAACTTTTTAGTTCTTTGAATAAATGAATCAATGCATTTGTGCTTTCCAAAATGAACTATTTAGGGACTAATTGAAGATGTACCTTTATTTTAGCTAGCTACTTGAGTTTTCTTGGAGTGGGTTCTATTTGGGAAATCAATGCATGAACCTTAGTAGATTTTCTCTTTTCTCTCAAGATAGTTTTTGATTTATCGGAGATCCCTTCTATTTTTTCATGAATTTCCAAAGCCACTTCTATATAAGTTCCAAATCTTGATCTACTGGGATCTCTAGGGCTGTTAATCAACATTTTTTTTTTTTAGACTGCAGGAATCGGGTAGCACGACCCCCTATAAACTGCAGGTGCGCCTGGTAAACTTTTTAACGTGATCAGCGGCGCTGGTGTGACACGCCCTCCGGTACCACGGGGGTGGGGGAGACTAGAACTTGTGACCAACCTCCAGCTACAGGAAAGATTTAGCCAACCAAGCTAGGGCCCCAACCCCGCTGTTAATCAACATTTCAATGCAATTGATAACATAATATTTCTCAATCTCATATCCTAGCTTGGGAATCCATATGTTTCTCAGTTCAACTTCTATGATAGTACAACAATTAGTAGATTTCAAAAATGTTATGTCATTCATATATCTTGTCACTAGCTCTCTTGGAATTCTTCATCTTCTATTCATTCTTCTATGAAATTTTCCAAAGAATGCAGTAAGGGAATTTCCTTGTGCATCAAAATCTCCAATGTTTCTCATTAATTCTTTAATCTGATATGCAACTGGTTTGGTTTTTACCCAAAAAACTTCTCCTACACCAGGAACTTCCCTCATAAAGTAGAAGGTTAGACATAATATCAATGTTCCATACCTAAATGTGCATTTCTTCTTCTTGATATCATTCAAATTTTCCAGTAGTTGTTGCCAGAGCAACTCACATAGATCATATTCAGTCCTTTTCTCAACCATTTCCAAAGATATGTTAATTGCGGTGTCAGAGACATCACTTTCACCAAAATTTAAGTGTGAAATAACCATACTCACATATTGAACTATTGGATTATTGATTTCAGTACCTGTGTTTTTTCTTAATCCTTTTCCTTTTTCTGGTTTGTATGTAGAGTAGGTTTGGAGGATGATAAACCAGTAGCATCTCTAATTTCTTCTCTGGATATCATATACAAATCATCAAGCCACACAAATTGATCATGAAATTTGCTAAGTGTCAATCTAATGCATCTCTCTTCACTTCTAAGGCCTGGAAATTGATCCCACACATCTAATTTCATCTCTGTAAGCACATTGTATTCTAGTTTTAGGGTACAATATTCTCCAATTAATTCTCAAACCACAATATGCATGCTTTTCCATAATTATGATTTTCCAAATTTCTATAAATGAATATCCCAATATCTTTAGTTAAGATGGCACTAAGAGGAATTTTCAAAAATGCACCCAAAGGGTCTAATTCTAGAGTTTTAGAAGGGTACCCCTTAAACTGTGGTTACGTTCTTTCTGAATTATCTACGAATTGAGATGTATCCATTACATTCAATAGAAATCAATGAATAACTGATAGAGAGTAATGCATAACAACATTTACTTACCTTTTATCTGCACACCAACGTCAAACCCTAAAATTCTGCAGTATGGAAATGCTTTGGACTCTTCAATATTGCTCCACACTCTTCTTTTCTTTAACAAATACCTTTCATTGAATGAATTTTCCTTAATACACTTTAAATTTATTTCTTTAATCCCATTTTTTTCAAAAATAAATGCTTCAGATCGCAAGTAGATTTCCTCGATATTTGTGTGTACTTTCATCATTTCAAGCTTTGCAATATTCATTCATATGTCCACTTGAAATTTCTTTTGCATGAAATTTTGAATTCATTACCTTCAATAAATGCATTAGTGTCATGACATGACACCATATACTGGTGGAGGGATATTAAATTTTTTGATATTGCTCCCCCTAAGCTACTTGCTTAGGCTTAATATTTGATGGGATTATCTGCATCAAAAGATGACACAAATGAAATTGAAACTTTTGATTCTCCTTGCTTTCTCCAGATATTTTCCATTTCCTTCTTAACTTTTTCCATATCAATATTAGTGATTGGTTCATGTCTCTTTACCAGATAGTTCCTTTTCACATTTCAGCTTTTGCAGTCTTTGGAAAAATGTTTGGGTTTGTTGCAAATATAACAAACAACATTCTTCCATCCAAATTGTCCTTTATTCAATTTGTATCTACGCTAGTTAGCCTTGTGTCCAAATAAATTGTAGTGATAACAGTAGTCTTTCAAGGGATAGATCATTTTGTTTTGACTTCTGCATTCTATAGCTTTATGTCTAATTCTTTTGCATTTAAAACATTGACCGGTAAAGGATAAGGCATTTTGATTCATTCTATCATTCTATTTTACTTTATTTCCATAATATTTTGCCCTATGTCTAAATCTATTGCATGAATAATAGACGCCATTAAAAGACAAGTACCTTTGAGAATTAGGTTGTCTGATAGGAGTCCTTCTAGTATCACTTCTTTGATTCTTGATCTATCTACCATTTCCTTGAGTCTTCATTTGATTGTCAACCTTGTTAGGGGATTGACTTGCTTTTGAATTTTTCCCTTCTTCAAGTCCCAAACCACTTTTATCCTTAGAGGATTTTTTTTCCTATAATCAGTTCATCTAGCCTTGTAGAACTTGTTTTGAATTTGTCCTCATGAGCTCTTTCTTTTTCCAGATCTGATCTTAAAGTTACTACTTCTTGTTCAAACTTTGTACATTTATCAACCTTTCTCTAAATTTCATCTTTTTGGAAATCCTTAATTCTTTTCTTTTCTTCCACTTGCTCTCTTAGTCCCGTGATGTCCTAATTTTCTTTCTTCAATTGATCACTGACTTCTCTATGTCTTTCTTTGAATTTATTGATTTGTTATGTCAATTTCTTGATGCAATCATTTGCTTCCTTGAGGCTTTCCTTAAAATATTTGTTTTCCCCTTTAGTTCTGTCAAGATCTTCAAGAGAAATTTCAAGTTCACCAATATTATCTAGGATATAGTCTTCTTCAATATGTTTAGTAGGAATCTCTTCCAAAGGAATAAGAAATCTCTTATCTTCCATGTGTTCAAATTCTAAGATCTTCCTCAAGCTATTAGGATTATTAAGAGGAACCAAGCTCTAATACCAATTTTTGAACACCCAAAATACTGAGAGGGGGTTGAATCAACATTCCATTAAACAAAATCCATCCAAGTAATTGATTAGGTGGAAAATAGGGTTCACCAAAATGAATCAACAAGATGATGAACCACTTAATTTTCCCACCCAAAATACATACAATTATGAGAACTAAAAGATGCAAATAACAATCAAAACCAATACCTAACTGTTATAGCAACTATGAGGGAAGTTTTAAGAGCTCAAAGAGGTAGGTACCTAGAAGCCTATTTCTAGGGAACAAAGGACTCATTCGAATTTAGTGGTGAATGGGTCCCTATTAGGGTTTTTGAAACTGATATATGGGTTATTTTCCTTGATGTTTTTGCTCTCAGATTCCTAGTTGTTAACTCATGAAAACTTGTACTTAATTTTGTAGCTCCAATTCTTTATTTTTACACTTTGAAGGTCAAATTTTCAACTTGAAAACTTTGACAAGTTTGTTCTAGACTTGCTCTCCACTTGATCTTCAACCTGTAAATCTACAAATACACATTCAAAAGGAGAAAAACTTGTTGAATTTTAGTGAATAGGGGTTTTCCTAATTCAAAACCCTTGTAGGTAATTAAACCAAATGATGAAATGATGTAATTGAAGCATGAAACATGAAATGATGCAATATTGATACCTTAGATGTCTTGTAATGCAAATCTGCAATCTAACATGTAGTGGCCATGAAGAATGTAGATCTTGATCTTGAATAGATGTGAAACAATTCTAGCAAGTATATCTTCAATGCCACACTCACAATCTTAGCTCAACAACATGCATGAATGCATTAAACCCTAGAAATGATGAAATGATCTTGAATTCCTACAATAAACACTTGATAATATGCCTTGAAATTCCCTTGAGAATGCTCTTGAATGCTCTATAATACTCTTGTGAATGCACTCTTATGATAACTTGAACTTTCTAGGAGAAACAATGTGAATTAATCCCTTATTTATAGTAAATCAAGAGATTAAACCCAAAATTCAAACAATTCAAGCCGACACTAGATATAGATTTATACACATTATTAAATTCTCACCACAATGAAATTCAAAAAGGGGTTCCTCATTAAGGGAGGACCCATTCGCCACCTATGGCGAATGGGTCCCGACACTATTTTCAAGGACCTTACCTTCGGGGGATGAAAGAACACTAAAAACCAATTTAGAATCTATTGATAAAAGGGGGGTTCTATAGAGGGAGGACCCATTCACCACCTAGGGTGAATGGGTCCTAGCACTGATTTCTAGGACCTTGATTTTTTCCAATTAAATGTATGCAACTTAAATTGTGGGTGTGAGGAGAGATCTTTGAGAGGTGTCACAAATAAGGCTTAAATTTGAATTAAAGGGGCTAATTAACTCTAATTAACCAAAATTAATTAAGGGGACCCTAGATAAATGTGAAATCATGTTACAACACTTTTCAACACCATAAATAGGGTACACATTAGGTACATTTCATTAAAAGGGGCCCATTAGGCTTAATTAATTGAATAAACATTAGAAAAGTGTGAAGTGTGTCACAACACTTTACAACACTTTTGTAAAGGAAAAATTAAGGTATATTTTAAACAAATAAAGGGCCTATAATGATGTGTACAACACATTAAAACACTATTCCAAGACATCATTAAGTTAATTCAATGATAATTATTCCCAAACCAAGTTTAAGGGAAAAAGGATACTTTTTTCGATACTACATTTTCCCCCCACTTTAGTGAGAGGATGACCCCACGTCAAACTCACACAAAAGAGGAAATTCAAGACACTTAAGTATGCAACAATAATAAAGATACATAAACATACCCTGTTAAAGGCCAATAAAGAAAAGCAAAAGGATCAAGCACAACTATACCAACATGATGTGGAATGGGGCTATTTTTCCATAACATACGCTACTCACTTTGGAGTAGTGGAACCTCGGTATTTCCACTAGGTGAGTTATCCCAATGAAGTGGAAAATGAGAGAATCATATTATCCCCTCATACCATTTTGTATTTATCCTCCTACCAAAGTTGATAAGGCACCATAATGTAATGATTTTGTAAATGCTTTTGTAATGTAAAATTTTGTTAAATCATATTTTTCTTTGTTCATATAAAGGTCTTCTTAGGGAGAACTATGACTAATGTCTCCAAGAGAGGACAAGTCAAGGGTTTTAGATCATCACTCATGGGATGCCTCATTCACATCATTGCATGATGGTAGATTGTACACTCTTGGATGACATGAAACCCAATGACACCACCAAGAAGAGGACACATAAAAAGAAAAGAAAATCACACCATGAAATATGCCGAAAGATGTCATCAATGTATGCCCCCACTTTAAAGCAGTTGCTACACCATCACTGTGAGAAATTGCTTTAAAGTAACAATTTTTTTTTCCCCAAGACATGAGAGCTTTCCTTAGAAAACCCTATGCCAAGTCATATGTTTCCGAAATAAGCTACATCATGAAATAGGAAGGAAGGGTTGCCCCTAAAAATACATAAGGGATCTATGGATTTGGGGTCAATATGTCTTTGCTACAATGTTGTCATAGAGTACAGAACTATCATCATTCCCCACTCATAGAACAAGAAGAATGACACAAAGAGAGTGAAAATAAAGGAGAAGCCTTTTAGGTCAACATGGAAGATACCTAAATGTCTCGATGCCTTGCATCATCCCCAAAAGGAAAACACAAGACAAATGAAAGTGATAAGAGAATAAGCTTTTGGGTCAACATGGAAGAGACCTAAATGTCTTGACGCCTTGTGTCATCCCCAAAAGGAAAACAAAAGACAAATGAAATTATTAGAACATATAGAAGAATGAAAGATACATATAGAGGAATGCACAAAAAGAGAGAGGTACATCAAATGAAACAACACGGGGGATCACATTGTACACACAAAATCACATAAAGAAAACATGAAAAGGGAAAAGACTAGTAAGGCACATGTGAGTCAACCTAAAGCAGGTTGTCTACATCCCAATTTCAGTTGGTATAAATAGAAGGCAGACAATTAGCCAAAGGGACAAGAGCAAGTGCCGAATAAGGGGAAGTACTAGGTTCAACACTCTTTTTAAGATATTTTTCATTTAAGCTCATAGAATAAGAAACCAATGTATTGAAATCATCATGCCCTTGCTCATCAATTTTTTCTATGTCGATGTCATCATCTAGATTTATCACAATAGGAAGTGGAATAACAATGTCCATGCAATGTTCTTGTTTATTTTGCGGTGAAGGTATAGGATCATCATGCTTTGCTTCAGGTAAGTTTGGATTCTGATTTTCTAAGTTTTTATTATCTTCTTGAGTTTATAATCTATGAGCAATAACACGTCACCTATTCCTATGCTCTCTAGCACTTTAATTTCTTTTCATTCTATTTCCGATTTGTGTTTGTGTAAGAGTGGGTTTGTTAGTCATAGGTTCCTTCTCTTCCTTGGGAGGAATAGAAGAAACAACAGTAGGTTTTTCAACCACTTTCTCTTTAGCTTTATAAAATTTTTTGACTGTAGGAGGAACAACAAGATTTTTTGTGTTATCTCATGGTCTCTTGTAGGAAATTCCAGGAGGTTTTTCTATAGGTTGTTCTTGTATGTGTGGAAGTGCCCTTGGTTTGATCATTGCTTAGTCAAGGATAGGTGTTTCATTTATAGTTTGAGGTATGTTTCAAAGGGATAATTTTTCTATTTTCTTTTCCTTGAACTTTTGATATGACTTGAAAAAGAAATCCTCATGAGGCTTGATAGGTTCCATAGGCTTAGGCCAAAAAGAAAGCTAATGAAAAATTCCCTTAGGCCTAAGTGGGATTAAATCCGCTATGATGTACAATAAATATATCATTGTAAAATGGAAACTTTAGACATTTATGCACAACTGAAGGGATTACATTCATGGAGAAAAGCCATGGATAGGCTAGCTTCACATGAAATTGGTCCAATTGTGAAATGGTGGAAAATGAGATAGTTAATGTTTTCAGTCCCACTTTTAAAGGGAGATCTATTGAGCCTATCATAGGGAAAGCAAACCCATTATGTGTCTTGATCCATGATTTCAGTTTGTCATATGTATCTTGATATAGTTCATGCACATATTATAATTCTTCTGTGATCACATTCTCTCCACAAATGGGATCAATCAATATCCCATTAGTGGGATTATCATTGATTTAGCCAGCTATGTAAAGGGGACCATTAGGTGCATGTTTAAGTATGTCATTTTGTGAGAAAGAAATGTCAAGAGGATTTTTAGTTGATCCCTTACAAGGTCTAGTTATGATAAATTCTACCACTTTTGTTACATTATGTTGCTTTATAGTATCCATAGGACTAGTTTCCATAGGAGTTTGTTCTATATTATCATTATTTGTGTCAACATTCATTAGATCATTCTTATTTTCACTAGCTTTGACAAATGAAACACTGCGTTTAGGAATTGGATTTATAAATTTTGATTAGGAGGGGCTATAGAATTATTACCTTGATCATTCACACCTCCAATTAGTAAATGATTAGTATCAATAAGGTCTTGCACAAGATGTTTAGGATGCTTATAGTATTCTGTACCATGCCCATTTTGTTGATGGTAATGAAAATAATCATTTTTTTGAAAGCCTTTAGGAAATGGTATATTAGGGTCATGTTCTCTAATAGGAGGTAATGTAAGCATGTTCTTTTCAATAAGCTGTAACATGATATTGTGAAGGGTATTAGGTAAAAGGGTGAACTCTCTCTCTCATTCTTCAAAAAGAGTTGTCGTCTTAATAACAATCACTTGATTATTAGTTTGTCAACTTGTTTGAGGGGAATTCATTTGTAAAAATCCCTTATTCTACTTCTTGAAAGGTTGATAATTTTTTTGAGTTGTAGATTTGAATTTTTTAGTATATGACTAGGGGATTTTTCACATCATGACTGCCAGTCAAATTTTGATAATCACGAAGGGTTGTACATAACTATGTGAAGGATGTAACTCTTAATATTTCAAGTTTCTTTTGATTTTGTATTGTAAATTGGAAATAAAAATTTGTTGAAGTTCGACGTCAGGGATCTTAATGTTTACTTGTGAGTAAAGTGGTTGGTATCTTGCTATGAAATTGGTCACTTTCTCCTCCTCTTTTTATTTGCATGTCATTAAATCAGCAAGGGTCATCTTGGGACCCATGTGAATATGGAAGTGGTTGTAAAAGGAATTAATGAGTTCATTGAATGAACCAATTGAATTTTTTGGTAAAGACGAGAACCACTCTAAAGCAGTATCCTTCAAGGACCAAGGGAAGAGTTTAACCAAGAGTTTATCTTCAAAGATGAAATAACTACACAAGTCTATGAAGGTGGAAACATGGTTGAAAAAATATCCTT
Organism: Sequoia sempervirens; assembly: GCA_007258455.2. Taxonomy (NCBI): domain Eukaryota; kingdom Viridiplantae; phylum Streptophyta; class Pinopsida; order Cupressales; family Cupressaceae; genus Sequoia; species Sequoia sempervirens. The sequence continues at coordinate 280,079,081 of VDFB02373365.1, read as the reverse complement.
TCCCACCATATTTCTCAAATTAGGGTACTTCTATACCTTGTGGCATTTGTGCTATTAATATGTCGAAGGAAAATGGGCTGGACTTGATATATTGCAAAGGTTGACTGTTGTTGTTCTGTTGTAATGCTTCCACTTATTGTTTAAGGGATGTTATATTTTAAAAAAGGGAGTTAATGAGAGGATAATTTTGGTTGTAAGGTTGAGGGGAATAAGGTGGTGTGGTGTATGTATGCATAGGGCTAGTGAATTTCAAGTTGGTGGAGGTTGATTGTTGAGGAATTATTATGCTTGTTTGGACAAGCCTAGAAGGGTTTCCCACATGAATACCTAAGGAACTGTACACAGTGCTATTGGGTATGATTATTGTAACTGGTTGAATGGTTATGGTAGGTTGAAAGGTTGTTGTGGGTTGAAGGGTTTTGGGTTGAAAGGTTCTTGTAGGTTGGAGGGTTGTTTTAGGTTTTCTACTAGTGTATGTAGGAATGGACATTGGTATTGTGGAGGATGGAATTGGAATTCCACCTTGAATTAGGGTAGACCCCGAAGCTTGAGTGGAACTAGGGATGGTAGGGATGGTGTTGGAAACATTAAGCACATTGGTTGTAGGAAGTGAAGTCATGGGTAATGAAGTATGCAAACTATGAGCCATGGAGGGTTGATTCTCAACACTATTAGAAAGAGAGTTAGAAAATCCAAGATCCATGGTGAGTGAGATATCATGGGATGCCATGAGCCTCAAAATGAATCTTATAATAGTATTGTGAATAGGAAACCAAGTTGTAAAGCTCATGTAAGTTTTACAAACACAGTGTGCAAACCTTAAAATGGAAAAGAGGCAATGCAACAACCTAGAATGAAATACAATTTTTAGATTCTAAACAATCCAATTTACAGTGTAATAAACCAAAAATGAGATGTTTGAATGGAATTTTGAATTTTAATAATGCACTAAAATGAAGCAATTTAAACTAAATGCAATGAATTTGATGAAACGTCAAATCAAGAAATTGAAATAGGAAAGTAAAAGTACCAAATAGAAGCCTAAAATTGAGATTTTAATGTCCAAAAAATATAGATTAGTAGCTAATAGGGACTCATTCACTAGTAACGGGTAATGGGTCTTGGTTAATTTTTTTTGAGATGTTTCTATGCATTTTAGAGTGATTTTTAATGCTTTTTCAAATGCTAGAAGATGCAAGGTTGACCTGATCAGGGACTCATTCACTAGTAAGGGTGAATAGGTCTTGGTTAGGTATTTTTAAACTATTTTTTTTAATAATTTGCAAGCTTTTAGTAATGTCTATTAGTTCCAAGTCTGAGGCAATGAGTTTTAGTTTCAAAATTTCCAAAAAATGTAATGTGAAAATGCAATGAAAAGATGAATGCAAGGACCTATGTTGAAATGCAATTTTGTTTTGATTTTCAAATGAAAATAAATGACGTCTAAATTAGATGCATAATGATTGATTTATTTTTGTATTCTTCAGATTTAGAAAGATGTAAAAAAATGCAAATCTAAACCCTAAATGAGATCTTAATTCAATGCAAATGAGATGCAAATGAATGCAAGATCTAACCCTAGGATGCAATGAAAGACTTCAAAATCAGAAAATTGCAATGTTCAATATGTTAGGTTCACCATTAATAATTAGGTGGAAAATAGGGTTCACCAAAATGAATAAACAAGATGATGAACCACTTAATTTTCCCACCCAAAACACCTATAATTATGAGAGCTAAAAGATGCAAATAACAATCAGAAATGATATCTAACTATTATAGCAACTATGAGGGTAGTTTTTAGAGATCAAAGAGGTGTGTACCTTGCTACAAGAAGCCTATTTTTAGGGCACAAAGGACTCATTCGCCTTTAGTGGTGAATGGGTTCCTGTTAGGGTTTTTGAAGCTAAGATCTAGGTTATTTTCCTTGATGTATGCACTCTTAGATTCTTGGTTGTTAGCTCACAAAAACATGTACTTAATTTTGTAGCTCCAATTCTTTGTGCTTGCACTTTGAAGATCAACTTTGCAACTTGACAACTCTGACACTTTTGTTCTAGACTTGCTCTCCACTTGATCTTCAACATGCAAATCTGCAAACACACACTCAAGGGGAGAAAAACTTGTTGATTGTTAGTAGGGGTTTTCCTAAGTCAAACCCCTTGTAGGCAATTAAACCAAATGATGAAATGATGTAATTAAAGCATGAAACATGAAATGATGCATTATTGATACCTTATATGTTGTCTTGTAATGCAAATATACAATCTAACATGTAGTGGCCATGAAGAATGTAGATCTTGATCTTGAATAGATGTGAAACAATGCTTTCAAGTGGATATTCAATGCTACCCTCATAATCTTAACTCAACAACATGCATGGATGCATTAAACCCTTGACATGATGGAGTGATCTTGAATTGTTGGAATAAAAACTTAATAATCTACCTTATGATCTAGAGAATGTACTCTTATGATAAATTGAACTTGCTAGGAGAAACAATGTGAATTAATCCTTTATTTATACTAAATCAAGAGATTAACCTCAAAATTCAAAAAATTCAAGCTGACACTAGATCTAGAGATAAACATTATTAAATTCATCTCACAATGAATGTCAAAAATGGGGTCCTCATTAAGGGAGGGCCCATTCGCCACCTAGGGAAAATGGGTCCCGACACTATTTTCCAGGACCTTGCCTTTGGGGGATGAAAGAACACTAAAAACCAATTCAAAATCTACTGATAAAAGGGGGTCCTATAGAGGGAGGGCCCATTTTCCACCTAGGGTGAATGGATCCTAGCACCAATTGCTAGGACTCTAATTTTCCTAGTTAATTGTTATGTAATTTAAATTGTGGGTGTGGGGAGAGATCTTTGAGAGGTATCACAAATAAGGCTTAAATTTGAATTAAAGGGGGAAATTAAATCTAATTAACCAAAATTAATTAAGAGGACTCTAGATAAATTTGAAAGTGTGTTACAACACTTTACAACACCATACATAGGATACACATTAGGTACATTTCATTAAAAGGGGCCCATTATGATTAATTAATTGAATAAACTTGAGAAAAGTGTGAAAGTGTGTCACAAAACTTTACAACACTTTTACAAAGGACAAAATAAGGTATGTTTTAAACAAATAAAGGCCATAAAATGATGTGAATGTGTACAACACATTACAAAACTATTCTAAGAAATCATTTATTTAATTCAATGATAATTATTCCCAAACCAAGGGAAAAGGGATACTTTTCCGTTACTATAGTAATAACACAACTCTATTTGTAATAAAAATTGAAAGAATGGAATCCACACAAGATCAAAAAACACATAAACACAATGTGGAAAACCCAAAATGGTAAAAACCACGGTGAGGGTTAGGTCACAATATAATATATCCAGATATAGAATATTACAATGGCTCACTACTAGGACTCACTATCCTTGAAAGCTCATAGCCTAAAGTGATTTACAAAATAGAGTATGTCTCACTACCAAGAGGTGAGCTAAGATAGAATGCACCTTCCTTGTGTTGGAGTTCATTTCCAATGAATAACATAATACAAAACACTTCTTTTTACAGTATACTCAACAATTCTATCTACTCATTCATATAATTTTGCACATTCGCACCATGTAGCAGTCCATACATGATCTATCTTTTCGCTCTATATCACATATCATTCATTCCTTTTTTTGTGTCCCCCAATTCTCAAAAGTTTCTTTCATATATATATCGTATATATTCACATACCACTAATTAGGTCGGCCTAATTAGAGTAGCCTTATTTCAAATCAAAATTAACTCTATTGACTTTATCCTCAAAAAAATATTCATCTTTGCACCCGAGATAATCATGTAATGTATGATATTAGTTAGCACAAACCTAAGATAGATCCCTTTAACATTTGCAACACATATTTAATCTTCTTAACACAAATTCATAATTAGGTCGGCCATAGTTAGACCTAAAACACCAAAGAATTTAGTCATAATTCACCAAATGTGTAACACCAAAACTTGTGAACACATCAAATTCTCCTTTAAACGACATCAACTAACTTATCTTTAACTTCGCAAGGCAAAGAAATTAAACATGAGAAAATGCAAAATCTCCCTCATCAATGCACTATATAGATACTTACTGTAATCCCTAGAATAAAACACCGTTACTCATATCTTCCATATGCGTTCTCACATCATTATAATTATTCAAGATAAGATGAATTTCATAGACAATAATCTATGTAAAAAATCTTGTACTGATATCATTCTTTGTGGTAGAATCTAGACCAAAAAACCAAATCAACAAAATAGAACACTGTTTTACCAAACTTTTGCTAATTGTATCTTTCCAACTGTATGACCAAGTCAATTGAAATCTTGTTAATGGATGTAAATGATGTCGAGATAGAACATATTATCATCTTTTGAATGAATCTTACATGATGAGATGATTCAGACCAAAATACCAAATCAACAAACTTTCAATACTAGATTAGCATAGGTCGTACCATTACTACTAGAGTGGCTATTGAAATGTACAAGTAATGTGAGTAGGATATGCTGATGCTAATGTTAACATCAATGAAAACAATCTTCCAATTTCCAACACAAAGGGGTAAGGACAAAGGTCCTCCACTGAGTATGTTTTTTGACTCCCAATTACATGCACATGTTAGTTATTTGTTGTATTTTTTGTAACTACTGAGCCATTAGATCCATGGGAAAAGGTGTCACCAAAACTGAGGTGGGTTGTATGTACTATGTGGAACCTTGTAAGGGGTTCAAAAATGGAGTTGTGTACATTGTGGTATGAAAGTGTGACCATGTGTACTTTGAGTTGTTGAACCAAATTGGTGTTGTTGCATAGGTGTAATATGCATTTTGGAATTGTGAAGTGTAAGTGGGATTTAGGTTATTTTGTGGTGGTGGTTGTTGGAAACCCAATGTAGATGTAGAACCAAAATTAGTTGGCTGTTGTGGAGGAGTTTGACGAAACCCAAATGACAATATAGAACCAAGGTTGTTCATTTGTTGTGGAGGGTTTTGATTAAACCCAAATGTTTGTGAACCAATGTTGTTTTGTGGTTGTGGTGGAAGTTGATTAGACCTGAATTTTGATGTAGGACCAAAGTGGCTTGATTGCTGAGGTGGGGATTTAATAAACCCAAATCTTTGTGAACCAAGGTTGTTTTATGGTTGTGATGGGGTTTGGTTAGACCCAAATGTTGATGTGGAACCAAGATGGTTGATTGATTGATGTTGGGGTGGAGTTGTGTTTTGACCTGCTCCAAAAAGGATCATGTCCTTTTCAGAGGTGTATTTCCTTTTTGTGAAGTGGACGTTGCACCCATTTTTTGGTCTTGTATGTGAAAAATTTGTCTTTTGTATCTTGTTTGGAATGTTTGGAAGAGTGGAATTTTAGGTTGCAATCATGGTATGGGTTGGTGTTGCAGTTATATATGTGGAGGCAAATGGATTTTCCACAATTGGTTTACTCGGTGGAGTTGGTGTTGGAACTTTCAAAGTTGATGATAAATGAGATGTTTGGGTAGGGGGCATGCCCATGTTTAATTGTGATTTTTTTGGTGAAGTGTTCATGGTTGATGATAAATGAGATGTTTGGGTAGGTGGCATGTCTATGTTCAATTGTGATGTTTGTGGTGAAGTGTTAACAGTTGACATGATAGGCATTGCTTGAGCAAGTGGCATGCTTGTGTTCCACTATGATGTGGATGGTGAGGTATTAGTGTTGGAGTATAGGACCACTAAGAGGGAAGTCAATCGGTGGTCTAATGAGAAACCAAATTTCAAAACTTAACTCACTTGTATTATGCAAATAAACCCATTGAAAACACTTCAAACATGATATGCAAATACTTGAACAAAGATGAAAAATCAAGCACAATTTGGAAAACCACCAAGAGAAGAAAAAACACAAGTTTTATGAGTGGAAAGCCACTCTAAAAATAAGTTTCATTAAGCCTCACTAGCCAAAACCTCTCTGGTTACAAATTGTATGCCTCACTAGATACACTTTATGCCTCACTAGATACTCAATACACCTCACTGGTTTCTCAATCTACCTCACTGACTTCTCAATATGCCTTATTGGAAAACTTACAACACTTCAAAAGAAATAAGAAAAAACTAGAGGGTTACTCTATTTTTATACAATCCAATGCTCTATCCCTACATCAATTCAACAAACACCATCTCCATAATTCATCCATACAATAACACTATTACTGGTCTTTTCTTCAAATCAAAACTCATACTATATAACCTTCTTAGAGAATACGTAGACAATATTATATGTCAATCTCATGGACACCTTCATACACAACACATAAACACCCTGTTCTCTCTTCAATTGAAATATAAACCACTTGAAATCACACTCAGATCACAAAATGATGAGAAAAAATGAATACATCTCAAGAATATTTATTGTATAGACTAATTTTTATAGACTATTATTCAATACTCTCTGTCAGTGATTAGTTGACAAGAACTAAGGTATCATTACTTTCAAATTTTTTTCACTGAGCTCATATCTTCAAGCAACATATAATATTGTGAAATAATCAACATATAATACTGTCATTTAAATCTTTCATCTCTTTGTCTATTTTCACAATAAAATGATGACATCAATATCTCCATTACAAGCCTCAAAGCCTGACAACTATTCAACACAATCCATAATCTAGAGATGAGATCATAATATCATACTCTTCACTCCACTTTTTCATTTTCTAGACTCAGATCACAACTTAAACAAAAACATACATTATCTTCTGACCAAAATCATTCCATCTTCCAATAAAAAATAATACAAATCCTTGACTATTGATATTCAAAAATATTTTCAAAACTAGAACCTTCTCCTTCTACAAATTGACACCATAAATGTAGCCATTTACCTTTTCATTTTCTAACAGTTACAAAGAAACAACTGAATCAAGTGACTGTTAGAATCCCATCAAAGTTTAAACCTATGGGAGTAACTATTCAACAATTTAAATATAAGCCTTTGATCTTATCTTGCTGCCACTACCACATTTAAATACCATTCATTGATCCTCATTCAAATGAAATAAGATAGGTTTATAACTTTCCCAATAGGTTATAGAAAGTGGAAGGGCCAGTCAACCATGAGAACAACCCACTTAATGTCATAACTTAAGTTGCTATTAACCAGTTCTACTAAGTTAAATTCCAATTAAAAGAAAAGTAACCTTGCATAATAAAGATTATAAAGAAAGAGAACACTTAGGGTTTGAAAGCTAGGTTTCAAACAAGAAACCCTAATCAAGTCTTAAACTCCAATGGATAGTGAGTTGGGTTTCAAATTTTATTTGAATAAAAGTGAATCCACAACTGGATATGTGTGTTGGGACTCAAATTTTGTTAATGGGTAGATTGTAAAAGACGAGGTTTTGACAATTTTCCAAATAATAACTTTAGAATTTTGACTTCTGAACTTTATTTTTGGTTTTCAAAATTTCAATATTTTCAAGACAAGATCATTTAAGGACTTTATGATATGACCCAAAAATGATGCTAGAGTGGTCTATCTATTTAATAGAAAAAGTAGGGTTTACCACCATGAATGAACAAGATGATAAACCACTAGATGTTTTTCTTATTAAAAAACTCAATTATGAGGGCTAAAAGATGTAAATAACAATAAAAAATGATACCTAACTATTATAGCAATTATGAGGGAATTTTTTAGAGAATAAAAATCTATGTAACTAGCCAAAAATGTGTTATTTTTAAGCCACAAAGGACTCATTCGACTTTAGTGGTGAATGGGTCCTTTTAGGGTTTCAAAAAACTAATTTTGGGTCTTGTACTTCAATGTTTGCACTCTCAATTCCAAAGTTTCCAGCTCTTGAAAGTTAGAAATTAATTATGTAGATCTCTTTCTATGATCTTGCAATGTAGATGACAACTTTTGCAACTTGACAACTTTGACAATCTTGATTCCAATTTATTCCACTTGATCTTCAACCTATAAATCTACAAACACACATTCAAGAGGAAGAATTTTTTTTTGCTTGTTAGTGACTAGGGGTTTTCCTTGGTCAAACCCCTTGTAGGTAATTAAACCAAATGATGAAATAAGGAAATTGAAGTATGCAACATGAAATAATGAAGTGTTGATACCTTGAAAGATATCTTGTAATGCAAATATGCAATCTAACATGTAGTGGCCATGAAGAATGCACATATTGGATGTGAAATGATGCTTGTAAATGGATCCTCAATTCAACATTAACTATCTTAGCTCAACCACATGCATGGATGCATTAAACCCTTGACATGATGAATTGACCTTGAATTGCTGCAATAAACTCTAGAAATCTACCTTGAAATGCCTTATGAATGCCTATGAAATGATCTAATGCTTGATGACTTGAATGCTTGAAGACTTAGAATGAATTGCTAGATCTTGTTAGGAGAAACAAGGTGAATTAACCCCTCATTTATACTAAATTAGGAAATTAACCCCAAAATTCAAAGAATTAAGGCCAACACCAGATTTGGGAAGAAACATAATTAAATTCCCACTAGAATGAAATTCAAAAAGGAGGGTCTCATTAAGGGGGATTGGAAGAGGGTTAAAAACCCATTTTGAATCAATTGAAAAAGGGGGTTCCTGTAAAGGGAGGACCCATTCGCCCTTCCATTCACCATCAAGGGCGAATGGGTCCTGGATCAACTTACTAGGGCCAAGATTTGCACAATGAAATATTTTGTTAATTAAATTATGATTGTTGGGATAGATCTTTAGGAGGTGTCAAAATTAAGGCCTAAATTTTAATTAAAGGGGGTTAATTACTCCAGTTACCCTCAATTAATTAATGACCACCTAAATAAGTGTGAAGTTCCATAAAACACTTTACAACACTTAAACAAGATACAAATTATGTACAGTTTATTCAGAAAGGGGCGCACAAGGCTTAATTAAGAAAATATACCCTAGAAAAGTGTGAAAGTGTGTTACAACACTTTACAACACTCTTGCAAAGGATAAATTAAGGCATGTTTTAGTTAAATAAAGGTACTAGAACAATGTGAATGGGTACAACACTTTACAACACCACTCCAAGACATCATTAGTTCAATTTTAATGTTAATTATCAAACCAAGTAAGGGAAAATGCTACTTTTTCTGTTACTACATTTTCCCCCCACTTTAGTGAGAGGATGGCCCCATTTCAAACTCACACTAAAGTAGAGATCCAAGACACTTAAGTATGTAGCAATAACAAAGATACATGATCATACCCTATCAAAGGCCAAGAGAAATAAATAGAAATAGAGGATCAAGCACAACCCTTTCAACGTGATTTGAGATGGGACTATTTGTCCATAACATATGATGCTCACTCTGGGGTAGTGGAACCTCATTCTATCCACTAGGTGAGTTGTCCTAATGAGGTGGTTTAGTGAGAGAGTCATGCCAATGTGTCAGCTTCTCATTGTACAATAAGAAAGTCATGCTAGTGTGTTGGCTTCTCATCATACTAACCATACCATAGCTGTTCTCTTGATAACTTTAATAAGGCACCACAATGTAATGCTTTTGCAATGTAAAAATTTTGTTAAAGGGGAGTTTTCTTTGTTCATGTAAGGTCTCATCTTAGGGAACATTGCGCCTAATTTCTCCAAGAGAGGACAAGTCAAGGGTGTTAGATTGTCACTCATGGGATGCCTTGTTCGCATCATGCCATGAATGGAGATTGTATGCTTAGAAATATCAATCTTGGAGGAAATTAAGCCCAATGACACCACCAAGAAAAGGATGCATCAAAAGAATAAAGAAAATCGCACAGTGAAACATGAGTGTCAATGTATGCCCCCACTTTAAAGTGGTTGCTAACACCATTGTTGTGAGCAATTTATTTAAAGTAGGAGAAGACATGAGAGATTATTCAAAAATCCCTATGCCAAGTCATATGTTTGCAATAAGCTACATCATGTAATAGGAGGGAAGGGTTGCCCCCAAAAAATACAATGTGAAAGATAATTTAGTATGTCACATGCAAGCCAACTTAAGGCATGTCGGTCACACTCCAAGTTTTCTCTTATATGTAGATGAAAGGTGGTCAACTAGCCAAAAGAGACAAGAAGTGACATATAAGGACAAGGCTACCTAACCCCTTGGCCCCACTTAGTGCAAGAGAAGGATGCTCACCGAAATTATTGATGAGATGCATGCTAGAGTGAAAATCAGTATCAATTAGAGGAATTAGGTGCCCCCACATAAGGAACAACAATGAACTCCTTAAGATGATGGATTTTATTACTCAAAGCCTTGCATTCATTAGTAGAATGACCATGAACTCTATGATATGCACAAAATGAACTCTTGTAATAAAATTTCTTTCATATTCTTGGAGGAAGGGATATCAAACGATCTTGGAGGAGTCTCAACAAGATACCTTCTTGATCCAAAGTAGAAGATGTTCCTTTATTATGCGACAAAGATATCTCTTGCTTAGTATTAGGCTTCATACTTATGCAAGACTCTTTAGATTACAAGATTTTGTACTCTTTGTTACAGGAGGGTGTAAAATCTGTCAAAGTCGAATCATTAATGTTTTGCATGATGAGATCAATGTTAAGTGAGGAATTATTTGTTTCTTTCATGTCTTTCAAAGGATAATAATCAGGAGCATTGATGTCTATCAGTTCAGGATGCACTACTGTTAAAGTCAGCTTGGAGGAATCTTTTGTAAGAGTGTTGATATTGAGTGAAGGTTTGTTTTATGCTTGTATTTGTATCAAAGGAAAATAACCATTACCATGAGTTGTTTCTTGTGTGTTAGGCTCTATAGAGACACATATACCTTGGTCTCTAGTACCACATCCTTTTCCACTATAACCAAGTTGCTTCATAATTTTGTAGCCTCTTCCGTAAAACTTTTTCATTTCTTTTGGATTTGGTGGTTGCTCATAATCATCTTCATAAAAGTTTGTTGTGTGGTCTGTTTCTTCTAAACTGGTTGAGGTGGATGCTTTTGAATTTTGTGTTGTATCTTGTATCGAAATTACTGATTTTTCTTTTCCATTTTTAGATTCTTTTGTTATGATCTTGTATTCACCCATGAATGTAGGTGTGAAATCTAAGGAACACCAATTGTCTTCTAAAAATTTAGTGACTTCCTCAGTTTGCTTCTCGTGTTCTTTCTCTTCTTTTGTGACTTCTTGCAGTGTATAGGATTCTAATGCTTCCAAAGGATTTCATCCTTCTCTTTTGGCCATCAAGCAACTTTCGAGTTCGGGATTGGATTTTAAGTTGTAGACTTTTTTGTTATGGACATACTTCATGACATGATGAAAAGTAGAAGGGACACCATTCATTTCATGAATCCATAGTCTCCCTAAAAGGAGGTTGTAAAAAAAATCATCAGGCCTAACATGGATTAGAGTTTGTAAAGTTACTTCCCCAACTTTGATAGGTAATGTAATGACTCCTAGTGGTTGTTTTCCTAGGTTGTCGAATCCTCGAATCAATAAAGAATAAGGTTTAATATCATTTTAACTCATTATAAGTCTTTTCACAAGGCTCATACTACACACATTCAAGGTCGTACCATTTTCAACAAGAGTCTGTTTTATTGCAATTTGGCCAACATGGACTATTATGTTGAAAGCTTCACACTTCTTCTGAATTTCCAAGGGAGGTAACTCACTTTGGTGAAATACTATGTCCAAGTTCATTTCATTCATCTGTTGGATGAGTGCTGCTAGATCGTTTGAACTAGTGTTAGAAGGAATCATAAATTGTTGCAAGGCCTCTTGGAGTATACTATGATAACTAGGTGATAATTGAAGTAACTCCCATACATAAATCTTAGCAGTAGTGTTCTTAATGTGTTCAAAAAGGTTATATTCCTTTCCATTGTTTATCAAAAAATGAGGAGCACTAGGAAAAATAGGATTAGGCAATGGTAATGAAACAAAAGGTTGTTGTTTCCTATTGATTCTTGTATTATAGGTATGTACAAATGTACGTTATAATGTTGTTGCTATAAAATATTATTCTTAGGTGGTTCGAGGATGAGGACATGTTTATTTTGAGCTTGAGGTTTTTGTGAGGGTGGATAATTGATAAGTTTATGCTCAGGAGAGTACTTCAAGGGATATCTAATATGCATAAACTCAAAAGACTTATCGCCATTTTCATGATCTCTTAGTGAAGGGGATTCTAATGTCACTTCATAATCTTCATCTAAGGAAGTCACATCACTATTATTGTCACTTTCTTCCACCAGGATATCTTCCCTAGGGGGAGAGATTTTAGGAGAACTACAAACTAGATGTTCATGACATTCAAAGGTTGGTTCTTCTAAAATGACTTCATCACAAGTAAGGGAGCTATTGATGGTTGTATTATCAAGGATGGAATTTTCTTGTTCAAAATTTTTTTCCCTAGGGGGAGAGAGACACAATATTCTCACGACTTTCATTGATTTCATTTTCTAACATCAAAGTGTCTTCTTCACAACTAGGAGAGATACTAGGAGAAGAAAAAATTTGATTGTCTATAATTTCATTATTTTGTCCCATAACATCTTCCAAAATAGGATAGGTAGGGGAAGGAACATAAAGATGCTTGTTATAGACCTTAAAGATTTTATCATCTAACACCAACCTATCATTCTCACTTCCAATTGCATCCTCTTTCACTAATACATTCTCATAAGAAAAAGATGAATGGAAATTAGGTAAGGTGATGTTTAGGAATGTGTCTATGATCTCATTCTCTTGTGTCATAATATATTCCAAAGGGGAATGAGGAGAATGAAAAATAGGACCTTCATGATTCTCACCGATTGTATCTTCTTTCACCAAGATACCTTCGCCACTAAAAGGAGAGGTATTGGGAGAATAACAACTATGATCGTCATGGTTATCTATGTTTGTATCCTCTTCTATCACATAATTGTCACAAATAGGAGATATAAGAGGGGTGTAGGTTTAAGGCAAGTGTTAACATTTTCACTCTGAATTGCACTAAGAGACTCTCATAACTAGGAAATGTATTAAATGAACGACTAACATGCTAATTGACTAAATTTTTCCTTGCAAACTTGGAAAATATGGATACTAACATTTGTGAAAATTAATGCAATGAAATGACCTAGAATGAAGTGCAATTTTTTAGATTCTACACAATGCAATAAACTAAAAATGCAATGTTGTAAATGCAATTTTGAATTTTGACAATGTATTGGAATGAAGCAAATTAAGCTAGATGTAATGAATTTAATGAAATAGAAAATTAGAAAACTGAAATAGGAAAGTAACAAAAGAAAAAAAAAATCCTAAAAAAAAGATTTAAAATCCCAAAAAATGTAGATAAGGACCTATTAGGGACTCATTCGCTAGTAAAGGTGAATGGGTCCTGGTTAGCTATTTTTGAAATGTTTTTGGTGATTTCTGAGTGATTTTTTATGCTTTTTAGATGCTAGAAGGTACAGGCTTAGCCTAATCAAGTACTCATTCACCAATAAAGGCGAATGGGTCCTATATCAGGGTTTTAAAGAGGTGAAAATTGCAAATTTAAAGTTTTCTTATGTGCTTTTCACACCCAGTTTCAAACTATAACTCCCGTGACTAAATTTTTGAGAATTTGATGACCTAATGCAAGTAAAGTGAAGGGTAAATAACACCTTTTGAAATGAAAAATGTTGGAAATAGGGTTGCCATTCAATTGCAAATCCTAAACATTGATTATTTCATGTATCTCCTAGATTCTTGGAATGTGTTCAATAACACTAAGATTAGGATGAGATTAATATTTGATAAAATAATCATGATTATTGACATTTGTAATTAATTCTAAATGTAAGAAGCATGTGAGGGCATCCATAGTGAGTTCCTAAATAATAGGGACACATGGGACACTCACATGGTAAGGTGAAACTCACCTTGTGTCCAGTTAACTATATGGAGTAACAGTTAACACTTCTGAATGCATGTAAAGATCCTAGGAGTTGGGATTTGATGTTTTCATGCTTGAAGTTCAGTTAAGTTAAGTTAAGTTAAGTTTAGATCAGTTCGGCCTACCCTACCGTAATCGCTTTAGCTTAGCTTAGTTCAATCTACCGGCCGGGCTCGCTATCTTCAATTGCATGCAAGTGCATGTTGCATGCATGTTGGTTATTTTGAGTTGCATGTAGTTAGCTTCAGTTAACTTGTAATGCATGGCTAAATAGCATTGAGTTGTATGACAGATAACAGGGACTACCTCCAGTTAACAAGGGATGACCATTCTTTGGAAATGGTGTTGAGTAAATGTTTCAGTTAACTATAAAGCACTTGGAGCCAACTTGGGCACCCAAGATTCTTTATTGGATTTACCTCTCATGCATGATAAGATATTTCTGAAGGCTCAGTTAAGTAGCTTTACTTAAGGGTGCCAACTTTGAGGAAGAGCTTTGGAATTATCACTGAAGTGAAGGAGAAGTTGTATCTCCCGGGCTTGGAACACCCAAATGCATGCATGTTGCAAGCTTTTAGTTTTCACCAAATAACTCAACTTGAAGGAATATGCATGACTTTTCAAGGGCTTTGAGCTTATGCATTGTAATTATCACCATTTGGAGATTACAAGGTTGCATATTGTCTCTATATCTCATCTCAAGTTGAAATAGAGTTTTCATAATTGTTATTGTAGGTGTGAAGAAGATTGGTAAATACGTACAGCTATCTCAAGCAAGAATTGGAGCTATTGTAATTTCTAGGATTTTGGAATAATAGAATAATTCTTGGTAGATTTTTTCCTAAAGGGTTTCTCCATGGTACATCTTGTGATCTTTCTAATATCTTGTCTAGTTCTTCTATCAACTTTCTTACATTATACAATAGTAAAATGGATTAATCAAGATAATCATCCACATAGAATATAATGTAACAAAGAAAGACTCTACTTAGATTAGCAATGACAAAGCTCTTTATAGAGTATATTAAGCTAGCAAAAACACCTCATTTTAAATGACATTTGCATCGTGAGTCGAGGGTTAGTAGAGTATTGGGACTTTCAAAGTTTGAAGGATTTATTGGCTTAGTGGGAGCTCTCATTATTTTAGTAATTTGCTGATTTTGGAATTAAGGTTTTGTTACAATGAATTCAAGGTTAGATATTAAAAGGTTCAATGGTTATAACTATGAAATGTGAAAATTAAAAATGGAAGATCTTCTTGAAGAAAGAGATCAATGGTTAGCGGTTAATAATGAGACAAAGACACCTACAACTATGTCAGATGAAGATTGGGCTAAGTTAGATAAAAAGGAAAGAGGAACAATTAGATTGTGTCTTGTTGATGTTGTTCTTTTAAATGTTTTAGTGGAAACCAGTGCATATAAATTGTGGAAAAGAATAGGAGACATTTATCAAACAAAGAGTCTAACAAATAAGTTGTATCTGAAAAGGCAATTATATTCATTGAAAATGAAAGATGGTGATTCGGTAGCACAACATTTAAATGCTTTCAATTTAATTCTCAGTCAGTTAGCATCCGTAGATGTAAAGCTTGAGGACGAGGATAAGTGCATTTTATTGCTTTGCTCTTTACCAGATTCTTGGGAAAACCTAATAGTTGCAATTAGTGGTAATGGTGCAGATCCAAAGATGGACAAGATTATTCCTACTCTCCTATCAGAGGAGATGAGGAGGAAATCTAAAACTGGCTCCCAAGATGCCTTGTTTGTAAGAGGTAGGCCTAAAGAGAAGGAATCTAAAGCAGACAAGAAAGGAAAGGGTAAGTCTAAAGGACGGTCAAAAACCCCTGGTAAGAGTAAGGTAAAGTGCTGGAATTGCGGAAAACCTAGACATATTAAAAAGGATTGTAAGAGCAAGAAGAAGAGTACTAATGCTTCTACAGAAAAATCTGATGACAGTAATGATGCATTAGTCATTTCTTCTAATACTGTTGTTGATAACTCTTGGCTTCTTGATTCAGGTTGCTCCTATCATATGAATCCTAGAAAGGAGTGGTTCTCTAAATATACTGCATATTATGGAAGAGATGTCTTCTTTGGAGACAAAAACACAACAAAAGTTGTTGGAAAAGGAGAGGTAAAATTGTGTTTCAGTGATGGTAGTGTTAATACCCTTAATGATGTTTTACATATTCCAGGACTTGCAAGGAATCTACTTTCTGTCTCTAAGTTTAATGATTCTAGAATGCATGTGACATTTGACAAAGGTGGTTGCAGATTGGTGAAAGGGAATATGGTGGTTGCTAAAGGATCTCGGATTGGGACTTTGTTTAAGCTGAATACCTCCAATGTAAATATTTTATCAAATGTAACTGAAGCTGAAAATACATGTATGCTATGGCACCATAGACTGGGCCATATAGGTGAAAAAGGTCTTAGGACCATTCTTAATAAAAATTTGGTTGATGGTATTCCTAATTATGATATTGGAAAAAATGACTTTTGTGAGCACTGTGTGTTTGGAAAGCAATCTAGATCTAAATTTCCTAGTGGTACAAATAGAGCTAAAAGATTATTAGAGATTATTCATTCAAATGTAATGGGTCCTGTGGATATTGACTCTATTGGAAAATCTAGATATAATGTTGCATTTATTGATGATGTCTCAAGATACACTTGGATATATTTTATGCATAACAAATCTGATGTGTTTAATAAGTTTAAGGAATTTAAGGCTTTGGTTGAGAAACAATCAGATTATAAGATAA